>CM035429.1:35729067-36171567 GCA_020310875.1 Ceratopteris richardii | reverse complement strand
GAGCTGCAGATAACTGAATATGACGCGAATAAGAAAAGGCATACCATAATTAACAGATTCGGGAGCATCAAAAAACTCCAAGTCTTCATTTCCAGCGAGAGAACCACCAAGAGGACCATCACAAAGAAGCATATTGTTTTCAGCAGATTCCCTGTGTCCTTTTAAAAACGAGTCATTATTTTCCACATCCAAGTCAAGAACTCCAGTGTTTGCCACCGCATTATGAGACCGCATGGAATCGCCATTCGCGCTGGAAGAGCCTCCAGCAAGATTCATAAAACTAGTCCGCCCTGAAGGTACTCCATCCATACCATTATGTTGGGCACCATTTACCTGTTGACAATGTTGCTGCAATTGTGAATCATCCACAAGAGCTTTTTCGATGTTCCCTTTACGTTCAGAATGCTGTTTCTGCGCCAATCCACGCCTCTTAAAGTTCACCACATACGGTGATGGAGAGAATGAAGAAGATGGAGAAGGAGGGCGCTGTTGAGGCGGGGTAGCATACAACGGTGGATGGAAATAAAATGTTGTGCTTCCGTCAATAGAGGACTCAGCATGGCTGGATGAGGAGGAATTTGAGCTCTCGATTAGCCTATCCAACGATGTAAATGACAGGGAAGGCATGTTCCTAGGAGAACCCTTAAGGATGGTACTGTGTCGCAACAGACTGGAGCACCATGTTACTCTAGATCTGTGAGGAAATGGGGCGGGTATTTATTCTTAAAGCCGCCGCCGTAGCCGCCAGAGCGCGCTTGAATATTGCGGTCAACTAACCAAAAAGTGCAGAGAAACTTGGATGCTACGGTTCTCAAAAGTAGATGTACGAAAGGCAGGCAGCAGAGGATGCTGCTGTGGACGTCAAATAATAGAACAATGGCCCTTTTAGGGTTTTCCAAAGATCTTCTCCTGCTGCAATGTGAGAGCTCAGCCAATTGTTTTTCACATGGATTTGGCGACGAGGACGAAGGAGAGCCAACAGGACAGAGCAACCACGTGGTCGTCCAGGTTGGACTGTGCAAAACATTTCATTTGAATTTCCAGAAGAAAAATGACGAATGACGTGATGAGGTTACATAGAGGCTTTCAAGAAAGAATTGTGAGAGATATTATGTGGGCCTTCACGCAAAAAGCAACTCGGCTTTTAAAGAAGCACTTTTTAAGCGGACATTTACATGAGTGGAAGAAGATGATCTTTTTGTAACTTGTCTTGTCTTTAGATGAGGACAAGTATCCACATTTTTCATCAAGTTCCTTTGAGCTTCATTGGTATCCTTACCACTTTTAAGGAAGACAAGATAATCAAGGTGATATAAAGTTTAGGGGAAAGAGTTCTTTGCAATTCACTCGTTGAAAGTCTTCTCCCAAATGAAAAGTTTTCTTGCTATCCAAGTCTTTTCTTTTTAAGGAAATTTGACTTTAAGGTATGTGCCTTCTCAAGACTCGAACTTAATTGAAAGTACAAGAAAAAGGTATAGCATTTGCATATCCAAAGTACCCCACAAAAGAGGTTTATGTCAGGGGAGCACTAGATTGTGCCCTCTTACTAGACTAGACAAGGTTTCGAAAATATACTTTTGATACAAGATCACCCACAGAGAGGAAATAATGCAAGAATATGAAACTATTACAAGAAGTCCCACAACATGGGACTCATAGGTAAGGATTACTCAACTAGACAGGATACAAGAGATCCCATAACCTGAGACCATAGGTATGAAACAAGATATATGGGTTATAAGAACTCCCTTGAGGGAGATGAACTAGATACAAGAAATAATTGGACAAGATCTCATACTATGAGATTACAACATGACAACATAGGATGTTCGAGATACTAGACTAGGCAAGACTAGAACAAAGAACGAGATGAGAACTCGAACTGGAACTTGGAAGGTACTTACTTGGAGATCGCAACTCCTTGAGCTCCCAAGTCTGTCATTGGCAAGATTGATGATAAGACTGGCCAAGCCCTCCTTACATAGGTGTTCAAAGGCGGTTTGTCAAGGGCGGTTACAAATTGATGATGTCATCAACTCGAAAAAACACCTTGGGTGTCATAATCAAGCAACTAAACAATCGATCTTAGAGTTTTGACATGTTCCAAATGCAATGGAAACATTTGTTTCTCCAAATTCTGAACTAATCATGAGATATAAAAAATTGGTTTCTTTTGTCCATGTCAATTTAATCATCTAGCACACTATTTGAAGACACAAAAGGTTACTCGATTAGCACTATCCAAAGACAAACTACTAGGTAGGTGCAAATCTCAAAGGCCCACTACTGAAGTAATATCCCTATGGCCAAAAAAAGAGAGATGAAACGTGAAAGAACTAACATATGTACATGCCATACACAACCACCTTATGAAAATTGATATAAATGTGCACTACGTATGATGCCCGATGGTAGCACCAAAAAATTAACCAAAGACATGGAACTCATCCACATGCCAAGGGCATGGATTGAAGAAAAATTTGGAACTAAGACATTATAGTCCGTGGCAATGACCTAAAACTTTTTGCAATTTCTTCCAAGTTTTGTAGTTTCAAAGAATTGTAAATATGTTTAGGAATAGTTTATATAGATATAGGAAGAGTCTTCCTACAAAACTCTGCAAGAGAAAAGCTTGATTGGAGCGTATTTTTGTATATTTGGCCTTTTCGAAATTAATATAAAGTGGTACATCAGGATGAGAGTCATCCAGGAGTATCTACTAGCCTGGAGAGGATTGTCGCTTACAGACTCTACTTGGGAATTATAGGCTCTAGTTTGCAAGTACTTTCCCTCATTGATCATTGAGGGCAATGATCTTTATACGGAGGAGAGAGCGTCAGACATTGGTCTACAAGACCACCTCATGTGTGTGTGGGATAAGGGCCAACCATAGCCAAGGTCCCAAGCTCGGGGGATATCCTAAGGTATTCAATGGTAATGGGGATGAGTGTTGCATGATGGCCACATGGTGGCACTAGACCATTCCAGATCATTACTATTTTGGATGCAAGAGGATATATTGGATGGGAGGAGAGTGGGACATACATCATTCACAAGTATTTAGCCTTCTCTCTCTCTCTCTCTCTCTCTCTCTCTCTCTCTCTCTCTCTCTCTCTCTCTCTCTCTCTCTCTCTCTCTCTCTCTCTCTCTCTCTCTCACACACACACACACACACATTAGCATTAGTGTCCATGTGAAAGGCCAAATAGCCATCAGACACTTTTGTATATGTTCTTTAATAGAACATATAGTGGCCTGGTCAGCCACATATTGTGAATTCGATCGTATTTGTATTGCCTAAGAAATTTTTGTTCGTGGTTTGTGTATTGTGTATGCATTTTGCACCCCCTATGCAAAGTACTGTGCACATCGATGGAGTTTGGGTTCTTTGTTTTCAAAGCCTATTTTGAAGCATTTTTGGGGTGATTTTTGGATTAATTTCATGCATAGTTTTCTTTAAGAAGAGTGTTCTTTGTACTTCTACAATAAAAATATTTAGATTTGGGGCTTTGTTTTCAGCCACACTAGTAAATCTACAGGTTTCTTGAAAGGTTTTTAGTTGTGGTGGGAGTAGCCAACGCAAGTTTATGCAGGTTTTTTGAGCCGAATGAGCTGAGTTGACAGACACTTACAAGTATTGTTGGTTAGTGTTTGGGTTGTGAATTCAGCCTTTCAGTGCCATTTTAGTGCATATGTTGAGCACATAAACACTATGTATGCTTCTGTGGATATTGCTTATGTACCTCCATGTGGTCATTGATATAGTGGTTATGTCTTTTTGCATAAATCCTTTTATGTTTGATAAAGAGGGTTGATGGTGAGGTTTTCTTAATTGGGAGACACCCAGATGTCAGGGTCTCTTTGATGATGCAGGTGGAAGACTTACATTGTCGAGAAGATGGCACACGATTGGTGGATCAGTTCAACCGCCAAGTCCAACAACGCATGCAGGGTGCTTCAAGCGACTTAGGTGGTGGAATGGAGACTCAAAGAGAATATAAAAACTCAAAATAACTTATCAGATCACGTACACAACATATCATCATATGGGAGAAAGAAATTGATTCATAATAAGTGTTTATACAATTGTAATTGAAAATAATGAAAGATACATGTTACCAATTAATCATAGATCATAAAGTTGTTTCATAATGTTGATTCGTAATGTCCATCAATCCTTCATCATGTGTGTAGAGCTACCTCCATCATGTCCTTCAAATAGAGAAAGCTTCTCCTCCAAGTGTAGAGCACTAGAATCCCTCCTTCAAAATACGTGTGTAGCCTCCATGTCCTTCAACTCCTCCGTGACTTCATCTTCTTGAAGAGAATATTACACCTCTTCCTAGAGGGCTTCTTGAACAATCTTCACAAGATTGGCTCGTTGAATGATAAGTGATTCCTCGTTGTAAATATTTTCCTCTTTATATAGTACTTAGAACCTTCAAGTGATTGCTTTTTAGAAAAAGCTAAAAGCATGGGTTCGCTTTTTTTTATCGTAGTTTGAAAAGCATGCTTTAAAACTCTTTTGTTTATTTTTAACGATCATGCTTTTTTTTCACTTTTGTTTTTGTTTTTAGATTGTTATATTTTATTTTAATCTTTTAATTCTTTTGCTTTACGTTTTCTTTTACGTTTCGTTTTGTTTGTTTTATTTCTAATGTTTTATTCATTTTGATTCATAATATATGGTTTCACACTATATCTATATATTTTAGGGCTCATATGGAACAAATACTCGCATGGAGTATTTATAAAGAAGGATAGAAATATTGGTTCATATATTATCTTTTCAGGTTCACATGGAAATATATGGGTAAAATATGGGCTCACATGGATAAAACAAGTATGGGGTTCACATAGGTATATACATGGATAAAAAGATGGATTCTCATATGTAGTGTTTACACATATTGTTTATGGGTTCATATTAAAAACATTTAGGGTCAGATGGAGATCACGTATTGTTGGAGTTAGACATCTGTGGAAGCACGCAAACAACACAAGGAAAAAGAAGAAGCTTGGAGCACAACACATAATACTGAATGTATTACCACTAGAGTGTACAAAGATAAGTAGCCCAATAGGGCAATAGGCATATATACAAGCCAGGGGAAAAAAACCTCCTAAAGAGGGAAAAAAGTGTCCTGACGGTCCTAGAGTGTTCACACACATCACTACCTAAATATATCAACAAATCTGCCTTGGAAGTGATGCGGTGAACAAGGAGCTAGGACTCATGTACAAGGAAGTGCCAAGCTATGTGGAATCAATCCAAAAAAGAAAGTAAGCCCAAAGTTTTGTGGAAAGCTTCAAATTTCTCCATAGGCAGAGCCTTCAGGAAAAGGTCTGCAATGTTCTCTTGCGTGGGCATATATGCCAAGCTAGGCTGCAAAGTGTGTGTGCAAAGGAGAAAAATCATGAGTAAGTAGACCATGGAATGAGAAAACTCACCAAGTGGAAGGAACTTGGATCTCCAAAAGTCGGTGCATAAGGGCAATAAAAAGTGAGTTTATTCGTTCTCTTGCTTTTTCTCGAGTCATCTGGACTATCGAGTTGGACTGAATTATTAGTTTTGAAACTTGAATTTACAATGAATTGATCCGCCTTTGAAGAATAGATGGGAGGATGTTACATCTTAGATGGTTTAGGCTATGATAAATACTTAAAAGCATGGTCATTAAAAATGACATCCTTGGAAATCATGATAGAGTGATTCTTAGGATCATAGTGTATAAGTTTGGAGTGCTCACTATAGCCACTGTATAATTTGTGCCTTTATTTCTTGGGCACATGTGAGAATGCATCACCTCCATAATTTAAACATGCATTGATGTATGGATTGCTTCAAACCAAAACTTGCATGGAAGATCTTGTGATGAAGCATTTTACATTCCATCCCCATGAATCTCTTAATATTCCATTCCATCCCCCGTGAATCTCGTAATATTCCATTTAACAAGTTTGTTTTGAGGAGTATGTGCTTGAGGCACTTGATTCTTAATGCCTTTCTCCTTCAAGAAATTGATGAATGTGTAGTTGAAGAATTCATGATTTCCATAAAAACAAATGGCCTTTAAGAATGAAAAAAACTAATTCTCAACATGCACTACTAAACTTATCACTCTTCAAACTTGTGCTTAAGGAAGAGCGGATGAGTCTAGAGTTTTCATCCACTAGGAGACAGAAACAAAGGGATCTATTTAGTGAAGGATTTTGTATGGGACACATGCATCCAAATAGAGTAATCAAAGTGGCTTTCTTGCTCGAATAAGAGATTCTCTTTCAGACATGCTTCACAAATGGATTTGAACTAGAGAACTCTTGAAATGTCACATTTGACTATTAGTGAAGATGGTGGTGGCAGAAGATTGACCAACACCCAAATCAGCCATAAGGAGTCTAAGCCCACAGAAAGAATATCGCGTCGAGTCATGCATAAGCAAATCAAGCATCCAACATCTTGTTGATAGAGAACAACATCAAATGCATCTCCATCATAATGAAGACTCAATGGTAAACTTGTCCCCATAGGAGTGGCAATAGGTTTACAATCTTCAAGGCCAAGATGTTGCAATAATGTGTCAATATATTTCGTTTGACACAAAGCTATTCCGCCATCAAGTTGCATAAGCTGAATGCCCAAATATTGATGCAAATACCCCAATTCAGACATCTCAAATGAGGCATGCACATCGGCCTTAAAATCAGGAATATGCTTCTCATGAGGACTAGTGAGCAACATGTCATCAACATACACAACAATTATTAGAAGCACATCATTTGCATGCTTAACATATAAAGTGCTCTCAGTTGGATTGTTCTCAAAACCATGTGCAATCAGATAGGCATCTTCTTTTCATACCAAGCACATGGTGCTTGTTTCAAACCATATAATGCCTTTTTCTATCTGCACACCTGGTTTTCATGCCATTTCTGCACAAACCCACGAGGCTGAAAAACATACACTTCTTCATGCAAGTCACCATTCAGAAATGCAGTTTTAATGTTCAACCGATGTACATTCCAAGCATGATGAGGTGCAAGTGCATAGATGCTACGAATAGTAGTCATTCAGCATGTAGGAACAAAGGTCTCATCAAAGTCAATGCCTCTTTCCTGAGCATAACCTTTTGCAACAAGCCTAGCCTTATACCTATCAACTGTTCCATTAGGCTTATGCTATAGCTTGTATACCCACTTAGTGCCAATGGCCTTCTTGCCAGGAGGCAAGTCACATAAAGACCAAGTACCATTTTTCATGATAACATCATATTTTGATTGCATAGCAGCCATCCAATTTTCAGAATTTCATGATTCATCAAACAAAACAGGCTCTTTCTCATCACAGAGACCGAGGAAGGCCATAGCATAGCAATCTGATGCAAAAGAAGCACTATGAGAGCCAGAATGAGTATGATATGACAAAGGTACATCTAATTTGTTGTCACACAAAGTCTGCACCAACCATTTTGGCACAATTTTTGCCTCCTCAATATCAGCTCTCTCATCAACAAGTGTATCATGTAAATTTGCATTAGAAATGGAATGATTTGCATCATCACATGAAACCTGTAAAGGCTGAGAAGATACCTCATTAGGACCAGCACTAGACTATCCACCTGTAAAAAGAGGTAGCAAAGTATCATACGTGTCTTCGGAAATAACAGATGTCTCCTTAGTATATGAAAGTATTGGTTGAATAGCATCTTCTAGAAAAACAACATCACGACTAACCAAAATACATTTAGTATGTGGATGATACAGACAATAGCCTTTGCTTTCAGAATTGTACCCAACAAAAATACATTCATTGCTTTATCATCCAATTTCCTACATTGTTGTTCAAGCACTAATGCATATGTGAAACAACCAAAACGTGTAGGTGAGCAACATATGGCTTACAACCATGCCAAGCCTCATACTGAGTGATAGACTGCAATGCCTTAGTGGGACACCTGTTAAGTACATATGCTGCACACATAACAGCGTCAAGCCAGAAACTATGTGGTAAAGCCTGACTCTTGACCATACACCTCGCCATCTCCATGAGTGACCTGTTCTTTGTTGGTGCATTTTACCCAAACCTACATGCTTGATATATTTGATATCATCCTCATTTGTAAGTCACATGAGTAGTCATGTGAACATCTCTTGTAAAAGAGTTCATTTTTATCTCTTGTATTTGGAAAAAGAAAACAGGAAAAGAATGGCTTACCTCATGCATGATGTAAAAGCAAGTTCGTGGCTATAACTACCAAAATCACGAATTTTTGAGCTGAGGGAATATCTCCTAACTTTGGGGATCACTTTTAGGTGGAGCCATTCGAATTCGAATTCAAAACTCCCTCCAAGAATAGCTATAAAAGGAGCAAGAAGGAAGAGGCGATTAGCAAGCCTTGTACGTGACCACTTCATGTCATTTTGTAGAGATTGAAGAGCTTACTCCATAGCTCTATCATTCTACTCCCATTGTGCAAAGATTCATTGCCAATGTGGTTGTAATCATATGTGAATCTATACATTTATTATCATCTACCTCTCTGTTTTGTTATCTGCTATACTCACTCAGAGCAGTAACTTCAGAAGGTCATATCTCGAGTTCTACTGAACCTTTTTCAGTGATTTAACTTGCGTTGGATAGCGTGTACTGTCTACTTTGTGCATATAAATTTCAAGGTCATTGGATTAATACTTTTGGAGATATCTGCATTTTACTGCTTACTGGTCTATCTCTGCAGAGCCCCGAGAATTGTGGGAATGTTATAGAAATTGATGAAACTTGTTCTCAGTGCTCAGTCCATCATTTGAAGTGTTTTAACTTGGATTGGGAAGCTTGCTAAGTCTATTTGCTATGCCCAAAAGCAAATGTTCTAATTCCTACCAGGTTGAGAGCACTGTTGATTTTTTCCAGCAGGTGTATGTCCAAAAATAGCAAGTTTTGGGAGCTAGTTATTTCGCAACTAGTCTGCCTTGACTTAAACTTTTGGGATACATGTTCCAAAGTACTTGGCTGATATTTTGGTGGATTTAGGAAGCTCAAAGGGTCTACTAATCAACTCTGAAGTCTCAGTTGGCTGGTGTGAAGCTAGTTGTAGCAGCACCTACTCATCTTTGGATTGCATCCACCATCTCTCTTCACAGTGGTATCAGAGCATAGTCAAGCAACATGGGAGATGGATTTCCATCAACAATTGACAAATTGGATCGAAACAACTACCCGGCATGGTCTTTAAGGATGGAGGCTTACCTTCAAGGGAGGAATCTATATGGATTCATATTCGGAGATGAAGCAATGCCAACCATGAGGAACAAAGGGCAACCATCACATGAAGAAGTGGAAGGACTTTCGAATTGGTGTTCGAAGGATGCACTTGCAAGGTCCTATATTCTAAACTCAATCTCTGATTTTCTTTTACCTCATGTCAAGGGATGCAAGACATCAAGAGAAACCTGGAATGCACTTGCTTCTTTCTTCTCTTCCAACACTCGCGCAAGGAAGAACCAATTGTGGATGGAGTTCACAACAATGAAGAAAAGCCCGAAGCAAAATGTGACTGATTATGTCACAAAGATGAAGGAGATTTCCGACCAACTTGGAAGCATTGGAGAGGTAATTGAAGAGGAGCAAATCATAAGACAAATCAAAAATGGAATCAAAGCAGACGACAAGTGGGAGTCATTCACAACAGCCATGGATTTATACATGGATATGCATGTACCCGACCTCAACACACTCATGGGCCAACTCTTCACTCATGAAGCAAAGATTAGCAAAGGTGGTGAGTCCTCAAGAGGTAATCAAACTTCTGCCTTATATTCTGATAAAGCTAAGGTCAACGACAAGTCAAAGAATAGGAAGAATGAAGATGAAGGAAGCTCTTTCCAAGCAAACTTTGCAGGTAGAGGAAGAGCTAGAGGAAGAGGCAGAGGTGGAAAGCAAGGCAGGGGGAGATTCCAATCATCTCAACCTTGCAACATATGTGGCTTATCTAACCATACTACTGAAGAATGTTTCAGGAACCCGAGGAACTCAAGAGGAAGAGGATTCAATAGAGGTGGCTATGGATCAAATAGAGGTAGATACAATGGAGGCTACAACAACAACAACTACCACAACAACAATTACAACAACAACAACAACTATCAAAGTGGCCATAGAGGAAGAAGAGATTACAATAACTATGCAGAGGACCAAAGTCAAGAAGATTCATTATTGATTATGAATCTATCAGCAAAGAAGGGTAAGGATGATGATCACATATTTTACATTGATTCGGGATGCTCGAACCATGTAGCAGGAAATGTGGCTTTACTTTCTGATTTGGAAGATCCTCATAACAAGCATGAAGTGTAGACAGGAGATGACACAAAGCACTCAGTGGAGAAGATAGGTAATGTGAAGACATCAGATGGGAATATGAACCTCTTAAGCAAAGTCTTGTATGTCCCTACAATTACCAAAAATTTAATAAGTGTTGGACAGATTGTTGAAAAAGGATTGCAGGTTAGATCAACCGATTTGGAGCATATGTTGAAGACCCAGGGCAAGGCTTTCGAAGGATTGCCAAAGGAGAAAAGACAGGAAGGCTTTTCACTTTTGAAGTGGAAGATACAAAGAACATAGCTTTGTTTAGCTATGGATCTCAAACTCTAACAGAGTTGGAGATATGGCACAAAAGGCTTGCTCACATTGGTGAGAGGACACTCAAACAGATTTGCAGGGACCAAAGTGTACTTGGTTTGCCTAATATCACAAGGCAACACATGATTTATAAGTGTGAAGCTTGTCAACTCGGCAAGGCTCATAGACAACCTTTCAATAAGAAAGGATATATGTATCAAAATCCTTTGAATCTAGTGCACACAGATGTGTGGGGTCCAAGTAAGGAGCCATCTATATCAGGCTCAAGATATTATGTGTCTTTCATAGATGATTGTAGCAGGTGGACCATTCTGTTTTTCATGAAGCACAAGGATGAAGTGTTTAATTGCTTTAAGAAGTATATTGCTCTTGTTGAAAATCAAACAGGTAGGACTTTGAAACGACTCAGATCAGATGGTGGAGGAGAATACTTCTCTTCTGAATTTGATGCCTTCTTGCATGAAAGAGGCATTAAAAGGGAAGTCACTACAAGGTATACACCTGAACTCAATGGTGTAGCAGAGAGGAGGAACAGAGCTATTGTCGAAGCTGCAAGGTCCATGCTCAACGAAAAGGGATTGCCGAACTACCTATGGGCAGAGGCTGTGTCTATAGCCACATATCTCATAAATAGACTTCCATCTAAGTCACTAGATGGAACCACTCCATATGAAGTGTGGAATGGAAGAAGACCTAGTCTAGAGCATTGTAAAATCTTTGGATGCTTAGCCTATGCTCACATTCCTTCTCAAGTAAGAGGGAAATTGGATCCCAAGGCAGAGAAGTGCGTATTTATTGGTTATGATCAAAACCAAAAAGGATATAGATTGTACAATCCAACTAATAAAGGATTTTGTGTGAGTAGAGATGTAATTTTTGATGAAAACAAATCATGGTTTGATGATGACAGGAAAGTGAAGCTGCCATATGACTTGGATGAAGATTTTCCATTACTTCAACCAAAGGAGCCAAAGCAGATTGAAGAAAGTGATTTGGAGATTGACCTAGAAGACTTGGAAAGACTAAAGCTATGGAAGAACAAAGGTAAAGCAAAGATGCAGGATGCTACATATGGACCCGAGAGCTCACATCAACCACTTAGAAGGTCTTCGAGGGAGAAGAAGAAACCAGAGAGGTTTGGTTATGATACTTCTTTGGTCACAAAGCACTCAATCTACATTGCAAAGGATTCAACCAATGAAGAACCTACCACATTTGAAGAAGCACAAAGCAAGAAAGCTTGGAGAGATGCAATGGATGAAGAAATGGAAGCCTTGAAGGAGAATGACACTTGGGAGCTTGTACCTAACAAGCCATCTATGAAGATAATCGGATCTCGATGGATATACAAAATCAAGAGGAATTGAGATGGAAGTATAAATAGACACAAAGCAAGGTTAGTTGCTAAAGGGTTTGCTCAAACCCATGGTATTGATTATGAGGAGACTTTCTCTCCTGTTGCAAAAATGCCTACAATTAGGGTTCTCATTAGTCTTGCTGCATCTAGAAATTGGAATCTTTATCAACTTGATGTAAAGAATGCTTTCTTGAATGGATGGATTTCTGAGGAAGTGTATATGGCACAACCTCCTGGATATGAGGATGCACATCATCCTAACTATGTATGCAAACTAAAGAAAGCTTTGTATGGATTGAAGCAAGCTCCAAGAGCTTGGAATTTCAGATTGGTGACTTATTTGCAGGACCAAGGATTCAAAGCTAGCTTTGTTCATAAAGAGGAATGGATCTGAAGTGATCTATTTATGTGTGTATGTTGATGATATTATTATCACAGGCAATGATCTTGAAGGAATCAAACAGGTAAAGAGTCAAATGAAGGAGGAGTTCAAAATAAGTGACCTCGGACCACTCACTTATTTTCTTGGATTGGAGTTGATCTACACAGATTCAGGTATATACATCACACAAAGGAAGTATGTCCATGACATGCTCGTCAAGTTCAAGATGGAAAATACCAAGTGTGTAGGTACACCTATGGAGCAAAATCATAAGCTTAGTGCTTATGAAGGAGAGCCAATTGAAGACATCACAAGCTATCAAAGCTTGGTTGGAAGTTTGAACTATGCAACACTCACAAGGGTGGATATATGCTATAGTGTTAGCATATTGAGTCAGTTTATGCATAAGCCGAGAAGACCACATATGGAAGCAGCCAAGCGAGTCCTCAAGTACCTAAAGGGGACCATGAATGAAGGTTTGTTTTATTCATATACTTCAGATATTGAGCTAAAGGTCTACTCAGATGCAGATTGGGCCGAATCTAGAGATGATAGAAGAAGCACATCAGGGTATATATCATTTGCAGGTTCAAAAATCATTTCTTGGTCATCGAAGAAGCAACCAACCGTGGCATTATCGTCTACCGAAGCCGAATATAGAGGTTTGGCTAATGCAACTCAAGAAATCATGTGGTTAAAGTCTTTGTACACAGATCTTGGACTTCATTCTTCAACACCTCATATTTTTGGTGACAACACAAGCTCACTACATCTAGCAGCTAATCCGGTATACCATGCTAGAACCAAACATATTGAAGTCCACTACCATTATGTAAGGGAGAAGCTATTGAGCAAGGATATTCAACTATCCTATGTCTCTACAGATATGCAATGTGCTGACATGTTGACTAAAGCTCTTGATGGTACAAAACTAAGTAGATTCAAGTTGATGATTGGCTTGCAGGAAATCAAGGACAGTTGAAGACTTATTTGAAGGCCAAGCATGTTAGGCTTGAGGGGGAGCTGTTGGTGCATTTTACCCAAACCTACATGCTTGATATATTTGATATCATCCTCATTTGTAAGTCACATGAGTAGTCATGTGAACACCTCTTGTAAAAGAGTTCATTTTTATCTCTTGTATTTGGAAAAAGAAAACAGGAAAAGAATGGCTTACCTCATGCATGATGTAAAAGCAAATTCGTGGCTATAACTACCAAAATCACGAATTTTTGAGCTGAGGGAATATCTCCTAACTTTGGGGATCACTTTTAGGTGGAGCCATTCGAATTCGAATTCAAAACTCCCTCCAAGAATAGCTATAAAAGGAGCAAGAAGGAAGAGGCGATTAGCAAGCCTTGTACGTGACCACTTCATGTCATTTTGTAGAGATTGAAGAGCTTACTCCATAGCTCTATCATTCTACTCCCATTGTGCAAAGATTCATTGCCAATGTGGTTGTAATCATATGTGAATCTATACATTTATTATCATCTACCTCTCTGTTTTGTTCTCTGCTATACTCACTCAGAGCAGTAACTTCAGAAGGTCATATCTCGAGTTCTACTGAACCTTTTTCAGTGATTTAACTTGCGTTGGATAGCGTGTATTGTCTACTTTGTGCATATAAATTTCAAGGTCATTGGATTAATACTTTTGGAGATATCTGCATTTTACTGCTTACTGGTCTATCTCTGCAGAGCCCCGAGAATTGTGGGAATGTTCTAGAAATTGATGAAACTTGTTCTCAGTGCTCAGTCCATCATTTGAAGTGTTTTAACTTGGATTGGGAAGCTTGCTAAGTCTATTTGCTATGCCCAAAAGGAAATGTTCTAATTCCTACCAGGTTGAGAGCACTGTTCATTTTTTCTAGCAGGTGTATGTCCAAAAATAGCAAGTTTTGGGAGCTAGTTATTTCGCAACTAGTCTGTCTTGACTTAAACTTTTGGGATACATGTTCCAAAGTACTTGGCTGATATTTTTCTCTTCACATTCTTCAGCAACTCCATTTTGTTGAGGTGTATACGACACTGTACATTGATGTTTTATCCCATGTTCAGCCAAAAATGCATTAAAATCAAAAGACATATATTCCTCTCTTTGATCAAACCAGAGGGTGCCCATTTTACATGCTAACATATTTTTAGCCAAAACCAAAAATTCTTTGAAGCACATAAACACTTCGGACTTTGCTTTCAATGAGCATACCCATGCATGCGTGGAAAAATCATCAATGAAAGTCATGAAGTAAAGATAACTTCCAAAAGAGGGTGTTTGCATGGGACCACAGACATCACTGTGAACAAGCTACAATGTTTGAGTAGTTCAAATTGAACCATCTTTTGGGAACGAAGAATGCTGCATTTTGCCTAAAATACAGCCTTCACAGACATGTTTATCAGGTGCTTCAAGTTTGGGCAAAGAGGACACCATTTCAGATTTCTGCAGGCATAGCAAACTAGCAAAATTCAGATGAACAAAGTGTGCATGCCAAAGCTTTGCATCTGACATAGCCTAAGAATCATGTACTACACATGTTGAATCATTCATAGATTTTTCATAATCTATGAGCTTATACAACCCACGATATAAAATGCTAGAAGCAATAATGATGTTGCCATTTGACAGATCATGAATTATACATCTGTCATCAACGAATTTCACAACCAAACCAATCTTGGCTAAAGCTGAAACTGATAACATATTCTTCTTTTTCACTGGCACAAATAAAGCACCCGACAATGTAAAAGAACTACCATCAACAATATTCAGAATGATCTTACCAACTCCCATGATAGGATAAGAGGATTTGTTAGCGCATGTGACAATATTCTCTGTAGGGGTAGGCTTGAGTGAAGTGAAAAAACTGCACTGCGAGGTAATGTGTTTGGTTTCCCCACTATCAAAGTACCAAACATCTAAGTCTACAGCAGACATACATTGTTCATGAGAAGATGGGTCATAACTGCAAAGAGTGGTACATGCCCATTCTTCATTCTACACAAGATTAGCATACTCTGTTTTTGATGTAGAGGCCTCTACAACAACCATTCTAGCCTCTTTCTTCCTTGCCTCTTTGGCAGCCAGTTTTGAACAACTCTATATGACATGATCATTTCCTTTACAGTATTTGAGATGCTTATATTGGCAAACTGAAACTTGTATACATCTTTGACACAAAAAGACAAAATTGCCTGCACAAGCACTGTGATGGTGCGTTCGGAGATTGAAACGAGCTCAGATCGCAATTTTAGCACCATTCAACAAAGCTGTTTTGATGTCCTAATCACCTTGAGTATGGTCACCAAATTTCATGCGATTCTGAGATGTGATCGGAGGGGTGTCAATGATGCCCTAGATGAAGCAGTGGACTACTCTGATACCAATTGTTGGAGTTCGAGGTCTATAGAAGCACATGAACAACACAAGGAAGAAGAAGAAACTTGGAGCAGAACACACAATACTGAATGTATTACCACTAGAATGTACAAAGGTAAGTAATCCATTAGGGTTATAGGCATATATACAAGCCAGGGAAAAAACCTCCTAAAGAGGGAAAAAGGTGCCTTGGTGGTCCTAATGTGTTGACACACATCACTACGTCAACACTTCTCAACATGTTCCTTCTCTGGAAGCTCCTCTTCATCTGATTCAATTTCTACTACTTGCTAAGCAGCTTCAGTATCCAAGAACCAATGTCCCTTGGATAACGCTTCTTAGTCCACTTCAGCTTTGCATCGGAACCCTTTAGTCATTTTCCTATTGAAAAAATCACAAGTACTTCAAAACAATTAATAATACTCCAACATATAATAAATTATTTTCATCACAAGAACAAACAAGAAGTTTACACCACTCATCATAGCTCTCATCACCCATCCCACAATAACTCTTCATGTGCCCATCATAATCAAGCAAGGGTTTTTATTTTGTAAGTGCAATTGGAGGAAAATTTGGAAAACAATAATATATATATATATGTGTGTGTGTGTGTGTGTATAATTTTTTAAAATTTTCATGTTTTCTTAATAAAAAATGAGGATTTCCTATTTTTGTCCCCCTCCTAGTTCTTTTACACATGTTGAAAGAGCCTTCTTTAGTGCTTGGGTTTTGAGCAATCTCGTGCCTAGTGAATGTAAGACTTTGTAGTGTAGCCCTATCTATGCTTACTATGAATATGCAATGATATTTATGGTTCATAATAAGGGTCTAAAGTATTTTACTTAAGTGGTTTTTTGATGATGATGCTTTTCTCATATTTTTTTCTACTTTTTATTTATAATTGAATTTCAATTTGAATTTCCTCCTCTAATTTCTTCTTTTGGTACCATCTTCTTTTGCTTTGCTTATTTTTTGATGCTTCTTCTTTGTCTTCCCATGTCTTCCCTTTTGAGAGTGTTTGAAACTCTTGTGTTGTTTGTCTCAGATTCCATGTGAATCCTATATCTCATGATTGGTTCAGAATTAGGAGAAACCAATGCTTCCATTGCATGCCGAACGTACCAAAATCCTAAGATCGACTGTCTTCTTGCTTGATCCTGACATCCAGAGACCATGCTTCGAATTGATGATATCATTGATGACATCATCAATTCATAATCGCTCTTGAATCGCCCTTCGAAAACCTATATAAGGAGGGGTTGGCCACATTCATTCTCAGTCTTGTCAATACCAATCTTGGGAGCTCAAGGAGTTGTGACCGCCAAGTAAGCACTCTCCAAGTTCCAGTTCAAGTTCTTGTCTTGTTCCTTGTTCCATTCTTGTCTAGTCTAGTTCTTGGACATCCTCTCTTGTCCTCTTGTAATCTCGTAGTACCCAACAAGAGAACAAACTCTAGAGTCGTAGCCATCCTTGTAGAACAGGGAAACGAGGAAGTCTAGTTGTAAGGAGACCGTACAACGAGACCATGATATAAGAAAGGGTCTCATAATTCCAACTACACCCATAGAAACATGTCTTGCACCTGTCAAGTTAAAGGCCTAAGAAGATCCTTTCCCTCACAAACCTAGTAGATTCAAGAGCCTCCTCATGTTTCATCGATGAAGGATTGGTTAAGAAACATGGAATTCCTATACTTCAAAAGAACAAACTAGTAGTAGCTGAAGTACTAGATGGACGACCTCTAGCATCTCAGAATATAACCATGAAAACCACACCATTAAGAGTACACCTTGATGACCATGAATCGCACATATGTTTCAATGTTATATCTATCCCAGTACATCTAGTTATCATTGGAATGCCTTGGTTAAAGAAGCATAATCCAGACATCAATTGGGAAAATCACCCGTCGAGATATCTAGAAGAACCCAACATATGTTGGAGCCAAGGCCTTCATACATGCAGTAAGGGAGGAACCGACATATATGATCTATGCCATACTAGCTCAAGAATCCAAGAAAGATGATCTAGTGTAGCTACCCAATCAGTACAAATGCTTTGAAGATGTTTTTGAAAAGAAGAATACAGATATCCTCCCAGAGCATAGACCTTATGATTGTCCCATAAATCTTCAAGAGGGGGCACAACCACCCTTTGGACCAATGTATAGACTATCCCCAGAACTTACAGAACTACGCAAGAACATTGATGAGAATCTAGCAAAGGGATTTATCAAACACTCAAAGTCTCCAGCAGGAGCCCCTATTTTATTTGTAAAGAAGAAGGATGGGACTCTCTAGATGTGTGTAGACTATTGTGGATTGAATAAGGTCACTATAAAGAACAGATACTCTCTACCACTCATATCAAAGCCCTTGGAAGGCCTTGGAAAAGAAAAGCTCTTCACAAAGATTTGTTGGTGCAAATGCCAGGCCTACACACTTGGCTAGGCATGAGAAGATCTTATGAGGAATAATTGAAATTCCATAGGAACCATTGCTATGAGTCTCTCTATCTTTTACCATTTGTAAAAGTCAAATTGACTTGAAGGAATATTTGTAAAAGCAACTAAAACTCGTAGAGTTAGATGGATTTTTAAGCCACGAATTCTTAGAGAGAATATCTCCTAGATTAGTGGATCACTTTTTAGTGAGAGCCAAAGTTTGAATTCAAATTCGAAATTTGAATGAAACATCTATAAAAAGATGAATGTAAGACTCACGGAGAGAGCACTCCAATTCCAAGGCATTAGTTGATCATATTGTAAGAGAGTAAGGC
This sequence comes from Ceratopteris richardii, assembly GCA_020310875.1. Lineage (NCBI taxonomy): Eukaryota > Viridiplantae > Streptophyta > Polypodiopsida > Polypodiales > Pteridaceae > Ceratopteris > Ceratopteris richardii. The sequence continues at coordinate 36,153,027 of CM035429.1, read as the reverse complement.
TCATATCATAGCCTACACCTCTACCTATCATTGGGCATTGATTATCATGCCAATGATCATGTACAACATTGTTTCATAATACAATAGATCATTCATTATATTTGTTGATCTCTCTGTTAGTCTCACTTAGAACACTCACTTTGTATTGCTCGTATCTTAACCAATACTCCACCATTTTCAATGTTCTATAGCTTCTTGGAATTAGGTCTAAGTCATCTACATGCTGACAAATTTTGAAGACATTCCATTTCATGGATTGGGAGAAAAGTGCGTCGAACTGATCACTGGTCAATTTGCAAACTTCAAGGCCTTGTGCAAACTTAGATCATCAAAGATTTGGTCCATTTACCATCTTGGCCAAGATTAATCCAGTCACCTTCAAGATCCAACTACCAAGTACCATGAGAATACGTCCAGTTTTCCATGTATCCATGTTGGAACCATATCAGATTTCAGCATTGACGGGGGAGAGACCTAGTCCTTCACTACCTATTGAGATTGATGATCATGAAGAATTTGAATTCGAGCATGTCCTAGATTCGAGAATATTGCAAGGAAGATTAGAGTACCTTATTCATTGGAAAGGGTATGACATCAGTGATCGTACTTGGGAAGCTACAAAAAACCTTCAGAGAGCACCAATCAAGGTTCGAGAATTCCATAAGAGAAATCCAATGAAGCTGAGACAAGAGAACATGACTGCTCCTTGTGGAACTCATCGCTTGAGGGGGAGGTGATGTCATGGAAAAAGGAAGCCATCCTGAATCTCAGATTCCATGTGAATCCTATATCTCATGATTGGTTCAGAATTAGGAGAAACCAATGCTTCCACTGCATCCCGAGTGTGCCAAAACCCTAAGATCAACTGTCTTCTTGCTTGATTTTGACATCCGGAGACCATGCTTTGAATTGATGACATCATCAATTCGTAATCGCCCTTGAACCATCCTTGGAAAACCTATATAAGGAGGGGCTGGCCACATTCATTTTCAATCTTGCCAATACCAATCTTGGGAGATCAAGCAGTCATGACCGCCAAGTAAGTACTCTCCAAGTTTGAGTTCCAGTTCTTGTCTTGTTCCTTGTTCTAGTATTGTCTAGTCTAGTTCTTGGACATCTTGTCTTGTCCTCTTGTAATCTTGTAGTACGAGATCTTGTCGAGTTCTTTATTGTATCTAGTTCATCTCCCAAAAGGGAGTTCTTGTAATTCGGATATCTTATTCCATACTTACAATCCTGGGTTGTGGGATCTCTTGTATCATCGCTAATGCAGTTTTCCATACCTATCAGTCCCGGGTTGTGGGACGTATTGTATCAGTTACGTATTCTTGTATCATGCTCCCTACGTGGGTGCTTTTGTATTCAGAAGTGTATTTCTAAAATCTTGTCTAGTGTAGTTAGAGAGCACAATCTAGTGCTCCCCTGACAGTTTGTTGCTTTGGTCTCCAACCTTGTTTCATTCTTCTCTCATTTTTTTGGTTTTGTTCTAAAAATGGTTTTTGTATTTTAGGTTTCCAAATTTATTTTAGATTTTGGCTATTTTTTCATATTTTTGTTTTCTTTGGATCCGTTCTCTAGTATGCTTGATTCTCGTCTTTAGATTTGTCACATGACTATGGCTTTTCTTCTACTAGGAATTTGAATGTCTACATATCCACTTTGTATATCTCTATTTCTAATTCTTGCACATCATCATTTGTAGACAAAATTCTCATCAATTTATCTCTCATATTTAAATTAACAATTACTTCTCGATTCTAAAGTCACTTTATATTGCTTCATCCATTCTTGTCATAAGATTGAATTTTCAGGAATTAATTTCTCACGCCACTCCTCACACTCAATTGAAGTCTCTTCTTGTCCTATTTTCAAATCAACATCTATTGTTGATAATGAAGAAAGAGTGTTGATTAATAGCTCTAATTGTTGTGTTTTTAATCTATTTCTTATCCTCAAGTTGACTCAAAAGATTAGAACTAATTAGGTTTACTTGGGATCTAGTATCTAGTAAAACCCTAACTTGTGTTCCTTGGAAATGCATTTCAACTATTGGTGAGTAATTTCTTATTTGCTCTTGTTCAATCTTACACATAATCAACTCTCTTACTACTTTATTTTTTCTAATTCTCTCCTTAGCCTCTTCTTGAGCTTTCAGTATTTATTTTCTCTCTTCTTCTTTCCTTCTTTGGGATTGTTGCAGTCTTCTCCATGCTTCTATTGTTAAAGGCTCCATATATCTTTTAATTTTGCATCCACTCACATAGTTTGGCATCACTTCTCCATCAATGTTTTCCAATTGCATTGCTCCACTAGGACTAATCCTATAAAGGATGTATGGACCATGTCCTGTTTTCTCTAATTTCTTACTATGTTCCTTTAGTATATAGGATAGAACTAAGTCTCCTTCCTGAAAATCTTTCTCCTTGATATGCAAATCATAATTAGCTTTCTTGGTTTTCTTATTTGCATATGTACTCATGATAGCCTACTATTAAGATGCTCCTGATTGTTCTAACTCCACAACCTTATCAAACAATTCATGTCATATAGCTAGAAATATGACACTTGTTTGGACATGACCAATTCAAGCGATTAGGCCCATCAAAGAAGCTTGGATGGCCCTAATTTCTTGAATTGGTCATGTCCAAAGAGAACAAGTATATGATGCCTATTTGCTTTTCCTCATTATAAAGAGTTTTTCTTCATTTGATTATGTCATGAATTTCACATTTCAGAAGTTCTTGATGGAGAAACAAGACATTCAAGTTATTAGAGTCATTGGAGAACCATGGATGGTCCTAATTGCTTGAATTGATCATCTACATTGAAACCGATTTTTTTATGTATATTTGTTTTTCTTGATTATTATAAATGTCTTACCATTGGTTTATGTTATAGAATGCACATGAAAGCACTTGAGCGCTTACATTATTTGACATGACCAATTCAAGTGATAAGGGTAGTCCGAGTACTTTGGATGACCCTAATCGCTTGAGTCGGTCATCTCCATCCATAACTTTCATTTTAAGTATATTTGCTTATTTGAATATAAGACATGTATGATCATGGAATTTTGTCATGAAATACACAAGAGATCACTTAATGGCTTGCCTTTTTGGACATGACTAATTCAAGTGATATGGGCAATTAGACAAGTTTGGGTGGCTCTTATTGCTTGAATTGGTCGTGTCTTTAATCCCTCCATTTGCTTACTTTCTTCTTTCATATTTATAAGGATTATGTTTTCTACTTTCTTGAAGATGACAAGATGTGAAGATTCCTTGATACATCTGGTTTAGATTTTATTTTGTACGGTCCTACTCCAAAAGTGTGAAGAGGTTGTGTCAAGAAAGGTCTTTATCTTGGATCCACTTGTGACTGAGTGTATACTTTTCAAGCATGGAGAAATTAGTCACTTTCTCAAGAACAAGTATGGCTTATATTTCTAGAGGTCAATGGAGTCTAATAATAATCAACTTCAATAAATACTAGACTTTATTTATGAACTCCCTCTAGTCACAGCATAGCAATTGCAAACAATAAGCTCTAGTGCACTTTTGATGCAATTTTGTATCATCACATTTCCATGCATTTTGATATTGTTTCAATTTTGCAGTGTTTCCAAGCTTTTGAAGATGCACATATGATCCAGAATCTCCTCCACCACTTGCAAATAAGAAGACACAAGATAAGAAGAAAGGACCTCCTATTCATTCTCCACTTAAGCATGTCCCAAAGAAAAAGGACAAAGGTGAAGGCTCCAAAAAGGAAAGGCATAAAAAGAAACATAAGATGTACAATTTTTCATGCCTATAGTTAGCTCTAGATAGAAATCCCATGTATTTTAAACATATGTTGGAAAATATTTTATTTGTTCTATTTTGATGTAAATACTAATTATGTACAAATGAACCCTTTAGAGCATTCTATTTAGAGAACAATGTATTGAGGGATGATGCCATTCTATCTTTATCTAGAAGATAGTATGTTTGTAATTCATGTTTGTACATAGAGCTCAATATTTCAATTTCTAAATGTTGGTGATCTTTATTTCTCAAAAAGAGGAAGCATTTGTGGTGTGCCTATCATTTATGAGATCAATTAAGATGATAAGTGGTTTGACATTTATTTTTTTTTAATCTAATGAAGACATGCAAGCAGTAAGTAGGTGTACAAGATTTCCATATGCATTCCTTCATGAGGGAACCTAATATTCTACAAAATAGACAAATAACTGAATGCTATTAAAAAATGTAACACATTTGTCTACATAGTCCTCATGAAGAGCTTTGAATGTTCCTGTTAAACATTCAACATGTTGCCACTCTTGAACATTAGAATGAAAAATACCTACAATACGGAAATAGATATCTTGTAAAAAAAACAACTGAAAATGGTTCCAGAGCATTGTTAAACTTCACTTACAATATGATGGGAAATGTGGATAATTGTTTAGCACCAGATCCTTAGCATTGTGCAGATTCTAAAGTCTTGCAAACTAGCCATGTCTTCTTAATTTGAATATGAGAATATGAACTTTCCAATGGTTTTTTGTGTCATCTCTTTCAGCGTGCTTCACTTTATCGGCACCTCTGCAATTAGGAAGCATAGTCGCACAATCATTTATCTGCATAGAAAGAGGTTACCACAAGGAATCCTATTTTCTGTTGTAAACCTAACATGAGGCTACACGATTGGAAGGACGATGACAAGTAGAAGCGATTCAAACACTCAGAGAAATAATAGAGAAAGCTCAAAGTGAGAAACCAAGACTCACAAACTTTGCAAGTATTTATAGATAAAATTTGATGTACACGTGGAAAACTGAGACTCACAAACTCTTGATTTGATGTATTGTGTTCAAAAAATCATTGAATTTTTTGAACCCAGAAATATTTCATATCTTCAAAAATATTTTCTCTATTGGAAATGTATAGATTTGCATTGTATGGTGTGCAAAACTATCCATTTTTGTATGAAAACAAAAAATTCTACATGGAATACAAGAAATTCGATCTTCTTAGTGGTGCTTTTAGAGCATAGATACTAAAAAAAAGCCTTTATTTGTAGGATTAAAAGAGATAGGAAGGTTATATTCTTGTACACGTGGAAAGCCCCTACTTGTCGATTTCTTAATCTTTTGAGAAATCCTTTTGTGTGCATCTAGTTTCATAGTTAATGCATATATGGTCAAGTTTTGAGAGTGCAATTGTAATCAGGCTGAGAGAATTTTGTATAGGAACATTCATATGTAAACAGGTGTTGAGTGACTATTGAAATAGGTGCAATCTTGATGGTCAAAGAATTGATCCGACCTCAGTTTACAGTGTAAAGTTTTGCACAAGTAAGCATTCAAACTTTAATTTGGAAGGTAAGCAACTTATATCTAAAAGCATTTTATCAAACTGGTTTTAGTTTGTGAGAACCATGCATTTAAAGTTACATATGTAAAAGTCGTTTGCAAAGAAAGAGAGTTTCAGAAATAGGTTTATTCATTGAAGTAAATTTGAAGTTTTTTTAATTCTTTTGAAGAATTTTCACTTGGAATAGCTGCACAAATATTAGAAGAGTATTGTTTCAAAGTTTCATAAGAAACTTTAATTACTTCATAAGTTAGTGAATGCATTTTGTGGACTAGAATTTTTTGAGTATGATCATAGTTCACAAAAATGGTGATAGCTCATAAATTGGCAAAAGCCTTTAAAAATTGAAGAAGCTCATAAGTTGTACTTGATATATTGGTGTTCTAAATTCAATTATAGCTTGTCTTTTGGAGACTAATCATCTCCATCAGTGGTATTAAAGCAGATTTGATCAAAGTTGAAGGAAAGGAAGACCCCGACTGCTGTAGACATACAAAATTCAACATTTGAAGATTCAAAAGAAGAAAGTGTGAAGGAAAAGCTAAAGGAAGACACACGAGAGCAATCAAAAGTATTAGAAGGAGTAAATTTCGAAGCAAAGGTACATCCATTACTTATAAGGTTGAAAAGTTGTTAATACAGGTGAAGAAAGAATGGGATATAGTCTCCAAATTGAGAAGTTGGATAGAGAGAACTATCCAGCTTGGTCTATGAGGATGGAAGCTCATCTTATGAGTAGAGATCTGATAGGATATATTACAAGAGAAAAAGAAAAACCAAAATTCAAAGATCCTAGTGTTCCTACTAGGGAGGAACTTGCAGACTTAAAGGTTTGGATGAAGATGGATGCTCAAACAAGGAGCATTATCTATATGGAAGTGAATGATTATTTGCTTCCTCACATTAGAGGACTTGAAAGTGCAAGTGATATATGGAATGCTTTGGAGGAGCATTTTTAGAATACAAAAAAATCAAGAAAGGCATCAATGTGGGCTGAATTTACCACATTCAAGAAGAAAGCCTCACAATCAATATCTGATTATGTGATGAAGATGAAAGACATTGCTGATTCTTTAGGTGCAGTTGATGAAGACATTGAAGAAGATAAACTGGTAAGATAAATTCTCACAGGTCCAAGAGGAGATGAGAAGTGGAAGCCTTTCACTTGTCAACTGAACTTTCATTAGATCATTTCACTCCTTATTTGAATCAATTGTTAGGAATATGCTAACTTTTGAGCATGATATCAAAGGAGATGTTGATAAGAGTGGAGGTCAAGCAATGTATTCCAAGGATAAGAAGAAGGCTAGGAAAGGAAAGCAACAATCAGTTGAAGATGAAGGTAATCCAAGCCAAGCAAACTTCCTAAGAGGAAGAGGAAGTGGCAAAAGTAGAGGAAGAGGCAAAAACAACAAGAATAATATCAAAGCTTATTGGATATGTGGTAAGACTAATCATCTTTTTCATGAATGTTGGCATAACAATCAAAGTGTTAGTAGCTTTAATCAGAGTTATAATTAAAGAGGCAGAGGTGGAAGAAATTAGAGATGAAGTTTCAGAGGTAGAGGTAGTAGAGCCTTCTTTGGAAGAAATGTGGAAGAAACTTTCAAGGTTAGTCCTACAACAATACCTACTACAATTATGCATTAGATCAGAAGGAGGATTCAACCCTAATCATGAATGCAACATGTGAAGTTCCAAGTGAGGATCAGAGTGTTTTACATTGATTCAGGATGCAACAATCATCTGAGTGGTAACATTGCGTTAATGACTGGTTTGGAGAATAAAGTGGTTAATCATACAGTTCAAACATGTGACAATACAAAGCACAAGGTGAAGCCGTGGATCAGTAAAGGCCAAAGATGGAAGTACTCTTTTGAGTAAGATTTTGTATGTTCCTACAATTCCAAAGAATTTTATTAGTGTAGGACAAATTGTGGAAAAAAGATATGAGGTGAGGTTCACTAATGATGGAGTTTATGTTGAAGACCCTAATCAAGGGTATAAGCAAATTGTTATAGGAAAGAAGCAATGAAGGATTTTCACATGCCTTGTTCACATATGGAGAGCAAAAGATATCTGAGTTGGATATTTGACACAAAAGACTTGGACACTTTAATGAAAGAGGTATTAAAGAGATGATTAACAATGGTTCAACACTTGGAGTACCTAATGTTGTAGGTCAACACATGACATACAGATGTGAAGCATGTCAATTAGGTAAGGCTCATAAGCAATCATATAACAAACAAGGTTTCATGTATTTAGAAAGACTTGAATTGGTGCATATAGATGTGTGGGGTCCTTCAAAGGACTTTATCATAAATGGTTCAAGATACTAAAGCATCAAAAGCAGATAGTAGCTTGCTAGTCAAAGCAAGTGAGGATGGATGCATCTATGTTTGTATTTATGTTGATGATATAATACTTACAGGTACAGATGACAAAGGCATAGAAATACTTAAGAAGCAAATGGAGAAAGAATTCAAGATCAATGACTTGGGAAATTTGTCATATTTCTTGGGAATGGAGATTTCATATACTCAATGTGGAGTATATGTGACTCAAGAAAGGTATTTGAAGAATTTTCTAATCAAGTTTAAAATGGAAGATTGCAGGATAGCATCAACTCCAATGGAAGTGAATCACAAATTGAGTAGATATGGAGGAGAAGAATTCAAAGGCACGAAGCTTTATCAGAGTTTGGTGGGTAGCTTGATTTAGGCTACATTAACAAGGCCTGATTTGTCATATGTAGTTGGAGTTTTATCTCAATTCATGCACTGTCCTAGAAAGGAACATTGGATTGCAGGTCAAAAGGTGCTTAGGTATATCAAGGGCACACTTAAAGAAGGTTTGCATTATGGGTTTACTTCAGATACAAGGATCAAGATATATAGTGATGCAGATTGGGCAGGTAATATCATTTGTGGAGATAACATGAGTTCTTTGTATTGGGCAACTAATCCTGTGTTTCATGCTAGGACCAAACATATTGAGATTCAATATCATTTTCTAAGAGAGAAGGTTGTTGATAAATAAATAGAAATCATGCATACTCCTGCAAAGGATCAACTTGTAGATATGTTAACAAAGAGCTTGGATGGAATCAAATTACAACGGTTTAAAGTTATGCAGGGATAAAGAAGATGCAGGTAATCACAACTGATGATTGAGGGGGAGCTCTTGGGGCAAGACAATCAACAATTAATGATTACATGAATCTTAGGAGTAAAGTCTTGAAGAAAAGATTGAAGCCTAAAAGCATGAAGTGAAGTGGAATTTTAGGAAGAGATGTTCTACATACACATGTGCAATAGTTTTGTAAATACTTCAAAAAATACTTTGATGTAATGATGAATCTACACTCATATGTATATATATATATATATATATATATATATATATATATATATATATATATATATATATATATATATATATATATATATATATATATATATATATATATATATATATATATATATATATATATACACACACACACACTTCTATATAATCGTGATACATATGAGAGATGATAGATAGATGAGATATAGAAGAGTGGATCACAACTTGAGTGATCAATATCCATCAGATGTACTTCCTGTTCAGAATAGAGAAGTTTTGAAGAAGTAGTGCCTCGATTTTTTCCATCTGTCTCCTTCTCTTATCAATATTTTTAGAAATCCTTTTGTGTGTGTCTAAGTCCATAGTTAATTAATCTATGATCAAGTTTTGAGAGTCCAATTGTAATCAATCTGAGAGAATTTTGTGTAGGAACATTCATATGTAAACAAGTGTTGAGTGATTACTGAAATAGGTGCAATCTTGATGGTCAAAGAGTTGATCAGCTCTTAGTCTACAGTGTAAAGTTTTGCACAGCTAAGCATTCAAAATTTAAGTTGGAAGGTAAGCAACTTATATCTAAAAGCATTTGATCAAATGGTGTCTAGTTTGTGAGGACCATGCATTTAAAGTTACATATGTAAAAGTCGCTTGCAGAGAAAGCCTGTTTCAGTCATAGGTTTACTCCTTGAAGTAAATTTGAAGTTTTGTGAATTCTTTTGAAGAATTTTCACTTGGAATAATTGCACAAATATTAGGAGAGTATTGTATCAAAGTTCCATAAGAAACTTTAATTATTTCATAAGTCAATGAATGCATTTTGTGAAGTAGTCTTTTCTGAGCATGATCATAGTTCACAGAAATGGTGATAGCTCATAAATTGGCAAAAGCCTTTCAAAATTGAAGAAGTTCATACTTTATACTTGATATAGAGGTGTTCTAAATTCAAGTATAGCTTGTCTTTTGGAGATTAATCATCTCCATCAAGATTGTTACTGTTAGTGTCCATGTGAAAGGCCAAATGGCCACCGGACACTTTTGTGTGTATGTTCTTAATTAATAAAAGATCTAATGGCTCGATGAGTCACAGATTGTAAGTTTGACTGCATTTGTATGAGCTAAGAAATTTGTGTTTGCGGTCTTTGTACTGTGTATTTTCTGCGTATTCTGCACCCTCTATGCAGAGTATTGTGTGCAATGCCAGAGTTTGGGTTTCTACTGCAAGGGTATCGTTGTAGAGCTCTTGAGAAGGAGAGTCCACCATCATGTTTCACGAGTGAAATACTTCATCTCTCTCTCTTGTCTCTCTCTTTCTCTCTCTCTCTCTCTCTCTCTCTTTCTCCCTTTGAGTTGTGAACAAAAAACATCTACAAGATAATGTATACTCACAAAATACACCTTTGGGCTCATATATGGGATATAAAAGTAAGTGTGCATGCCTGCTCCCTCTTCTCTCTATGTGCTGCTCGAAATTTTTCATTCTCCTTCTTTGTGAAAATTCATTTCTTCACTTACCCCTATTGATAGAGCCTATCTACAATAACCTCCTCCATTAAAAGGGGCATAGACCTCTCATTTGTTATCCAAAGCAAGTGATTCAAAGGGTTCTAGATTCCTCGATTAAACATCTATCCAAGAACTACCTAGATACAACCATTTCATCTATGCAAATCTATTGTATAGATCTTTGAACATAATTGTTCATAGTCAAGGAATATCATAGAAAGCAATTTGTGATACAAGGGATATCAATTTCATCTTTGGGACATTTGAAGAATTGTTTAGGATTATTTTTGGCTTTTGGACCACCTTGGCAAGTGGATTTCCTTACTTCATAAATAAGTTTTCTTGTCAATAAATGCACTTTAGGATTCTTTTATACATTGAGTGTCATCTAGAACAAGCATTTAGCTTCGATACATGCATGTATGCTTGTATATATGCTTATGAGCCTCTGCACTTTTCCCTTGAATTGAAAATAGGATGGTAGCATGATCTTATTGCAGGTACGATAAGGAGAAATCAAGAGCGTGTAATAATCTTATGTAAAATAGGTATTCATGATGCTAGCATGTGGATTTTGTATCAAGTGTGTAGTGTCCTATGGTCTTTTGTTGCTTATGCTTGTTGCATTATTGTGTGCCCACAAGCACATTTATGGTTAAAGTGTGTGTAGAGCACTTCAATTTTTTTTAAAGATTATCATTTTGTTGCCAAAATTTTCAAAATTCCTATGCATGATTGGTTGATGCATAAGTAGAGAGCATACTAATGCTAGTTTCTTGTTCTGTTGCTCTTTCTTGCAAAGGTTTCTGATTTGTTAGTTTCTTACTACCACTATTCATATCAGTTGTACATATGTTGTCACATAATCCTTGCAAAAGATGGTTGAACCACACCCTAAGAGAGAGGATTAGGAAGTAATCTTCAACCATGGCTTTTGGGGCAAGTGTTTAGCCCATCGTACTCCTAGTTGGGAGGTTGGGAGTTCGATTCCCAACATTGGTATTATAGCTGATTTGAGGAACTTGGGCAAGATGCTCTGCCCAAAGGGACACCTATTGTGGCATATATGATCTCAACTCTACTCCATTGGACACCACACTTCAAGAACGTACCTGACGTTGTCCCAAAAATGCGTATGAAGATCTTCAACTCATGACTGTGGTGTTCAAAAGATTTAGAAATGTGAAGGCTTCATACATCATAACAATGGGCTTCAATGAATGAAACCTCAACTTGGTTTATGATATGAGCAAAACTCCTTCTATCAACACTAATTATGTCTGGCATGCTAGAATCAAGTACATACCTGCTTGTTATAAGCAAACCTTCAAGGAAATGTTCTCAACCAGGTTTTGAGAATATCACTTAGAAGTTTTCATTCCCAAACTAACACATCTCCTACACCTGTTCATGGTAGAACAAGCCCTCCATGCCACATTCAGACATCCTAGGTCATGTAGATTGGGAAGTTTTAATGAAAAACCTAGCGAGACATCTTTGAATAAAAGAGCATGATCTAGTACTAATGTGTTGAATACCACATCTCACACCCTTTACAACAAAGGTCTATCAAGAACGATAGACCTGAGAGAGGGGGTTTGGCAGTAGCGAGGGCAGTCTAGGAGCTTTGTCACAACAAGGAAGCATGAGGTAGTCAAGTCAAAGAGAGTCAGGGTAGAGGGAGGGATAAGCAGGACCCAACCAACAAGCAAGTCAATGTCGATCTCATAAATAGGCCAGATATTTCTTATTTAATAAAACAATTATCAAATAATATTTTTCATCACTCCACCACATTGTACATCATGTACTTTATAATCTTGATGAGTGCTAGATCTATGTGCCTGCCAATTTTCATAATTTTTAGAGCTCATTTGAGCCTCCAAAATAGCTTAGGAACCTCATTTTTAAGTAGGTCAAACACTAGGTCTAGACAGACCCAAAGCTATTCAACAACTATAAAAGGAGCTAGAGATCTCATTTTTGAGATTGGATTCTTGGGAATTGAAGTAACTTAAGCTCATTTCAACTTGTTTTTGACTAATCAAAGGTTCTGTTGCTCCATCTATTTGTCTTATCATTTGTATGAGTGTGTGCATGTTAGCATGCTTTTCACTCACTCACTTGTACTCTCACTTGCTCACTGTCATCATACCATCCTCATGTCTCCTCGGATTGACAATTATGAGGTGGATCTCCTCACGTTGATACTCATCATTGTGCTAGAGTTACAAATGCCAAAGAAGTGTCCTAGTGCTTCGGAGTTCCTAGCAAATCTCTAAGCAAATTTAGAAATAGGTAAAGCCAAGTCACAGCAAGCAACTTATAGGGTAAAAGATTCTGTTGACAAGAAGATATCTCATAGAATCTTTAAAGAATGAGATAGGGTTTTTCTTCAAGTACCAACAAGATAAACTTCACTATCCATAGGGAAGTATGCTACAATTTCACCAAGGTTTGTGGACCTTGGAAGATAGTTAAAAAGCTTAGTGATGTTGCATACCGATTAAAGCTTCCTCTGGATTGTAGAGTCCATCTAGTGTTTCATGTCAGTAAAACTTAGGAAGTATATTTCTATGGAGGATAATATAATAGAGGGTATTGTTTCTTTGTAAGAAAGTTACATATCACTCTCGAGATAGGATACTAGATAGGAAACAGAAACAGTTGAGAAACCATGTCATCCAAGAGTATCTGGTAGTCTGGAGAGGATTACTCCTTACATATTCTACTTGGGAATTAGAGCTCTAGTTTTCGAATACTTTACCTCATTGATCATTGAGGACATTGATCTCTAGAAGGGGAGAGAGTGTTAGACATGGATCTATAGAGACCACTATATGTGTGTGTGGGACAAGAGCTAAGGTTAGCCAAGGTCCCTAGCTTGGGGGATATCCTAAGATACATAAGGGGTGATATGAATGCATGTGCATGATGGCCACATGTCCACACTAGAGAATTTCAGATCATTACTATTTTGGGTGCAAGAGGATATCAAGGGCGGGAGGTGACTTACACACACAACTATTCAAGTATTTACTTGGAGCTTTCTTTTGGAGAGGTTTAGCAAGAAGTGAACAAGTGTCACATAACTAATTTTTTTTAATACATTTTGTAACTTGTAGAAAATTTATTTACCTTCAATTTGAGCCATCTTATGCTTGATTTTGTTGAGAAACAAGAGATATATTATCATTTTTGTAACCAACTATCTTCAATTGATCACTTGCATGAGTATGACTTGGAGCTTGGTGATGATAATTTTGACCATGCATGATCCGATCACCATTGATCTTTTGGGCTGATGGCCATTTATTTGATCACCATTGATCTTTGGGTGGGATTCTTGCCATTGATCTAATCACGAGTTATTTTTGGTGGATGATCACAAATGATCTTTCAAATGGTTTGGTCTTTGTACATGTGGTAACTTGTGTGATAGTTTTGAAACTTGTAGGTGCATCACTTCAAATGCTTGTAAATTTTGCTCATAATCTAACTCTTGAACCTCGTGAAAGGAAGCCCCATCCCAAAGACTTGCTCTTACCTCTCATAGGATAGGATCGTGTGTTCAAGATTGGATTTTTTGTATTTGGGTTTCGTAACTGATCATGTCATTAGGAGTGCAATTTTTTGTTGTTTCCTTTTTCTTTGGAAGTTCTTCTCAAGAGTCAGTTTGGCCATTATACAAATATGGGAAAACAAGACTCAATAGTGTGAGATGGCTTGATGAGACTTCATTATCAAAGTTACATGGCGAGTTTTTTGTTATGTAGTTCCTGTTTCTTTCACCTTCTTTCTATTCTTTTTTCTCCATCCTTCCCCTTATTACACTCCCTCTTCTATTTTGTTCCTTTTCATTCTTACTTTACACTCCCTCTTCTATTTTGTTCCTTTTCATTCTTACTTTATCTTTCTCTCTCATTACTCACCTCATTCTTTATCCCTTTTAATTTCCTTCTTCCCTTCCCCTTGTACCTCTCTCTATCTATCTTCCCTTCTCTTCCTTCACCTCTTCCTACTTATTTCTCTATCCTACCTCTTCTTCTCTTTCCTTTACCCTTCTCTTTCTCTTCATTTCTTTTTGAATTGAGCAAAGAACATTCTAACAAAGTGGGAAGTGCTTGAACATAAGACCATTGTAGACAACAAGGAATCAAGGATTATTTCACCAAGTTCCCTAATGATTTGTGGACATTGAGCCTATTATGGTGCTATGTGTACTTGGAATCAACAACAAATGCCAACTCTCTTCTCTCTAGAGGAGAAACAATTGCATTAAATGAAGTATGAAGTAGTAGAATGGTCCTTATGACATCATCATCCATTTGCCTTGTTCAGATTTTAGATTACTACACAAGGTAATTATCATACTCTCTTAGATATTTATTGCCCATGATGGGATATTGCTATCAGTTCAACTATGAGCAATATGTAGTGGTTGATTCACTTGGTTTCTTTCCTATGATCAATGGATTGAGTTTACTCAGATCACTAGTGAGCTACTTGAGTCCATGAGAGGAAAATGTATTTTTGATCTTGCATATTCCGGGATATGGGAAGCCATCGAGAAAGGGGATCCATACACTCAGGTTTGCAATAAGGATGGAACATTGACATTGTCATACATATTCTCATCTCTACTCTCTTTGTAGTCAAAGATTACCAAACAGGTGTAGTCGTAATAAACTAGGAGCATTCGAGCCATCACAAGCTAGATAGATGAGTCTCCTTCCAACATTATGCCTCTATATATAGCTATATCAAGGGGCATTCCCTTTATGGAAGGTAGATACTAACCATCCAAGTATCCTCCATGTAACTATATGTATCCCAAGTGTCATAGATAACTAGAATTAACTCAAATGGATGCTTCTAGAAGGCTCTAGAGCTCTTGGGAAAAGATACTCCCACGACTCTTTTAGGACTTGAACCCAAGAACTCCTCCCCATCCATATGAATTAACCACTAGGCCAAGGTAGTTTCTTGTTTAGTGAGCACATGCACCTATCCTTAAGTCCGGACTTGGGACTTTGATCCTAAACAAGAATGGCCAAATGGTGTCTAATTTCGAACTTGTCTAAAATAGTTAGAAACTCATGTCATAACCTTACTTTATAACATTCTTTCCCCTTTAAAAAAATTTTGACCACAAAAATAAAACTATATACTAAATTGTAGGCATACCTCGAGCCTCATGTTAACCTAAAAGAACATGTTTCATCTCCTGCTGGTCCAAATAGCCCACAAAATGTGCCCTCTCCAAATGTTCCACATGATCAAGTATGTTTTGATATAACATCCTATAAGGATCTCATCAAGACTGAGAGAACCATAATACTTTGTACTAGGTATTGATGTAGTAGATGCCAAAGCCTCTTGGAATGAGTAAAATCCATAAAAAGGTGTTGCATGTCCTCCACCTTGCCACAATGCACACATTGAACCTCATTAGGTTTGAACTTTTTGAACCTGCTTCATATCCATAAGCCATTAGGAATAATTAGCCATTGCAACATAGACTTAGCCACTGCAATATGGATTGCTTCATGCTTGGGGGGGAATGCCTAGAGGCATTTGAACATGTATCTCTATTGGTGAGGAGACCATTGAAGTCCCGATCTCTTATTCAATTTGGCATGTTTTTCAATCCTGTAAAAAAGACTTTTTGTACTCCATGAGAAGAATTATATAAAACTAGTATAGATATTATCCTTGCCATTAAAAATCCCCTGAAATTTGTAATAAGTCTTTGATTGTTGTCTGTTACCCTCACTTAAGGTGGAAACTAGATCTGCTATCCTTGTATTCTAGGGAACATTTTGAGATGGTTTTTTCCCTTTAATGATTCTTCATGTAATTCATTGGGTGGTTCCTTCTCCTTGCATTGTTGTACTTGTAGAGAGTACATGCATGGGAGAAAAATGAAAAGAAGAGTGTCACAAAATGAAAGAATGTGAGAGACTCAAAGTGAGTAGACCAAGAAATGGGTAAACTCACATGGATTAGAAATGATCTTGCCAAGAGCATGGATTAGGTTCTTCAAGCTTCTAGCCAGGTACAAAGTGGGGGAGATGCCCTCCTTATATAGAGTTGGAGAGGGCTCTCCAAAGTACATACTATATGGGATAGCTCCCCTTGAAGGAGAATGAATACACTGGTAGAAGCAAATCGCAAGGTACAAAAATACAATGAGATATAATATAAGGAAATGAAATAGAAATGGATTGCCTCCAAGATACAAAATGGAGATGCACTGATGCAAATACAAATGGAAATGAGGTAGCAAAAATCATCTTGTCAACACGCCCTCTATGGGCCCATTTTGGAGTGATTGAATGCTATAGAGGTCCACCAAATGCTAGAGTAAAAGTGGACATAGAGCCTTTGTGAACATATCCACTAGGTTTCTCCTAAGAGATGCACTACTCTAGAGTAATCTCTTAGGATACAATCTTCTCACGGATGAAATGGCATTGGATCTTGATGTGCTTTGTCAGAGCATGGAGCATTTGATTCTTGACGATGGCCAAGGTTGATTGGCTATTGATACGGATGCATGTTGGAGTAATTTGCAAAACACCAATGTCAGATAATAAACATCAAAGCCAGATGGCCTCACATGTTGCAAAGCTTGTTTAAGACATCATGAACTATACATCTATCATCAACAAATTTGACAACCACACGAATCTTGGCTAATGCTGAAATTGACAACCGATTTTTCTTGATCCCAGGTACATACAAAGCATCTGGCAATGTGAAAGAACTACCATCGTCAGTAGTCAAAATTATCTTACCAACTCCCATTACAAGATATGAGGAATTTTCAGCACTTGTGATAGTATTCCATGTAGGGATAGGCTCAAGTGACCAAAGAAATTGTGTTGTGAGGTAATATGTTTGATTGCCTCACTATCGAAATACCAAACATCTGAGTCTACAACAAACCAATGAGAAGATGGATCATAGCTACAAAAAGTAGTAAGCACCCATTCTTTATTTTGCACAAGATTAGCAGACTTAGATTTAGGTGTAGAGGCATCTACAATAACCATTCTAGCCTCTTTCTTCTTTGCCTCTCTTGGAGCCAATTTTGGACAACTCTTTATGAAATGATGGAGTGTTTCTATAGACCAACAACCCATAAGAGAGTATATTTATGCACAAGGCCGATACCAAAATACAACAATTATAGGAAATTATCAAGCCCCAATGCCTAATGCACAAAAATACCAAAATCTTTTAAGATACTCGTATGTGGTTAAAAAACCCATCCAATATTAGTTTAGACCAATGCTAGAGTATCTTACATACCCATCAAGACTTGTGTTGAGTAAATCATAGAGTAAATCGCCACCTACTTCTCCATACCTGTCTCTAGTAAAGTATGGACAAGCACATGGAGAGAATGGCAAGCAAGCTATTGTGCCATTTGCTCCAATCATTACAGAGATTATGAGGCAAGAAAATCAATTTAAGGTACTCAACAAAATGCTTATGCATAATACCAAAATCAATCCATGGATTACCCAAAATATTTAGATTATCTAAATTATCCTAGGTGTTTGAGGATTGCAAAATGAAGTCCCACTCAAGTCTGTCATAATCCTTGTCAAAGTCAATCTTGAGAAATATCATACTTTGGTTAGACTCCTTAGCAGACTCAAGAAACTCCTAGATGTCCACAATAGTATCTAAAATCCACCTTCCTTTGATGAAACATTTGTGATTGTTGCCTATATAGTCACAAAAGTGATTAGTAATACAGTTAGCGAGGGCCTTGATAATAACCTTGTATCTAGATTGGACTCCAATTTTCAATTATGTTTTTGTTATCTTTTTTATAGATCAATTTGATGAATCCATTCAAAAAAGTATGGATGGCTCCAAATCTTAAGGCTTCTTTCCACATAAGACTTAAGCAATGAGCAAGGGAGTCTTTTAAGACTTTAAGAAACTCATTAATGGGACCATCGAGACCAGGGCTCTTGATTTCACTAATGAAAAGAGGTCCATCCAATCAATAATCCATAGCAAGTGGGATCATCTTGGATCTGACTCTTGAAATATTATCCATACACTCCTTTCTCCGATTTGAAAGAGGAGATGCCATGCTAAGAAATTTTGTAAAGTGTTGCACTATATGATCATGATTTTCCTTCTCTATTCTACATTCAGTACCATTTTTGTTGATCAAACTAGGAAGGCTTTCCTTGACTTGCTTCTTCTTTAAAATTCTACACATTTCTTTGGTAGGTTTGTTGTTGGCACTCAAGCCCAAGGCTTGACAAGAGAGAGCAGACACAAAAGAAGAGGAAGTATGTAAACCAAGACATGGAAATCAAATTTGAAGATCAAAATTGAGTAAGATTAGTAATTCATATGACTTAGTATAAAACAATGATTTTTATCACTAATACATTGTGCAAGTAGCTGAATTTTGTAAATAAGTGCTCCATTTTGTACAAGTTGAGTTCTCAAGCTTGAGGAGGTTAGGTAGAAGCCATATACCAAATTTTGTATTTATAGGAGTTTTTTTGAGCCCCTAAACTATCTTTAG
This sequence comes from Ceratopteris richardii, assembly GCA_020310875.1. Classification (NCBI taxonomy): domain Eukaryota; kingdom Viridiplantae; phylum Streptophyta; class Polypodiopsida; order Polypodiales; family Pteridaceae; genus Ceratopteris; species Ceratopteris richardii. The sequence goes on along the minus strand of CM035429.1, from coordinate 36,134,247 downwards.
GACATAATTTTTAACTCTGCCAAAGATTCGGTCTGAAATCGGCCAAAACTATACAAAAACTATAAATAGTGTTAGAGAGATCATTTTTGGGGTGAGTCTTTTTGGGAAAGAAAGCTTGTATGGTCATTGAGAGATCTTGTAATTAAAGTAGTCTACATTCCATTGTTTTTACTCGTTGCCTCTTCCTACTGTGTGTGTTTTTGTTTGTATGTGTGTGTGCATCTAGCATGCTTCACAGCTTCACCTTCACTGACCTCATTTGCTCCCAATTGTCATATCATCCTCACATCTTTGTAGATTGACAATTATGAAGTGCAGCTCCTCGACATTGGTACATTGGTACATTGGTACTAACCATTTCCCTAAAGTGACATCAAATTTGGCATCGTTGTTAGACCGTAGCTCGAGGATCAGCGTGTGATGGTAAGATCATAGAGTATTGATGTTGGAATCTTTGGCAAGTAAATTTTCATTGCTTTTGTTAATTTTTTGTTCATTTACACCTCCATCATCATCCTCATCACATCCATCCACCTTCAACGTCACCAAAAGATCTCAGTTTTGGGCATATCTACATCTTCCTCCTCATTCCCCTCATTTCAATTGGTGAGAGAGAGAGAGAGATTGTGTGACTTGGTTATTTTGTGTGTTTTTAGTGCTTTCTTGCGCGTGACATCTCCATCATGATCTCTAGGACTGTAGACAAGTGCTTTTATGGGATTCGCACAAACATCTCAATCCATCATGATAGATCAAGAAAATCATCATTTTGAGATACGAAAAGAGATCCGCAATTCCTTCACAACACATGATGCATTTGAAAAACTCTATGTTTTTTCACTCTATTATGATAGAAAAGTCACAACAAACTGGTTCTATCATGACAAACTGACTTGTGTTATGAAAAACCACCTCGACAAACACTCACCTCTATTGTGATACATCACCCTCTATCATGATAGACCACTCTATCACAATAGATCCCCATCTATCAAGATATACCCAAAGACGACGGACCACCTTCTACCATGACAGACCAACATCTATCACGACAAGGCATCTTTTGTCATGATAGACCCATCTGTCATGATAAAACAAAAAACAAAATAGATCTAATTTATGATAGGCTCCCATCTATTGTGATATAACCCCTCTACCATGATGGATTAGCTCTCACAAAATACTGCATCTATAGCAATAGAACCCTGTTTATCGCCATAGATCATACCCGAAAAACCCCCTCTATCATGATAGACCCCATCTATCATGACAAACTTGTGTATCATGTGAGACCCCCTCTATCGCAACAAACATCCTCTTCAACAAAAAAGTACAATAATTTTTTTTTTGTTAAATTTAATGTTCTTTTGGTGATTTTTCCAAGGGCAATCAAGCAAATTGTGTGTGTCTATGGCTCTTACAAGGTTTTCAAGCATCAAAGAAAGACTTGGGAGATCCTTTTGGGCAAAGATTTTGTCAAAGCAAGTGACTAGAGGTTGGAAATGTTAGATATGCTCAATACTCCACCCTCATGTGACCACAAATGATCCATGGTGCTCTAAGTTGTAAGGCCCCCATTATGAGGAGAAGCCATTATGAGAGCCCGGACATTTGTGGAATCCTAACTTCCAAGTTAGATGAGGTCTATGTGTGAACATTGATGGTTGTAGATGATCTTTGTGAGCCTAGCCATTAGGTTAGGTAGGGCATAAACTTCCAGGCCATTAGGTTGCCATTTGAGGTGAAAACAAAGGCCCTATGGCATCGCGCGGTTTCCCCATAGAACCTTAATGGGGGAGTGCAGAGGGGGGCTTGCCCCCTTCTGCGGGGTCGGGGGGGCCTATCCCCCGCCTGTGGGGCCGAGACGGTAGGACTTTTGGTCGTGGAGATATTGCCGGATCATATATTTTACCGACTATTTTGTATCTCCTGACTACGTTTATCTATATCGAACCACCTTGTAAAAGCTATATAAGCACGGCCCAGGTTGAGCTTTACATAGCATTGCGCACTAGTAAGCCCTTCATCTAGAGTTTGTTTAGATCGCCATCTAAGCTCCACAAAGGGAGCGCACGGGTGGACAACACCATCATTGTAACTACATTACGCTCTGCAATCTGAGAATTTGAGTTATCTATCTCTGAGTCTGCGTCTATCTTTGTCTTCATTTTTCTCTCAACTCTGTCTATAGGTCTATTCCGTTGTGTTGTTATTTTCTTACATGGTATCAGAGCTCAGGAGGCTCTGAGTGGTGCAGAAGCAGAAACGCAGAGGTTGTAGAGGGCTGAACAACAAAAGAGAGAAGATGTCAAGCAGTGCATCATCATCTACGACTGGGGGCCAAGGTGGTTCATCAAGAGGAGTAGGCGGCGCAGAAGCAGGAGCAGCAATGATGCCGGTCATCCCAACGTTGCGGATACGGCCACCAGCCTTCACAGAAGGTAAACTTGATGGTACAAACTACACCTTGTGGAAGTTCAAAATCACTTCTATTCTTGATTTGTATGAGCTTTTGCAGACTGTTCTTGGGACTGATCATGAGCCCCAAGAAAGACCTTATCCAAATAATCCTGCTCGAATGATTCCTCCTGATGCTGATCTTCTACGTGCTTGGAAATGTAGAAATGCAGATGCACTCTGTGCTCTTGTTACAAGTACTCCTGATAGTGTTTTGACTCTCATTCAACATACTACAAAGGCATGTGAAGCATGGAACATATTGAGAAATTGATATGAAACTCGTAATCAGACATGGATTCAGAACTTGGAGAATCAACTTGCAGCAGAACGATTTGCTGATGGGGAGACTGCAAAGGTGTGTATCACTCGCATAAAGAATCTACGAGATCAAATGGTGGGAGCAGGGGTTCAAAAGTCAAGTGAAGAGCTAGCTCGATGTTGTCTTCGAATCTGTCCACCTAAGTTTGATGGTCTGGTAACTGCTCTTAACACTCAAATCAGACCTCAACCACTAACTTTTGGAGAATTCAGTGCCTTACTCATGGAGGAGGAGCTACGACTCAAGGCAAGGAGCGGTGGTAGCAAAGGAGATGTTGCATTCACAGCAAATGCCAAAGGAGGCAAAATAGACTCTTCAAAAGATGGAGACAAAAAGAAGAACGACAAAAAGAAGTTCAAGGGAGAGTGTTTCCACTGCAAGAAGAAGGGACAGAGAATCCAAGATTGTCGCATCAAGAAGGAAGAAGAGAAGAGTGGCTCTTCAAAAGGTGGCAAGGGCAAGGAGTCTGCCAACACAACAGAAACAGAGCTTGAGTTATTTGTTACGATAGAGGAGGTGTGCTCCTCGGCTGAAGATTCAGGAACAGATGACTCATGGGTGTTGGACAGTGGTGCATCTCGTCACATGACGAGTAGAAAAGACCTTTACAGTTCCTTATAGCCTCTAAAGGAACCCTTCACAGTAAAGGTAGGAAACAATGCAAGATGTCCTACAGAGGGCGAAGGTATGGTTTCTTTCATTAACTCTAATGGCGATATCAGAAAGCTTTCAAATGTGTTGTATGTTCCACAAATAAAATGAAATCTACTTTCAGTAGCTTCTATAACTGATCAAGGTCATCAAGTATCTTTTAGTAAGACAGGAGCTAAGATTATGGACGGTAACAACAACATTGTTGGGATTGGCATAAGGAGGAACAACCTGTATGAGTTGTGTGCTCTTACAGCCACTACAAATGTGGGCACAAGTAATCTATGGCATGAGAGATTCGGCCACATTGGATACCCTATACTGAAGGAGATGCATCACAGAGGTATGGTTGCACACGTACCATCGATTGCAGAAATGAAGGAACCATGTGAAGCTTGCATGATGGGCAAGCAACAAAGGAAGGGGTTTCCACAAGAAAGCAAGAACAGGGCAAGCTATCCTCTAGAGTTGATGCATGCTGACTTGTGTGGAAAAATGCCTACACAGGCCTTGGGCGGATCTTCCTACTTCATGTTACTTGTCTACGACTATAGCAGGAAGATGTGGGTGTACTTACTTCGCGATAAGGCTCAAGCTTTTGGCAAGTTTAAAGAATGGCTTCAGCTTGTTGAAACTGCAACAGGGAAGAAGATGAAGAAATTCAGCACAGACGGTGGTGGTGAGTTCACATCAATAGAGTTTGAAGATTTCTGCAAGAGTAAGGGAATCAAGCATCAACTCACAGTGGCACATAGTCCTCAACAGAACGGTGTTGCAGAACGCCAGAATCGAACCATCATGGAGATGGCAAGGTGCATGTTGAAAGGAAAGGGTTTGCCTAATCAATTTTGGGCAGAGGTTGTCAACACTACTATCTACATCTTGAATCGAAGCTACACCAAGGCACTTGATGGAAAGACTCCACAAGAAGCCTACACTGGTAAAAAGCCTTCTGTTTCCCATTTCAAAGTACTTGGAAGTGAATGTTATGTACATGTTCCAGATAGGGAGAGAAACAAGCTTCAACCAAAAAGCATCAAATGTATATTCCTGGGGTACAGCGAAGATAAGAAGGCTTATAAGCTTTATGACCCTGAGGCTAAGAAGATCATGGCGAGTCGTGATGTGGTGTTCAAGGAGAAGCCACATGCAGTGGAGGAGGAAAAGAGAGCTTCCACTTTATCATCAGGCGAAGGGGCAATCCACTATGAACCTGGCCCAAGAGTTATCCCTTCTACACAAGAGAAGGAAGCATCATCCTCAGATGATGAGTCTGAAAGTCACCAACCTACCGACACCCAAGTGGAAAAGCCATTGCCATGTTGGGTGAGGCAGCTCTATGATTCTACAAACCCCATCCCACAGTCACTAGAACATGTTGCAGATGGACAGAGGCGATCATAGAGAATAGAGGAACAGAGACGGGCAAGCGCCCATATTGTAAACACAGCCTTGATGGCTGATCTCATTCAAGAAGAAGCGAAGGAACCAAGCAATGTGGAAGAGGCACTCCATGATTCGAATTGGAGGGCTGCCATGCAAACAAAATATAACAATATCATGAAGAATGGAACTTGGGAGCTAGTGGATCGACCCCCTAAGCATAAAGTCATTGGCACCAAGTGGGTTTGGAAGCTAAAGTACAAGGCTGATGGTACTTTAGAAAAATATAAAGCAAGAATTGTTGCACAGGGCTACTCACAAGTTGAAGGCATTGACTTTTTTGAATCATTTGCCCCAACTGCAAGAATGACTACTATCCGAGTAGTACTAGTTGTGGCTACACATAAGCGTTGGCCAATCTATCACATGGATGTCAAGTCAACGTTCCTGAATGGAGACCTCAAGGAGGAGGTATATGTGTCTCAACCACCAGGGTTTGAGGCTCTCGATTCAGAGAACAAGGTATGTAAGCTGAAAAAGGCATTATATGGGCTAAAACAAGCCCCTAGAGCATGGTACCAGTGGATAGATAAGTATCTCTTGGACCTAGGTTTCAAAAGATGTGCTTTTGATGCTAACTTGTATGTTCTAAAGAGAGGAGGGAAGACAATTGTGCTTGTACTCTATGTAGATGACCTTGTGATTACAGGAAATGATGATGCTCTTCTTCAACAAACAAAAGATGCCCTGAGTTCAGAATTCGAAATGACAGACTTGGGCTTAATGCATTATTGCTTAGGTCTTGAAGTTTGGCAGGAACCAGGGAAGATTTTCATCTCTCAAAAAAAGTATGCAAGACAAATATTGAAGGCATTCGACATGGAGGATTGCAAGGAAATTTCTACACCTATGGAGGTCAACACAAAATTATCTATTGAGATACTTCCCCTCCAGTGGATATTGGAAGATACAGGAAATTAGGAAGTCTAATCTACTTGTGCAATAGCATACCAGACATCTCTTATGTTGTTGGAGTAGTAAGCAGGTTCTCTAATAAGCCTTGCCAAACTCATTGGAAGGCAAGCATTCAGATACTCAGGTATGTGAAAGGAACTACTGATTATGGTATTCTTTATGAAGAAGGATCATCTCTGGTTGGATACTGTGACTCAGATTGGGCAGGAGATATTGATACTAGAAAATCAGTTTTTGGATATTGCTTTTCTTTAGGATCAGGGATTTTCTCTTGGATGAGTAAGAAGCAACCGACTGTAGCATTATCTTCTACTGAAGCTGAGTACAAAGCTGCATGTGTTGCAACATGTGAAGCAGTATGGTTGAGGAGGATCCTATGGCACATAGGAATACAAGGACAGGAGGCTACAGAGTTGAAGTGTGACAACCAAAGTTGCATGGCCATCGCCAAAAATCCTGTTTTCCATGCACGTACCAAGCACATAGAAATCCAATATCACTATGTGCGTGAGTTGATTGAGGATGGGGTTGTGGAGATAACTTATTGCCCTACTGAAGAAAATGGACCAGACATCTTCACCAAGGCTCTTAGGAGAGAGCAACTTCTTCAACACTTTCCAAAGCTTGGGATTGGACCAAGGAGGTAGTTCACCATCGAGTGGACATTGAAGGGGCGTGTTAGATATGCTCAATACTCCACCCTCATGTGACCACAAATGATCCATGGTGCTCTAAGTTGGAAGGCCCCCATTATGAGGAGAAGCCATTATGAGAGCCCGGACATTTGTGGAATCCTAACTTCCAAGTTAGATGAGGTTTATGTGTGACCATTGATGGTTGTAGATGATCTTTGTTAGCCTAGCCGTTAGGTTAGGTAGGGCATAAACTTCCAGACCATTAGGTTACCATTTGAGGTGAAAATAAAGGCCCTGTGGCATCGTGCGGTTTCCCCATAGAACCTTAATGGGGAGAGTGCAGAGGGGGGCTTGCCCCCTTCTGTAGGGTCCGGGGGGCCTATCCCCCCCAGCCCATGGGGCCGAGACAGTAGGACTTCTGATCGTGGAGATATTGTCGGATCATATATTTTACCGACCATTTTGTATCTCCCGACTACGTTTATCTATACCGAACCGCCTTGTAAAAGCTATATAAGGACGGCCCAGGTTGAGCTTTACATAGCATTGCGCACTAGTAAGCCCTTCATCTAGAGTCTGTCTAGATCGCCATCTAAGCTCCACAGTGGGAGCACATGGGCGGACAACACCATCATTGTAACTGCATTACGCTCGGCAATCTGAGAATTTGAGTTCTCTATCTCTCAGTCTGCGTCTGTCTTTGTCTGCGTTTTTCTCTCAACTCTGTCTACAGGTCTATTCCGGTGTGCTGTTATTTTCTTATAGGAAAACTATAAGCCCCATTTTTCTATTCTAGCTTAAGCTAGGATGCATGGTTCTAGGATTAAGATTTAGGGAAACAATAAGAATAATAGAATTCTAAGAAACTCTAAAGGAATCAAGTCCAAGATTGATAAGAATTTGGTGAATGTGAGAAACCCTAAGGGTAAAATAATGTAACCATACAATTCAATATTCAAATTGATTAATGCAAGTATTCTTAACAATGGTACAGTGAGACAAGATTTTGATAAAGCGAACTAAGAGAGAACAAGTGACTGATAATTAAACAAACATCAACATGTATGTCTACTCCATAGAAAGGTAAAAATGGATTTGGGAAAAATTCATGAACATTAGGTCAAGAAAACACCTAGGCAAAGTGGATCAACATAGCCAAAGATCATCTGAAGCTCGTGTCACCCATGTAGCTAGGTCGTGGTCTAAGCAATAAGGTAATCACCCATCTAGTGTCAGTTTAGAGATGAGTAAGATAGATAGTTCATACAGTATGGAAAGGCCAACTGCAAGATCAAGACTAGTGTAGATAGAGACCATAGGGGAACCTTACAAAACTCAATTGCAGTATGTAAGAACCAATTGATTAGATGCTTGCATTTATGATGATGGTTTGTGGAGATCAATGATTAAATTGAGGAATCCAGATCATCCCTTTGGAATAGAACATCCTATGGTAAAATTTTAGAAGGATCATATATAGACAAGTAGGGAACCATGTATGTGGTTATCAACTACCCAAATAGATTTTGGAACAATCCATCTCAAATTGGAAACAAGAGAGTTAGAAGAGGAACATCCAAAAGGTAACCTGAAGACCCCAAGACGCAAATCTATGATGACAAAAGGAATTGTAACATCCAAAATATACCAAGATCAAGCTAGCATAGATTGTTTGTAAACAAGTAAATTGAAGAGTCTTTGGGAGATTTAGACTAGATTAACTTGACTCAAAGGTAGAAGGTTGGATATATGAGTCCAAGGACCTAGGGAATCCAACTAAAATCACCTTTTTGAACAACAAATTAGAGTGTATGTATGTAGTTTCTAAGTATAGTAAACAAATGCATACTTGGAAAGAAGAACGGGTGTTTCCCTTATAAATATGGCTACCTATCATAAACAAATAGGTGCAAGATCCTCTAATCCACTAGGAGCAAAAAAATACAACTCTAAAGAAGTCCTTGATATGAGAAGTCAAGAATGACATGCCTGGGACTCACCTCCCAGCCTATTTATAGCCCTTGCCTAGTCCCCATCTAGAGTTCTCTCTAAGGTTCCTCTACTCATCTGGCCATCATGAGTAGGTACCTCGTATGAACTCTTTGGCTTTTGGCATTGGCTATCCCCCGAGCAAGGAACTTCTCATTCCTCCAAGCATGTACATCTCTAGAATATAACACTCTCTCCCCCTTCTAAAGATCATTGTCCTCAATGATATAGAAGGAACTATACACTTGGGAATCAAAATCTGTGATTTCAAATAATAAAAGTAGAGTGTGGTAGGTGTCTCAAATACTAGATGCTCAAAAAGTAGACAACTAGTCTCTGTGCTTTATATCTAGCATTTCCACCAACAAATAGTAGTCCTTGCCTTGGGCATACTATAGGAATCCCTCTGAGAACCAATGAGTCCATATGTGTGCAACATAAGTACTCGAAATATCCTTGGACTCCCTATGCCTAGACCTTGACCACTAACTTGTGACAGCTTGTCACCTGTAGAGACCTTGGCAACTTGCCCTTGCCTCCCTGAAATACCCACTGACAGCTTATCATATAGTATAATCATGCAAAATCACTTACTCCACTAGAGTAATGAAAACTACGATGCTGATTCAAAACAATGTGACTATGTCCCAACTCTCTGTGGAAGAATACTAAAAAGAAATGAAAATCTTTTCCAAGTAGTGTGTTATCTCTAAACTCAAGTAAATCTGCTTGATTTACTCACTGTAATGAAATAAAACTAAAGAAAATATCATGATGATCCAAACTGTGAATCCAAGATGATAATCTATCAACGATCCAGACTATGGACCAAGACCTCAATCTGTCACATCCAAACTATGGACTAGGATCTCAATCAGTCATATCCAGACCATGGATCCACATAAGTTCTCCTGTTCCATGCTCTCATGGCACTATATATATTTCTGAAAATTTTGACAGAGTCTCCTCTGTCTTACTAAGAGTGGTAACCATAAACAATTGATCAATCAACAAGTATCTAGGGCATAGCTAGCCCATGGTGATCACACCATCTCAAAAAATATCGTAAAAAACCTGTGAAAAGTCTTTTCCTTTCAACCATGTCTCCTACATAAACAATTTCCAACAGCAGCAGATTAAATCTTACTTTTAACTAATTTTTACTTACCTAAAATCTATGAAATTTTCCAATCTTATGTACTTTTCTCAAGATTTCATTAGGCATAAAAATCACTTGATTTGGATATTTGCTCAGAGTTTTATGACCATTTTACTAAAAGGGTCAAACACTTGACGACCAACTTTGAGAATGTATAGGGTCATCTTCTTCAAGTCCTTATACTGATCAGAAAAATCCAAATTTCATTTTCTTTGTGCCCAAATCTAGATCCACTTATCTAGTTTGGCCTCACAAAATTTCAATTCAAAATGAAATCAAATACTCATTCAAAAGTATAATTCTATCTCTGCTACATCTGCGCTTAGGTGATCCTAGAAACACTGCTGCTGCACTTTTATAATATCTTCTAACTATGAAGATAAATTCCGAAATCCTTGAATTTTGGTTATAGCATAGGGTATATACTAGAGTAGCTTCTCCAATGAAAATTTTTGAAATTGGAGTTTTCAATATGAAAATAGCATGTGCTCATCAGTCACATGTACCACTCTTTGGAAAATCCTCGCCAGAGATTAGTCTGAGAAAAATAGACCATTTGACCTATCAAATGATGTCCAATTTCTTCCAAATTTAAAAAGCACATAGCTACTACTATTTAAATGTAATGAGATAAGTTTCATAGTACTTGGACATTTGTATCTTTCACAATGACCAAAATACTAAGCCGCTATACCTGCAAACTTTTAAAAATTTGCCGAGGCTAACTTTTATTCTTTTCTTTATATCTCCTAAATCGAGAAACAATTTATCTTGAAATTTTATATACACCATCTGGAGGTAATTTTAGAAACAAACATCATTCCATTTGAGTAAATGAGTAACAGAACCAATCCCCTCTAGGTGACATGGTCTCTGATCATTTGATAAATTCTAGTGGCTTCACTTTGATGTGCATATATTATTTGACCTAACAAATGATCTCTAAAAATAATGAAATTTGGTATGCATAAAGTTCATCTATCAATCCTTCATTTCCAAGAAAAATCATACCATGTGGATCTACCAATTAAGAGAAATGCCCTTTGCAACAGGCCTATGTCACTTGTTTCATGCCTCTATCTCTACTAGCAGCACTTTTAGTGCAGAGGTCATTTGACCTATCTAAAAGTCTCCAAATTACTTGAAACTTGGTCAACTTAAAGAAAAGCATATGAGCTACTTGCCCTACAAATTTCAATAAATTTGGGCATTCCCTCAAAGAGTAGCATCCAAATCTCTATGAGGCTGCTACCTCACTAACTATTTGCTCAATCATTTTTTTCAAACTTAAAAATGACGAGACATGTTAATACTTATGATTAAACAAACTAATTCATTATCTTGGATGGATTATTTCATGGAGATATATCCATGCATATAATGATCATCTAGATCAATGCAAACCAAATAATCATCCAAATCGTCTCGTTGAAAAATGAACTCTTTACATAGTATCCACCCTTTTGTAAAAGTGAATATCTATGGATGTCATTTCTATTCATTGTGCTTCTTGCACATTCATTAATCTCATTACAACTGATCATATACAAGCACCTAATACTTGTATTGATGATCATATCCATAGCACTCTTGTGCGGACTCAAGATAAGCGTCTATATCAAGTACATATACTCGCATGAAAAATAGTTTATGTGCTCATGCGCTACTAGTCGAAAACACATCTTAGTTGCTCTTGATGTATATTCCTTGTCCTTTACTCTCTAAAGGCACAATTATTCTATGCATGATACCTCTATCACATACCTCATGCTCACCCTATCTCATCGTGGTGATGCATAAAAGTGATCTTCTATAAACAGAAAATGCATCATGCACTTCAACTTTCTAGCAATCATATCGTCTATGTATACATGCATTTTCTCATGCATTTTACTTCAATAAAATTATATGCTTTTAGCTATGCTGACATAAGACTTCCTCTCTCACACAACACAACATCATTCTAGTTCTCACATGGCACATAACGCCATGTGGCTACAAAATTTCCGGCAACATTTTGCCAGGAAAATGAAGCCTGAAAAAATAATAATAATAGTCTTTACAATGATAGGCATCAGCCTAGTGGTTGGCAAACCACTCTCTTTATTCCAGAAACTGGCAAATAAGAAACTTTGCCAAAATGTGCTATTGGGCACTACATGCCCTCATTACGATGTCTTTTTCTGCCTTCAATACCTGCCAAAGATTCTAAAACACACAAACAAGATTTTCACATGCTTTTATGAATTAACATGAGTTAATGTGGCTTCATGTGCATAGATAACTTCATGTAAAAACTAACTTTCATGCACATTCCCATGTTATTTTCATAACATCGGAAGAAAATACAATGCGAAATTATAAACTTTGATGCGAGAGATATTCAAATGAATATATTTAAGAGAAAAACTATGATGCAAAAGTATGAAAATTAGTCCATTCCTATCCAAATTGGTTCAAAATATTATTAGAAATGTTGGAGTTAGACTTCTGCGGAAGCACGCGAACAGCACAAGGAAGAAGAAGAAGCTTGGAGCACAACACACAATACTGAATGTATTACTAGAGAATGTACAAAGATGAGTAGCCCATTAGGGCAATAGGCGTATATACAAGCTTGGGGAAAAAAACCTCCTAAAGAGGGAAAAAAGTGCCCCAGCGGTCCTAGTGTGTTCACACACATCACTACCTAAATATATCAACAAATCCCCCCTGGGAGTGATGTGGTGAACAAGGAGCTGGCACTCATGTATAAGGAAGTGCCAAGCTATGTGGAAATCACTCCACAAAAGGAAGTAAGCCCAAAGCTTTGCGGAAAGCTTCAAACTTCTCCCTAGGTAGAGCTTTCATGAAAAGGTCTGATATGCTCTCCTGCGTGGGCACATATGCCAAGCTGGTCTCCCCAGCAGAGAACCTCTCCCTAACATAGTGATAATGCACCTCAATGTGCTTAGTGCGAGCATGGAACACAGGGTTCCTCGCAACTGCCAATGCGCTCTGACTGTCAGTGAAGATGGTGGTGGCAGAAGACTGGCCAACACCTAAATCAGCCATAAGGCATCTGAGCCACACACACTCAACAATCGCTGTGAAAGCTGCCCTATACTCAGCCTCACAACTAGAAGTGGCCACAGTAGGCTGCTTCTTGCTCAACCAAGATATACATGAGCTACCAAGCATGAAGCAAAAACCACTGGTGGACACACGAGTGTCATAGCAACCAGCCTAATCTAAGTCAGAAAAAGCATGCAAATCTGGCGGTAGTGATCCCCCCTTGGGATAAAACAACCCAAGTAGCCGAGTACCACTCAAGTAGCAAAAGATGCGCTTAATCGCCTTCCAATGCGTGACTCCTGGGCAATGCATAAACCTGCTCATCTGTGAGACAGCAAACTGAATATCTGGCTGAGTAATGCATAAATAAATCAAGCATCCAACAGCCTGCTGATAGAGAACAACATCAAATGCATCTCCAGCATCATGAAGACTCAATCGTAAACCTGACTCCATAGGAGTAGCAATAGGCTTACAGTCTTCAAGGCCAAAACGCTGCAATAATGTGTCAATATATTTCGTTTGACACAACACCATCCCACCATATACTTGCATAAACTGAATGCCCAAATAGTGATGCAAATGCCCCAAATCAGACATCTCAAATGAGGCATGCAAATCAGCCTTGAAATCAGCAATATGCTTCTCAATAGGACCAGTGAGCAGCATGTCATCAACATAGACAACAATGATCAGAAGCACATCATTAGCACGCTTAACATATAAGGTGCTTTCAGTTGGACTATTCTCAAAACCATGTGCAATCAGATAGGCATGTATCTTCTCATACCAAGCATGTGGTGCTTGCTTTAAACCATATAATGCCTTCTTTAACCTGCACACCTAGTTTTCATGCCCTTTCTGCACAAAGCCACGGGGCTGAAAAACATACACTTCTTCATGCAAGTCACCATTCAAAAATGTTGTTTTAATGTCCAACTGATGTACATTCCAACCATGATGGGTTGCAAGTGCACAAATGCTCCGAACAGTAGTCATACGTCATGTAGGTGCAAAGGTTTCATCAAAATCAATGCCTCTTTCCTGTGCATAACCCTTTGCAACAAGCCTAGCCTTATACCTGTCAACTGTACCATCAGGTTTACGCTTCAGCTTGTATACCCACTTAGTGCCAATGGCCTTCTTGCCAGGAGGCAAGTCACATAAAGACCATGTACCATTCTTCATTATAGCATCATATTCAGATTGCATAGCAGCCATCCAATTTTCTAAATTTTGTGCTGCATCAAAAGAAACAGGCTCATTCTCATCACAGAGACTAGACGCAGCCATAGCCTAGCAATCTGACGCAAAGGAGGCACTATGAGAGCCTGAATGAGTACGATATGACAAAGGTGCATCTAATTTGCTGTCACGCAAAGTCTGCACCATCCATTTTGGCATAGTTTTTGCCTGCTCAATATCAGCTCTCTCATCAACAAGTGCATCATGTAAATCTACATCAGAAATGGAATGATCTGCATCATCATATGAAACCTGCAAAGGCTGAAAAGTTGCCTCATTAGGACCAGCACTAGACTGTCCACCTATAAAAAGAGGCATCAAAGTATCATACATGTCTTTGGAGCTAACAGATGTCTCCTTAGTACATGAAAGCAATGGCTGAATAGCATCTTCCACAAAGACAACATCACAGCTAACCAGAATGCGTTTAGTCTGTGGATGATACAGACGATAGCCTTTACTTTCAGAACTGTACCCAACAAAAATACATTTTACTGCCTTATCATCCAATTTTCTGCGATGTTGTTCAGGCACTAATGCATATGCCAAACAACCAAAAACACGCAGATGAGCAACAGATGGCTTGGGGTCATGCCAAGCCTCATATGGAGTGATAGACTGCAGTGCTTTAGGGGGACACCTGTTAAGTACATATGTTGCACACATGACAGCCTCAAGCCAGAAACTATGTGGTAAAGCCTGACTCTTGACCATACACCTCGCCATCTCCATGAGTGATCTGTTCTTCCATTCAGCAACTCCATTCTGTTGAGGTGTATACGGCATTGTACACTAGTGTTTTATACCACGTTCAGCCAGAAATGCATTAAAATCAGAAGACATATATTCCCCCCCTCGATCAGAACGGAGGGTGCCCATTTTACATGCTGACAGATTTTCAGCCAAAACCAAAAACTGTTTTAAGCACAAAAACACTTCAGACTTTGCCTTCAATGGATATACCCATGCATGCCTGGAAAAATCATCAATGAAAGTCACGAAGTAAAGATAGTTTCCAAAAGAAGGTGTCTGCATAGGACCACAGACATCACTATGTACAAGCTGCAATTTCTGCGTAGCCCGAACTGAACCATCTTTTGGAAAGGAGGAACCCTGCATTTTGCCCAAAATACAGCCTTCACATACATGTTTTCGAGGTGCCTCAATCTTGGGCAAAGAAGACACCATATCAGATTTCTGCACGCGTAGCAAACTAGCAAAATTCAGATGACCAAAGCGTGCATGCCAAAGCTTTGCATCTGACATAGCCTGAGAATCATGAACTGCACATGCCAAATCATTCACAGATGTTTCATAGTCTATGAGCTTATACAACCCATGACATAAAATGCGAGAAGCAATAATAACATCGCCATTTGACAGATCATGAACTGTACATCTGTCATCAACAAATTTCACAACCAAGCCAATCTTGGCTAATGTAGAAACTGATAACAGATTTTTCTTGATCCCTAGCACAAATAAAGCATCTGACAAGGTGAAAGAACTACCATGAGCAGTAGTCAGAATGATCTTACCAACTCCCATAACAGGATAAGAGGAGTTGTTGGCGCATGTGACAGTATTCCCTGTAGGGGCAGGCTCGAGTGAAGAGAAGAAACTGCGCTGCGAGGTAATATGTTTGGTCGCCCCACTATCAAAGTACCAAACATCTGAGTCCACTACAGACATGCACTGCTCATGAGAAGATGGGTCAAAATTGCAAACAGTAGTAAACGCCCATTCTTCTTCTTGCACAAGATTAGCAGACTCTGTTTTTGGTGTAGAGGCTTCTGCAACAACCATTCCAGCCTCCTTTTTCTTTGCCTCTTTTGCAGCCAGTTTTGGACAGTTCTTTATGATATGATCATTCCCTTTACAGTACTTGCAAAACAATTTTTGCTTTTCTGATTTCTTCTCATCTTTATCCTGGTTCTTCGAATGTGCAGCATTTGCAGATTTTTGCTTACTAGTAGAAGAGCTCCATTTTCCTTTGCCCTTTTGACTAGCCAGGAAAGCTTGATCTGCAACACGCATAATGGACCTGTTCTGTCTGGACTGATCTTCCTGCAACAGGACAGAAACTAACTCCTTAAATGATAAGGCATTCGGATTGCCTTTCATCATCAACCGAAGAGTAGAAGCAAAAATCTGATATGAATCAGTAAGACCATTCAGAACGGTCTGCACAAGTGAGCTATCTGGTATAACCTCATCAGTAGAAATCAACTGTTCCTTCACATCTTTGATCTTTGTTAGGAAACTTTCCATAGAATCACCTTCATTCATGTGCTCACTCTCCAACTGTTTTCGGAGGTAAGCAACACGAGCCTCATTCCTAGCTTGGTACACAATGTGGTAAGTGTATCCCAAGCATCCCTAGTTGTTCTGCAAGAGCGAATGTGAGGAATAATGGCATGTTTGACAGACAAAGCTATCAATGCATGTGCCTGGGCATCTCTTCCATCCCAACAAATCTGCTCTGCACTAGGTGCAGCAGAAACAGCAGCACGAACAGGAATCTGCACAATATCATCTTCGACACCATCTTCATCAGCTCCAGCACTTGTATTCGTAGTACCTGTTGTTACAGGTGTAACAGGACGTCTTTCAACACCCTGCACAATGTTCCACAATCCTTTTGCAACCAATACATGTCGCATCATATAAGCCCATAATGGGTAGTTGGTACCATCCAACGCTTTCAGCCATGGCCGGTGACTAAAATACCTTGATGCAGAAAATTGATTGTATCTCAAAAAGTTGAACAGAATTGCCCATACGAGTTGTGCTAGACCTGTAGCAGACTTCGAGATGCTTAAACTGGCGAATCAAAACTGGTATATACCTTTGGCACAAAAATATGAAATAGCCTGCACAAGCGCTGTGATAGTGAGTTCAGAGGCCAAAACGAGCTCACCAAAATTTGTACGATTCTGAGACTACAAACGCAGGAGTGTCGACGGTGCCCTAGATGAAGCGACGACCTACTCTGATACCAATTGTTGGAGTTAGACTTCTGCGGAAGCACGCGAACAGCACAAGGAAGAAGAAGAAGCTTGGAGCACAACACACAATACTGAATGTATTACTAGAGAATGTACAAAGATGAGTAGCCCATTAGGCCAATAGGCGTATATACAAGCCGAGGGAAAAAAACCTCCTAAAGAGGGAAAAAAGTGCCCCGGCGGTCCTCGTGTGTTCACACACATCACTACCTAAATATATCAACAAGAAACTCCTAATTATCATAATTGGACACTCAATTCACTCAAAAAGGGTTTCTCGGCATTCAACAGCCATCTAAAAGCTTGTGCATAGATGGCTTATAATGGTCAAACTATGGATTATGAACAGTAAAAAGAAAGAGATGGCTTATAATGGTCAAACTATGGATTATGACCAGTAAAAAGAATCTATACTAAGTTGAGTTTCATGATTTGGAGCTCCTTTTAGGAAGTTATGGCCAAAACAATGAAGCTAGGTGATTGGGCAGCATGACTCTTTCAAGAGATATGCAGAGAATTAAATGCCCTCTACATGTGGTTTGTAATTATCCAATGATAGGTTCCAGCCACTCATTGGAAAGCCCTTGAAGTCTACTTTCTATCCCAAGTGGAATCATCCAATTTGGGTTTCATTTGAGAGAGTTATGGCCATTTTCGTGAAGGTATGTATGCTAACCGTGCTCTTGCTTTCCTCTTTTCTCTTTTCCTAATCTTTTCCTTCTCTCTCTAACACTTAAGATCTCCTTCTTCTTCTCTCTTTCTCTTATTTCATCCTTTCTCTTTATCATTCACATGCTTTCATCTATTTCTCTCCTTTCTTTCCTAATTTATCATTCATCCTTTCTCTCTATAGCTTGTTCTTTCTCTTTTCTTCTCTCTCCATCTCTTTCTTTTTCTCTATCTCTCTTGGCTTCTCTCTTTCTATCTCTCTCTTTTCTCTTTCTTTGCTTTCTCTCTTTCTCTTTCTTTCTCTTTCTCTCTTTCTCTTTCTTTCTCTTTTCTTCTCCTTCCTTCTCTTTCTTTCTTTCTTCTCTTTCTTTCTCTCTACTTTTCTCTTTCTTTCTCTTTGTCTCTTTCTCTTTCTTTCTCTTTTCTTCTCCTTCCTTCTCTTTCTTTCTTTCTTGTCTTTCTTTCTCTCTACTTTTCTCTTTCTTTCTCTTCATTCTCTTCTTCTCTCTCTATCTCTTTCTTTCTTTGTTTCTTTCTCTTTCTCTCTCTTCATTTTCTTCTTCTTTCTCTATCTCTTCCTCTTTTTCGTTCTTTCCCTCTATCTCTCTTCCTTTCTCTATTTCTTAACCGTGCGCAGGAGAAAATACGATAACATAAAAGAGCTTCGAACGTCCTTCAATGAGCTAGTCTAGCCAAATGGTTAGAGCACTTACCTCTTAAATAGAGGTCAAGGTTTCATTTCCTGCCAGCGGCTGGGCGCGAAATACCTCCTGAAATATGATGTACGTGACGCTTTGCACCCTTTTTGCACTTCGATGCTCCTTTTGCAATCGAAGCTCACTCCATTTGTTGCACGCAATTCGAAGATCCTCCCTCCATGGCTGTTCGTGTTCTTGCCGACGATGAAGATGAAGATGAGCCACGAAATTAGAATGAATCTCCCCATCAAGCTCTCCCCCAAGGTCTCTCTCTCCCTCAAGCTCTGATGCCAAATCTGAGAAGTCGAGAATGACATGCCTGGGACTCACCTCCTAGCCTATTTATAGCCCTTGCCTAGTCACCATCTAGAGTTCTCTCTAAGGTTCCTCTACTCATCTGGCCATCATGAGTAGGTACCTCATATGAACTCTCTGGCTTTTGGCCTTGGCTATCCCCGAACTTCTCGTTCCTCCAAGCATGTACATCTCTAGAATATAACACTTGAGGTAAGCTTTGTACACAATTCAGACATAAGAAAACCAAAATTGGTATTGCATCGATCAAAAAGAGAAAGGCATGGATGGCATAGAAACCATAGAGACAAAAAAATTCCCCTTGCCTACATACAAAGAACACTAGAGAACACAGACACCCTCGTAGGTAGTAAAGATGATGAAGAATCACTTTGATGGCACAAGAGACCCATATGACCATGTAGCATATTTTAAACAAGTCTTGAGAGTAGAACAAGTAGAGGATTTGTTCACATAGTTTGAGGCATTTGGGTTAACTCTAAACGGAACAACCCTTCTTGGTTTCAACCCTATAATGAGATCTCAAAATTGATGGATGCATTCATCATTGATTTCTCTAAAAGTGGAATCAGGCATAATGCATCATCATTGATTCACAACTTCAACTAGAACCCTCAAGAAATGGTCAAGCTAGCAGGACATAAGTTTAGGCAATACATTGAGAGAGGTCCTACTCCAAAGTTGCTTACTCAAGCTAAGCAAGTTTCATTATTTTTAGATGGACTCTTAAGTGGAAAACTTAGATCATGTGTACCTAGAATAGCCACATAGCCTGGATTAGTGCTTAAAAATGTGCATTGGCATTGGATAACCTAGGAAACAAGTTGGAACTCTCAAAGGTATAGAAGGGATTAGACTACTCATCTAGTGTTGCTTCATAGCCTTCATCATTCGTAGAGGAACTTGCAAAATTAGTAGGTCAAAAGCTAGGTAAAAACTTCATAGAATAGACAACCCTAGAGAGTGATCAATGTGAACTGTTATACATGTGGAGATGATCACATGGAAAATGCATTCCCAGTGCAAACCCAAAACATAAGAAAGCACAAGAACTCGGTACTACACAATAGGAAGCAAATACACTAATTGTTATTGTTAGTGTCCATGTGAAAGGCCAAATGGCTTTTGAACACTTTTGTATATGTTCTTTAGTAAAACATATAGTGGCTTGGTCAGCCATAGACTGTAACTTCGACCACATTTGTAACACCTAAGAAATTTGTGTCCGTGCTCCCTATGTACTATGTGTTTTATATGTATTCTATAGGTTATATGTGTAGTACTTTGTGCAGCATCCGTAGCTCAATTTTATACTATGAGACTATCATTGTGGAGGTCTCGAGAAGGAGAGTCCACCATGGTGCATCACCATCACAGTACTTCATTGATATTAGAGCATACAGATGCAAAAACTTTGTTCCTTTTATGCGAGAGAAGCGAGCATCTCCTCACCCATCCACGGCTTACAGCTAAGGCACCGACGAAGGTTCCTGATACTTCCCAAGATCTGGGCCCTCAAAGCTTCATTCTTTGCTTTCAATGCCTACTTTGAAGCATTTTTGGGATGGCTCTTGAAGCAATTTTGGATTTCTTTCAAGGATAGTTCTCTTTACACAGATTCAAGAACATCAAGAAGAGTATTCTTTGTACTTCTTTGACAATGAATATTCAGCTTTGAAGCTATTTTTTCAACCACACTAGTAAATCTATAGGTTTCTTGAAAGGTTTCAATTATAATGAGAAAAACCACCGCAAGTTTATGTAGGTTTCTGGGCCTAAAGAACAGAGTTAACAAACACTTGCAAGTGTTTTTGGCTAGTGTTTGGGCTATGAATTCAGTCTTTCAATCTCATTTTGTTGCATCTATTAAGCACATACACACTATGTACACTTCTGTGGATACCACTTATGTACATCCATGTGGTCATTGATATTGCAATTACGTTTTTTCATAAAGCCTTTGACATAGATAAAGAGCATCATGGTAAGGTTTTCTTAATTAGGAGACACCCAAATGTCGGGGTCTCTTTGGTGATGTAGCTGGAAAACTTACCCAGCCTCGCCATAGGAGATGTATGCTAGTTGTTCATAGGTGTTCAATAAGCCTAGTTGGGTTCTTTCGATTAACTCATTATATGCAGTGGAGTCATTGATTCACTATATAATTTTACATGTCAGTACTTGCAACTTTATCAGCTTTTGACACAAGCCATATGCTCATTTTGCAGAGGAGACTTTGACAAAGTTTTTCTAGATTTTTTGTTTTGTCAACTATAGAGTGCCCAATTTACTCC
The DNA here is from genome assembly GCA_020310875.1 of Ceratopteris richardii. Taxonomy (NCBI): domain Eukaryota; kingdom Viridiplantae; phylum Streptophyta; class Polypodiopsida; order Polypodiales; family Pteridaceae; genus Ceratopteris; species Ceratopteris richardii. The sequence continues at coordinate 36,113,393 of CM035429.1, read as the reverse complement.
TTGATAGACTTATTGGTATGAGCACATATATTCTCACATAATCCTTTTGGTTGATCATTACTATTTATTAATGCATTTGTCTAGGGAAACTCTATTGGATTTTCCCAAAATATGATATTGTCATCCTTTTTTAGCCTTAGTGGACTTTGGACTCTTCTAGATCCATTATCATTTTAGTCAGTTCTCTATCATCATGGCATTAGAGGTCTAGGCTTGTTTGGTGGATCACGTTCTGTGCCACTGTTGCTAGGAGGAGCTATAACTTGTAGGGCAAAGACCATTTTCATATCTGAAAATTTGATTGCACCAACTTTGCTCCTTGAAAAAATCAAATTAAAGATGTGCTGATAATGGAATCTCAAAGAAACTTGCTGACATGGATGAAGATGATTGGGATGAGTTGGATGAAATGGCTAGGTCTACCATTTGATTGCACCTAGCATATAATGTTTACTTTATAGTATTGGATAGTGAAAGTGCAAAGGAGCTTTGAAAGAAGGTATGCAATACATATGAAAAAGAAATGACATCAAATAGAGTGTACTTGATGAGAAACTTATATGACCTTCGCATGAAGGACATAGATAGTGTTGCTTCTCATCTAAAAGAGTTTGATGCTATATTATCTCAATTACATGTGCAAAGAATGGACATGGATAATGAAATGAAAGCAATCTTGTTGCTATGCACCTTGCCATCATCATGGGATACATTATGCATAGTTATTAGTAATAGTGTACTAGTGATAAACTGATCTATGATGACATATGTAGAGCACTCTAGAATGAGATCTTTAGAAATTCTATGGTTGGCACTCAGGGTGGAGATGCATATAATGTTCATGATTCTTATCAAGGAAAGAATCAACAACGTGGTAGGAGCAAGAACAAGGAAAAGAATGTTCAACGGCATACAAGTAGAAGTAAATCAAGGAAGAGTGATATTGAATGCCATTATTCTCATTAGAAAGGATAAATGAAGAAAGATTGCTATGCATCAAAGAATGCTAAAGGTGATGGACAAAATTTTGATGGGCATGTTAAATAGCTACCTCCAACATCTACTTCAATGGTAAGGATTGAAGAAATTAATGCTATTTTTTATGATGTTGATGTATTGACACGATAATAATGTGTCCACTGAGGCTCTTATGGCTGATTCTCTTTCCCACACGTGACTGCTAGATTCTAGTGCTTCTTTCCATGTGACGCCACCTAGAGAATGGCTCTCTAATTATGTAGGCAAAGTCTCTTGGTATCGTGAGACTTGGTCACTCTTACCAATGTCATGTTGTGGGGATTGGAGATGTGGTTGTGCAGTTCATTGAAGGCTCAAAATTTATTGTTTATAATGTACTTTATGTACCTCAATTATCACATAGTTTGATGTCAGTTGGTCAACTTGATGACCTTGGTTATAAGGTGGTTTTCTATACTCATTCCTTTCACATATCAAAGGGAAATATGCTTATTGCAAAAGGAAGCAAAGTTGGCTCACTTTATTCTTTATTCATCACACAAAGGACACTTGTTACCTGTTATTGAATAGCCTATGGCTTGTATTTGGCATGGCCATTTGGGCCACATATCTCATAGTGGAATGGAAAACCTTTCTCGTTATAGCTACTTACTTATGTTATCTTTCTTTGATTTTTCATTTTATGAACATTTTCAATATGGAAATCAAACTATATACAAATGTATGTGGTCCTATGCCCACAAGGCCATTAGGTGGTTCTCTTTACTTTGTCACTTTCATACATGATGCTACTAGAAAATTCTGGGTATATCCTATCAAAGCAAAGGATGAGGTATTCCTTACCTTCAGAAAATGGTTTGCTTCAGTTGAGATTGAAAAAGGAACTAAGCTCAAGGCTTTATGTTCAGATAATGGGGGTGAATATAGCTCACATGAATTCAGTCTTTTCTATCAGTCTAGAGGAATTCATAGAGATTTTACAGCTCCTTATACCCCATTATAGATTTGTGTAGTTTAAAGGATGAATACAACTATTCACGATATAATAGTTTTTATGTTGCATCATGCAAACCTTTCACGAAGCTTTTGGGCAAAACTAATATTGACTAGAGCTCACATGGTTAACCTTTAACCTTGTACTACCAAAGGTCTTAAAGTGGCACAAGAGTTATGGACAGGGAAGGCACCATATTATGATCATATTCGAGTTTTTAAGTGTAAGGTGTATGTTCATATACCCGAGAATCTTAGACAAAAGCTGGGCCATAAGTCAAAGAAATGCACTTTTCTTGGATATGATCGAGAAGGTGGAATTGGATATCGCTTATGCGATCATAAAACACAGTCAGCGTAGTGATGTCATTTTGAATGAGCCTAAGATGCATAAGCAACTAATTAATGAGGATGAAGTGAGAATAGTGGTGTTTGAGGATACTAGTCCTCTAGGTAGCATGCATAAAAATGCTACACATAGGGATGTCCAATCAGATTAGTCTCCAAATGTTCCTCTTTAGTAACCATTGAGAGGTTCAACATGTGCCTTGCATCCACCTAATAGATATGTTCCAGGTTTGGATTTTGTTATGCTAATAGATGGTGAGCTTTCTTGCTACAAAGAGGCTATGCAATCAGAGGATCATGTCAAGTGGGAGTGTGACATGAGGAGTGGATTGGATTCTATTCACAAGAATGGTACTTGTGATTTAGTACCTTTGCCAAAGGGCAAGAAACATTTACCATGTAAACTTGTATATAAGCTAAAATTCACATCAAATACTACTTCTCCAAAGTATAAAGCATGACTTGTTGCAAAGGCTTTTAAGAAACAACATGGCATTGATTTTGAGGAAATCTTCTCTCCTGTAGTCAAGATGCCTACCATGTGCATGTTGCTTGGATTCATTGCAATGGAGGACTTAGAGCTAGTCAAAATGTATATGAAAATCGCTTTCTTGCATGGAGATCTTACATATGAGATCTATACGGAACAACCCGAGGGTTATGTCATTCTCGGCAAAGGAAGTCTAGTTTGTAAGCTGAAGAAGAACTTATATGGACTTAAACATTCCTCTAGACACTGGTACCAAAAGCTTGATGATTATATGAAGTCTCAAGGCTATTCTTGAAGCAATGAGGATCATTGTCTCTACACAAAGAGATGCTCAGATGGTAGCTTCATATGCTTGATACTTTATGTCAATGATATGTTGATAGCTAGGAAGTCTTCTTATGAGTTGTCATTTCTCAAAAAGAAGTTGATTGAGACATTTGGGATTTGGGGGATGCCAAACATATTCTTGGCATGCGCATTACTCATGATAGGAGTAAAAGATGCATATACTTGTCTCAAAGTGTGAACATATCCAAAGTACTTCACAGGTTTAATATGCAGGGTGGAAAGGCATTGTGTACTCCTTTATCCACATATGTGAAATCGAGCAAGGATAATTGACCTAAATCATATGAGGAAAAGGAATTTACGATTGAAATTCCTTATCATTCTATTGTTGGTAGTCTCATGTATGGTAGCTATGAAACCAGACATGCATTTGCAGTGGGAGTTGTGAGCAAATATATGTCTAATCTTGGCAAGAAGCATTGGGAAGTGTTCACGATGATTTTGAGATATCTGAGTGGCACTAAAGACAAGTTTCTATGCTTGGGTAGAGGGAAAGCATCCATTGTTGACTACACAGATTCTGATTATGTTGGTTGTCTAGCCAATCGAAAGTCTACATCAAGGTATATTTCACAGGACAACTTTCAACATTGTTGCCACTTTATGGGGATTACTTTATTCATGATCTTACACAGTTAGTTAGTTACTGTGTAACATGCCCATTAGGTGGGAGGTATAGTTTGTATAATTACACTGGTATTCTTTCATGGTATGACAAGGAAAAATCCTAGGCCATAGCCTCAAAAAATGGAATATCTATAGATGAGGATAAGGTAAGAGCCATACTAGAATTACCAGAGCCTAAGATGGTAAAGGAAGTACAAGCCTTTATAGGCCATTGTGGATATTATGGATGATTTATCAACATGTATGCAATCATAGCTAAACCACTTTAAAACCTCTTAACAAAATTTGAGTGGAACGATGAATGTGAAACATCCTTCAAGGATCTAAAAAGACACTTATGTTATGCACCAATATTGACAGTGTCTGATTGGAATAAACCATTCCATGTTCATGTCAATGCATCTAATTCATCAATTGGATGTGTTCTAGCACAACCAACTAACAAAGGAAATTTGGATCTACCCATAGCTTATGCTAGTAGACAATTGGGTGTGACAGAAAGGAATTACATGAAAACTAAATGAGAAGGATTAAGAATGGTGTATGCAATTAAAAAATCTTGACACAATCTTTTGGCCAACTAATTCAAGTTTTTTACTAATCATCAAGCACTCTTATATTTGGTAAAAAAAACCTTGTAATACAAGATGCTTAATAAGATAGTTTCTCTTACTAATGGAATATGATTTTGAAGAACTTGTTAGGAAAGGTAAGACCCACCTTAGGGAAGATCACCATTTGTGACTCACTTCAGGAGAATCACCACAAGATGTGTCAGATGAACTTTTGAACACCTCAGGTAGCATTGTGGAAGGCTAAGAACATGTGCTCACTTTTTGAAGTCTTGCACCACAATATATAGTCACCCTATTTTCCTCTACCATCATCCAAGGTGCCCAAAAACACTTGCCCAGGTCATCATATGCCAAATATTGGCACCCTATTTTTCTCCATATGCAAAAGGTGGTCGCCCAAATTTCCTCTAAGAGCCCAAATTATATCACCCCAATTTTCTTGCATGCAAAACTTGGTCGCAAAATTTTCCCTAAGTACAAATAAATAGTCACCTACTTTTCATATCCCACAAATTCACTCACCTAATTTTGGATCAAAAACCAAACTTTAGTCACCCAAAGCTTCCTCTAGCCCAATAATATTTGCCTGATTTCTCCTCTCCCGATACCCAAGAAGCCAAAAATACCACTCATCCCACTTTACGTTATTACCCAATTTCACTCGCCTAAAGTCACAAAGTGCAAAAACTTACTCACCCAAGTTTACTAGAAGCCCAAAAAACTAAGCACCCCATTTTTTCTAACTCATCACAATACCACTCATCCCACTTTACGTTATTACCCAATTTCACTAGCCTAAAGTCACTAAGTGCAAAAACTTACTCACCCAAGTTTACTAGAAGCCCAAAAAACTAAGCACCCCATATTTTCTAACTCATAAAAAACTAGATGCCCATTTGACTACTTAAATCACTTGCCTATTTTTGCTTTGTTTCCTTCATTTGCTCGCCCAAGTTTCCATTTTGCACAATTTGCACTTGCCCCATGTTCTTTGCCCTCAAAATTAGGGAAATTCGTTTTAACTCCATGGAAAAAAATGGGTGAATCCATTTTTGACTCCATGGAAAATCTAGGGTGAACTCTCAATATCTTCTACCTCAAAATAAGACGACCCAACTATAATCTACCTCAAAATAAGGCAAACCAACTATAATCTACCAACACTCAAAAGTAGTTGACATTAGGCTTGCATCTATAGAAGGCTTCAAATGGAGTCTTGTTGTGTAGTGCACTACTCGCCTAAAGTCACTAAGTGCAAAAACTTACTCACCCAAGTTTACTAGAAGCCCAAAAAACTAAGCACCCCATATTTTCTAACTCATCAAAAACTAGATGCCCATTTGATTACTTAAATCACTTGCCTATTTTTGCTTTGTTTCCTTCATTTGCTCGCCCAAGTTTCCATTTTGCACAATTTGCACTTGCCCCATGTTCTTTGCCCTCAAAACTAGGGAAATTTGTTTTAACTCCATGGAAAAAAATGGGTGAATCCATTTTTGACTCCATGGAAAATCTAGGGTGAACTCTCAATATCTTCTACCTCAAAATAAGACGACCCAACTATAATCTACCTCAAAATAAGGCAAACCAACTATAATCTACCAACACTCAAAAGTAGTTGACATTAGGCTTGCATCCATAGAAGGCTTCAAATGGAGTCTTGTTGTGTAGTGCACTGGTGAAGTCTCTACTAATGATGTGAACTGCGGTGTACAAGTTCAGCCCAAAACTTGAAAAACACTGCTTTCTTCTAAAGCATAATGCATGCCATTTCCATGATGCTTCAAATCTTTCTTTCATCTACTCCATTCTAGGATGGAGTATGAGGTTGAACTACTTTCCTCTTGATGCCCTTTTGCTTCAAGAAATTGTCAAAGTCATGGTTGATGAATTCTTCATCTCCATCTAATCTAATACCTTTGACTGAACTTGATGCTTTGTTATCAACTTGATAGACCCATTCTTTGAACTTAGAAAAGGTATATGCTTTGGACTTGAGAAAATAGATCCATAAAAATCTTGTGTGATCATCTACTAAGAGAAAGAATTAGAGTGATTCATTAAGTAATGGGGTATTCGTTGATCCATAGAGATCCACGTGGACTAAGGCTAGAGGATTCCTTGCAAGGATGGAAGCCTCTTTGGGAACTAGAGCCTGATGTTGCTTGTCTTGGGTGCAAGCTTGGAAGCTATCGTGAAATTAGCCAATTTTGGGTAATCCCTTAACCATTTGTGATGTTGACATCTTGGTTAATTATGAGGTATGTTCATATCTTTGGTGGCATATGTTATAAATTGACTCCTTAGAAAAGCATGAAAGCTTGTGTAATCCTTTGTCTTCAACTCCTTGGGTTATAATATCTTTAGTGCTAGGATCAATCACTTTTCACGAATGTGTTGTCAAATAAAGCTTGCTTGTGATATTTAATGATTGCCTTTACAGAGAAGAGGATCATACACAAGTTGCGTACAAACAGTACATTTGTTAAAGCTTTGCACTCTCCTCGATGATTTGTAATTTGCATTTTTCCCTTGCATTCTATTGGAAGACACTCTATTTCCTAAATAAAAGTCATCAGTTTGGTCTTCTAACTCTTGAAATGATTCACAATCTTTTCATATATGCGACCATTGTCAAATGATTCGCATTCTATTGGAATACAACTTTTTTTGCCTAAATAAACTTCATCAATGTGGTCTTCTAACTCTTGAATTGATTTGCAAACTTTGCACATACAAGAGATTACATCATTGTCAAACGAGAGATTACATCATTGTCAAAAATCCACTCTTATGAAGAGCTAGAAGTGATTAGGGCATTGTCCTCTATGGAAATAAATAGATCTTCACTTGAGGAGTGAGACCTATGTTGAGAAGACTTAGTTTGGTGCTTGGAGATAGAGGCTTTAGATTGGTTCTTTTTATATAGCAGAACTCCTCAAGCTGCCTCGTTTTACCACAATAGTTGTAGGTGAACTTTTTGGTGATCAATGCATATACCCGAGCATCTCTCCATCCCAACTAAGTTTCTCTACAATAGGTAAAGCAAGAACCGCAACACGAGCAAAATCATAATCTTCAACACCACCTACATCCCCTTAAATAATTATATTTGCAAATATAGTAGGTCATATTCCAACACCTTGCACAATATTCCACACTCCTTTCGCAATCAATACATGAAGCATCAAACATGCCCATAATGGATAATTAATACCATCCAATCTATCATCAACAATAAACATACGAAATACATCATTGCTTTTAATCATGACCATTGACTAAGATACCTTTATGCAAAAGAATGGGCACTAAATACCATCCAATCTATCCTCAACAGCCAGCATATGTAATACATCATTGCTTTCAATCACAACCACTGACTAAGATACCCTAATGCAAAAAAATGACCGTATAAAAATACCCTACGGAGCTCTACTAGATTTGTAGCAAACTTTGAAGTGCTTGTATCGGAGAATCGAAACATGTGTATATGTTTGGCACAAAAGGACGAAATAGCTTGCACATGTGTTGTGATAGTGTGTTCAAAGGCCGAAACGAGCTTAGATCTCAATTTCGACACCACAGAGGGAGGGGTGTCGATGACTCCCAAATGAAGCGGAGCCCTACTCTGATACTAATTGTTGGAGTTTGAAATCTATGAAAGCTCGCAAAAAGCAAAAGGAAGAAGAAGCTTAGAGCACATCACACAATATTGAATGTATTACCAAGAGAATGTACATAGATTAAGTGACCTGTTAAGGTTATAGACTTATATAGGAAAAAACATCCTAAAGAGAAAAAAAAAGTGCCCCAACGGTCCTAGTGCGTCCACACACATCACTACTTAAATATATCAACATAGATGGATATGTACAAAGTACATATAGGTCAAGGAAAGTGACTTCCAAAACATCTTTTTGATATGCTTTCCAATACCATTTTGAGAACAAAATGGAATTAAGGTTAAGAAAATGTTATTAAGCAAGGCATAGACCTTTTGGATATGCCTTCCAATACCATTTTGAGAGCAAAATGGAACTAAGGGGAAGAAAATGTTATTAAGCAAGGTATAGACCTTAGAATATGGATGTGAGGCTAGGATGGAAGCCTTGGATTAGGATTGGTAGGAGTGCCTGATGCGAAAGGATTGGAATATGAGTTCCTCACCAAAAACTCATCATCTTTATGAAGTCGCATGGCAGCGAGGTTCTGTAACCATATGTCTATACGGGACTCTCACGTGGTGATATCTTTGCTCAAAGATTTCAGAAACCTGAGACAACTATAAAGCAATGAACATGCCTATGATCAATGTGTCATGCATCCTGAACAATAATGTATAAATGGTACTAGTGCCAATATTCAAAAATAAATAGCGAGTGTACACCACTGCACCTGACTATTCATGAACAAAGTGCGTAATGGCCGGCAGAAGAAACCTTTACTAATGCAATTCAACATTGCCTTGACAGGATGTGAATTGCTAGCTTGCACATTGCTCGAGTCATTGACATGATGCATTATTATATTTTATATCTTGAAAACTACAAAACTCTCCCATAGAAGACAGCTTTAGAACTTAATACAACTCTACTGCCTCAGCTCTGGTCGGACAAAATCTGCATCAGCAGTGACAGCAATGTCAAGGGTGGGTCGCAATTGTGCACAGACCTCCACTGCATTGTGCACAGGATCAGAGAAGAAGTTCCCAATAAGGTCCTTGTTGATGGGTTCCTTGGCATCTACATCTACAAAAGCCTGACAAGAAGCCAAGAGAAGAGCAAAAAGAGTAAACACTTCAACTGTCACAAAATGAGAATTATATTTTGTTTTAACATGGAAATGTCAAACCTGCTGCATCAAAATATAATCAAAGCGAGGAGCCCACTTTCTTGACCCCAGACGTGCAGTAGTTGAGCAATTGTCCACCATAAAAGCCACACCTCGGGCATGCATGAATGGATTCAATGAATCAACAGCTTCAATGACACTCTCATTGACCATCTCGGAATAAGAGTGTCCCTTTTTCCTCAGGACCTCAATCTAACAACAAATCAAGTTGAGTTAAAGAGCACATGAAACATCTAAGGAGCAAGCGAATTGGTTCAGAGAGCCTTACTTGTGCCATCATCAGTGATACATATATTCCAGCTGTAAAGCCATGCAAAGGGCCCAGGTCACCGTGTGGCCGTGCTGCACGTACTTGCTCTCCCACCTTCCACATCCTTGTCCTGTCAATCTTCCCCATTGGAAATGCAGGAAGCCCCTCCTTTTCCTGCAACACTCCGAAGTCAGTGACATTATTTACCACAATCCAGAAAATCACATTCCAAACACTGCTAATGATGTGGGGAATATTAGGCTTACCTGGAAGCGACGCCCAGCCAAGACAACACTGCGTATTTCATTTCCTGAAGCAACATCCTCATAGCATTCGTAAAGAATGTCCATGAATGGATAATATGATGCACTGTATGCAGCCTCAAAATCCTTCTTTCCCTGCTCATCTAGTGCATTGTAGACTGCTAACATTCCCTACAAATAAAGGGAAGGTATCATTCCCTGCAAACCTTTCATATGGGATAGTAAGACAAAAGATTGCATCATCAAAACCAGACCTTTGTGGATATGGTCTTTGAAATGACACCAGTGATGCATTCGACAGTATTACTATAGGCATCATGGTCAGACATTCCTGCCTCAGTATATCTTCTGAATAATGCCTCGACCAATCCATGTACAGCACCAAGCAGAATTCCTGCAGTCAAATGAAGGTTACATCTACACTACTGGAAGGCGGCATGACATAGTAACAGAAACAATGCAATACCTCTTTCACCATAAATATCACTTCTATATTCATCTTCCAATGTTGTGGCAAACGTGAATGGTGACCCAAGGGCAATAGACCAGCCCAAGGCAACATCTGTGGCTCGCCCATCAACATCCTATTGAAGCAAACGGCAGAATGTAGTATATTTAGTAAAACATGAGGGCATCATCCTGAATTTGGAAAAAGAGATTGACCATAACCTGATGTACAGCAAAGCTGGAATTTATCCCTGCTCCGTTTATTTCCTTCCCTTGCACATAAAGTCTTCTCACAGAAGGACCCATACCTTTGGGACACACTGCAATTACACTAATGTCTCTTCTGAACTCTTCACCTACTGACTGTAGATGTCCAAGTAAAAAGCCATGAGATAACCCCAGGATAGCCTTTGGCTTCATGGCAGAGAAAATCTGTTTGTAGTTATCTGCCTGAATTGTAAAAGAGCATGGCGTGAGTTCAACCTCATTGCAATATGCATGGAAAAAAGATAGGTAGCTTCTTCATCCTGACACCTGTGATGCATCAGAAATCAGCAGAAGCACCAAATCACTCTCTGCAATGGTTTCAAAAACATCTCCCAAAGTACCAGACTCTTCCGTGAAGCCAGCTTTCCTAGCCTCCGTAATTGACTTGGATCCTTTCCGCAAGCCAATCTAAAAAGAACATTGGATCATCAACGATAAGAAACCCTGAGTCGTTGAAGAGAATTGAGAGAGAACACAAGAACATTCTGGAAGATAAGGCCTAGATTATCGAATGAACAGCATGTCTTGCCTTCACGTTGATATCTGACTTCGCTTCACCGAGAGAATCACGCAAGTTCTGGGCTTGAGCAGGGGCCTGGAAATAAATTGAAGGGAAATTTCACAATCTATAACCATAAAACAGAATAAAGCAAAAACTGGAGGGACATGTGAGCAATTTCATTAGTCTTCAACAAAAATAATTGTAGTCTGAAGTTTGCATGATGCATCTGCACAAGCAGAAGGATGAAGCAGAATGAAAGATTTATCGTGAGGTAGGTTAAGTTGCATAGAGCACTGCTTGTTTCCACGTGAACGAAACAAAAACAACTATTGTAAATTCATTGTGAGAGGAAATTCTACCTGAGAACCCCAACCAATAACCCCAATTTGCTTGATGCCTTGAAATGCTTCGGGGAGTAGTGGAAAAAGATCTCTTCCACCCCTTACGATATACTGCCGAAAAGAGCATCTTAGTGAATGAATGCAGGCAGAGATGGTTGGAAAGAAGAGTGAAATGCATATACCTCATCACGACCTGCAAGCGTAATTTTTTCCTTCTTAAAAACCTTCGTATCAAAATGAACATCTGTTCCTCGTTTGATTGGTGTCGCCACCATCATGGTAATAGGGCCTACCGTTAAGCGCCTGTGAGTTTGCGGCAGGAGAAATGATGACTCCGCCATCGACTTGGAGAACGACAGATTTGAACTTGAGCTCTGCCCATGATACAGCACGGCACACGAAGAATAGCTATTGATACTTCCTCGCTTGGAAGATGGTGGGGACGAAGCAGACGCGGCAATAGATGATGAAATAGCGGAAGATGAAGAGCCGATCTGACGAGCGAACGCCATAGCCGTGTAGTGGTCGATGCACTCGACTGCTCAAGGTCTAGTGCCGGCACGTTTCAAAAGAACCAAAACGGAGTGCTGGTGGGCTTAAGAAGGCACCATTTCTGAGCGAGGACAAATCTCGCTGGACATTACCCAGCAAAATATCTTTGGGTCGCTTTAGCGCCCATGGTGAAGGAAATGTTTGATTCCCCACCATGTTCGTTTTGTTCTTCCGAGATGTAGAAGAGCCTAGCAGTTTTTGGTCCATCTATGGGTCGTTTCAGATTGAGCGGCGTCCCCCTCGATTCTAAAAAGTTCACCAATGAATATATGTCAAGTCTGCTGTTCCGCTCTCAGGCTCTTCACATTGAGCGGAGCCCCGATCATATTTTCCAGCCACGTCACGGACCATAAAACTGTATACTGTTCCGACCCTCCCTCTCCGCCCCAAGCAGTTTGTTCTTTCCACGTCAGATTCTAATGTATTTTTAAACATAGATGTAAGCACTGTTCCGCCGCTCCGTGTGAATGAGTGTACAAAAAAATATCAAGCTTTCCATTGTTCCACCTGGAACAACGTGATTTTGTGCCATCGTTCCGGAGCCCCATTGTGAAACGACCCTATGAGTTCACTAACCCCCAAAAGAAAAGTAGGGTTGGTGGAACTCTCAAGTAAGGGCCACAATTAACAAACACGTCATCAACCATGGAATATGTAAGAAATGATAGCGTAGCTAGCTAGAACAATAGACAGAACAATAGACAGAGATGAGAAAAAATGCAAACCAAAAGAGATAGAGAAATCAAATTTTCAAATTGGCAAGAGCAAGGAAGCTACAAAGATAGTGATGTCCACCCATGCACTCTCAATTGGAGCTTAGATGGTGGTCTAGAAAGACTCTAGATGAAGGTCTTACTAGTGTGCAGTGATGTGTAGAGCTTTAACATGGGTCATGCCTATATAGCTTTACAAAATAATCGATAAAATATATAATCAGGCAATATCTCCATGATCAAAAGTCCTACCATCTCGGTCCTACGGGCTGGGGGGATAGGCCCCTCAGACCCCGTAGAAGGAGATAAACCCCCCTTTGCACTCACCCCATTAAGGTTCTATGGGGAAACTATGTGGCACCACAAGGCCTTTATTGTTGCCTTGAATGGAAACTCAATGGCCTTTATGCCCTACTAAACCTCTTGGTTAAGCTCATAAAGATCATCTATTACCATCAACTATCCTACATAGACCTCATCTAACTTGGAAGTTAGGGTTCCACAAATGTCTTGGCTCTCACAATGGCTTCTTCTCATAATGGAGGCCTTACAGCTTAGGCAAGGATGGATCATTTGTGGTCACTTGAGGGTGGAGTAGTGAATATATCTAACAATCCCCCTCAATGTCCACCCTTCAGTGAACTACCCCTTGGTCCAATGCCAACATTTGAAAAGTGTCGATGAAGTTGCTCTTCCAAGACCCCATCCTCGATCAACTCATGAACATATTGATAGTGAATTTCTATATGGTTGGTAAATACATGGAAAACAGGATTCTTGGTGATGGCCATGCAACTTTTGTTGTCACACTTCAACCTTGTAACCTCCTGTCCTTGTATTCTTATGTGCCATAGGATCCTCCTCAACCATATTGCTTTACATGTTGCAAAATGTGAATCTTTTTACTCGGCTTTAATAGAAGATAATGCTATAGTCAGTTGCTTCTTCTAATCCAAGAGAAAATCCCATATCCTAAAGAAAAGCAATATCTAGAAACTAATTTTTTAGTATCAACATCTCCTACCCAATCTGAATCACAATATCCAACCAGGAATGATCCTTGTTCATAGAGAATACCATATTTTTGTGTTGACCTCCATAGGTGTAAAAATATCCTTGCAATCCTCTATGTCAAATGCCTTCAAGATTTGTCTTTCATACTTTTGTTGAGATATTAAAATATTCACTAGTTCCTATCATACTTCAAGGCCTAAGCAATAATGCATTAAGCCTAATTTTGTCATTTCAGATTCTAAGTTCAAGGCATCTTTTGTTTGTTGAGGAAGAGCATCATCATTTCTTCTAATCACAAGATCATCTACATAGAGTACAATCACAATTGTCTTCCCTCCTCTCTTTAGAACATACAAGCTAGCATCAAAAGCACATCTTCTGAAACCTAGAGCCAAGCTTCATTTATCTATCTATTGGTACCATGCTCTTGTTTTAGCCCATATAATGCCTTCTTTGGCTTCCATACCTTGTTCTCTAGATGGGGAGCCTCAAACCCTAGTGGTTGAGCCACATATAACTCCTCCTTGAGGTTTCCATTCAAGAATACTGATTTGACATCCATGTGATAAATTGGCCATTGTAAATGCACAGCCACATATAGTACTACTCGGATATTAGTCATCCTTGCAGTTAGGGAATGATTCACAAAACTTAAACCCTTCAACTTGTGAGTAATCTTGTGCATCAAGTCTTGATTTGTACTTCTCCAAAGTATCATCAGCCTTCTACTTTAGCTTCAGACCCACTTGGTGCCAATGACTTTGCACTTAGGGGGTCAATCCACTAGCTCCCAATTTCCATGCTTCATATATTGACGTATTTTGTTTGCATGGCAGCCCTCCAATTCGGATTCTGGAGTGCCTCTTCCATGGGTTCCTTTGCTTATTCTTGAATGAGCTCAGTCATTAGGGTTATATTCACAATATGGGCGCTTTCCTATCTTTGCTCTTCTATTCTCTATGACCACCTTGGTCTACCTACAACCTATTCTATAGAGTGCGGGATGAGGTTTGTAGAGACTTTAGTTTCCTCACCCGATGTGGAAATGGCCTTTTTGTTTGGGTAATGACAGGTTGGTGACTTTCATAGTGATCATCTGAAGATGATGCTTCCTTCTCTTGTGTAGAAGGGATAACTCTTGGGCTACGTTCATAGTGGATTGCTCCTTCACTTTTTCTCCTTCATTGCATGTGGTTTCTCCTCCTTAAACAACCCACTGAGACTCACAATGATCTTCTCAGCCTTAGGGTCCTAAAGCTTATAAGGCTTCTTATCCTTGTTGTACCCTAAGAAGATACATCTAATGCCTTTTGGTTGAAGATTCTTTCTCTCCCTATCTGGCATATGTACATAATATTCACTTCCAAATACTTTAAAATGGGAAATAGATGGCTTTTTACTAGTGTAGGGATTTTGTGGAGTTGTTCCATCAAGTGTCCTAGTGTAACTTCAATTCAAGATGTAGAAAACATTGTTGATGGCCTCTACCCAAAATTGATTTGGAAAACCCTTTGCTCAACATGCACTTGACATCTCCATGATGGTTTGATTCAGATGTTCTACAACGTTGATTTGTTGAGGGATACATGGCACTGCGAGTTGATGTTTGATTCCTTAACTCTTGTAGAAACCTTCAAACTCTATTGATGTAAACTCACCACCACCATTTGTCCTGAATTTCTTCATCTTCTTCCCTATTTCAGTTCCAACAAGCTTGAAGCCATTCTTTAAACTTAAAAAAGTTGAACCTTATCATGAAGGTGTAAGAAAATAACAACACAACATAATAGACTAGTAGACAAAGTTGAGAGAAAAACAAAGACAAAGATAGACACAAAATGAGAGATAGAGAACTCAAATTCTTATATTGCCAAGCATAATGTAGTTACAATGATGGTGTTGTCCACCTGTGCGCTCCCAATGTTGAGCTTAGATGAAGATCTAGATAGGTTCTAGATGAAGGGCTTACTAGTACGCAATGCTTAGCATCAAAAAGCACATCTTTTGAAATCTAGATCCAAGAGATACTTATCTATTTAGGGGCTTGTTTCAGCCCATATAATGCCTTCTTCAGCTTATGTACCTTGTTCTCTAAATGGGGAGCCTCAAACCCTAGTGGCTGAGACACATATACCTCCTCCTTGAGGTCTCCATTCACGAACACTCATTTGACATCCATGTGATAGATTGTCCAATGCTTATGTGCAGCCACAACTAGTACTACTTGGATATAAGTAGTCATCATTGTCGTCGGGGCAAATGATTCACAAAAGTCAATGCCTTCAACTTATGAGTAGCCATGTGCAACAAGTCTTGCTTTAAACTTTTCTGAAGTACCATTAGCCTTGTACTTTAGCTTCCATACCCACTTGGTGCCAATCGCTTTACTCTTAGGGGGTTGATCCACTGGCTCCCAAGTTCCATTCTTCATGATATTTTTGTATTTTGCTTGCATGGTAGCCCTCCAATTCGGATAATGGAGTGCCTCTTCCACATTGCTTGGTTCCTTTTCTTGTTCTTGAATGAGATCAGCCATGAGGGTTGTGTTTACAATATGGGCACTTGCCCATCTCTATTCCTCTATTCTCTGTGATCACCTCGGTCCATCTGCAACCTATTCTAGTGACTGTGGGATGGGATTTGCAGAATCATAGAGCTGTCTCACCCAATGTGGCAATGGCTTTTCCACTTGGGTGATGACATGTTGGTGACTTTCAAACTCATCATCTTAAGATGATGCTTCCTTCTCTTGTGTAGAAGGGATAGCTCTTGGGCCAGGTTCATAGTGGATTGCCCCTTTGCCTAATGATAAAGTGGAAGCTCTCTTTTCCTCCTCCACTGCACGTGGCTCCTCTTCCTTAAACACCACATCACAACTCACCATGATCTTATTAGCCTTAGGGACATAAATCTTATAAGCCTTCTTATCTTCATTGTACCCTAGGGAGATACATTTGATGCTTTTTGGTTGGAGCTTGTTTCTTTCCCTATATGGAACATGTACATAACATTCACTCCCAAATACTTTGAAATGGGAAACAAAGGGCTTTTTACTAGTGTAGGCTTCTTGTGGAGTCTTTCCATCAAGTGCCTTGGTGTAGCTTCGATTCAAGATGTAGATAGCAATGTTGACAATCTTTTCCCAAAAGTGATTAGGCAAACCCTTTCCCTTCAACATGCACCTTGCCATCTCCATGATGGTTTGATTCCGATGTTCTACAACACCGTTCTGTTGAGGGCTATGTGCCATTGTGATTTGATGCTTGATTCCTTTACTTTTGCAAAAATCTTCAAACCCCATTGATGTGAACTCACCGCCACCATCTATCCTGATTTTCTCCATCTTCTTCCTTGTTTCAGTTTCAACAAGTCAAAGACATTCTTCAAACTTACCAAAAGCTTGATCCTTATCGTGAAGGAAGTACGTCCACATCTTCTTCCTATACTCATCGATAAGTAAAATGAAGTAGGAAGATCTACCCAAGGCCTATGTAGGCATTTTTTAGCACAATTCAATATGCACCAACTCTAGAGGATATCTTGCCTTGTTCTTGCTTTCTTGTGAAAATGTCTTCCTCTGTTGCTTGCCCATCATGCAAGCTTCACATGGTTCTTTCACTTCCGCAATCGATGGTAGGTGTGCAACCATACCCTGCGATGCATCTCCTTCATTATGGGGTATCCGATGTGGCCGAATCTCTCATGCCATAGCTCACTTGTGCCCACACTTGTAGTGGTTGTAAGAGCACACAACTCATAAAGTTTATTCCTCCTTATGCCAGTCCCAATAATATGGTTGTTATTGTCCATAATCTTAGCTCCTGTCTTACTAAAAGATACTTGATGACCTTGATCAGTTATAGAAGCTATTTGTTGGCCTACATGCAATGAGGAGATAGAGTAGTCAAGTACAATCTGGCACAGAAGAGGCCTAATCATTTTTTTCATAACTTATTTTTAATCAAAAGTGATTTTCATCACTACAAAAACATTGTAAATACTATTTTTGGTCGATTAGACTCCATTTTATTTCAAGCCAAGGAGTCCCCAAGCTTGAGGAGTATTAGAAGCACTTACATATCAATTTTCATCATTTTTAGACTTTCTTTGAGCCCTCAAATAAGCCGTGGAACCTAATTTTTAACTGGGGGGACACTAGGTCTAGACAAAAGTTAGTCAAAAACTACAAAATGAGCTAGAGAGCTCATTTTTTAGGTTAGCTTCTTAGAGTTTTGAGCTATTTTAAGAGAATTCTTGAGTAATAGAAAGCACTCCATTTTTCCTCTCTTTGTTATTGCCTTGTGTGCACATGTGTGTATGTGTGTGCATGCTTGTGTGCTTCTCACTCATGCACTTTGTGCCTTCACTTGCTCATAGTCATCATACCAGTCTTCACGTCTGCATGAATTGACATTTATGAGGTGGATCTCCTCACATTGGTACTTTCCATTGTGCTAGAGTGACACCAAATTTGGCAACGTTGCCGAGGAGAGAGTTTTGAGGACGAGCGTGTGATGGTAAGACGTAGAGTTGTGACGTTGGAGTCATAGGTAATATCTTTACTTTTTATTATTTTTCATTATTTTGTCTTATTTTCTTCATCATCATCATCACCATCATCACCCACGCCATCTCCCACCTCCATCTCCATCTTCGTTGAATTTTCAGTTTTTTGGTCATATTCCCTTCCCCACCTCATTCTCCTCATTTCACTTGTGAGAAAGACCAAGAGAGAGCTATTGTGCATTCTTTTTTTTTTGTGTTTTTGAGCTTTTGCTGCAGGATTTGGTTGTATCATCATCTCTCGCAGCATGTGCAGGTACGATAGAACTCAGTCGTAGGTCCCGAGATGATGACCTTTGTCTATCATGATAGATAGAGAAAGTTGTTATTTTGTGTTTTCGTGCATGGCACGATAAACTATCCCATTAGAACACTCTAAATCATCAAAAACTTCCTAAAAATCTACGTTTTTTTGTCTATCATGACAAATAAGACCCCATGATAGACACCATCTATCGCAACAGAAACCTTCTATTGCGATAGATCAAAACCCATGATAGACAACAGACACCATTTATCGTGATAGACACTCGTCTATCGCAACAGGCAGGACCCCACGACAGACACCATCTATTGCAACAGACAGACAACATGATAGATGATAGACATCGTTTATCGCGACAGACCAAAACCCATGACAGACCATAGATAGTGTCTATCGCGACAGACACCATCTATCATGACAAACACCCATCAATCATGATAGACAGGACCACGACAGACGATAGACACCATCTATCGCAACATACCAAAACCTATCATGGACACAAAGAAAACCATCTTGAACCTCAAATTCCATGTCAGTTTCTATATCGCATGATTGGACCAGATTTTGGGGAAACCAATTCTTCCATTGCGTCCGAAGTGTGCCAAAACCCCAAGATCGTCTATCTATTTGCTAAATTTTGACACCCGTAGGTTTTGTTTCCAATTGATGACATCATCGATGACATCATTAACTCGTAATCGCCCTTGAACCACCCTTGGAAAACATATATAACAAGGGGTTGGCCACATTCATTTTTAGTCTTTCCAATGCAAGTCTTGGGAGCTCAAGTAGTCATGACTGCCAAGTAAGTACTCTCCAAGTTCCATTTCTAGTTCTTGTCTTGTTCCTTGTTCTAGTCTTGTTTACTCTAGTTCTTGGACATCCTGTCTTGTCCTCTTGTAATCTCATAGTACGAGATCTTGTGGAGTTCTTTCTTGTATCTAGTTCATCTCCCAAAGGGGAGTTCTTGTAATCGAGATATCTTGTTTCATACTTACCATCCCGGGTTGTGGGATCTCATGTATCCTCCCTAGTCAAGTTATTCATACCTATTAGTCTCGGGTTGTGGGACGTCATCTATCAGTCACATATAATTGTATCATTTTCCCACATGGGTGTTCTTGTAATCAGAAGTATATTTCTGAAATCTTGTCTAGTGTAGTCAGAGAGCACAATCTAGTGCTCCCCTGACATTTTGGCAAGACTACCTTCATCAAGATGAGGCACCATGGAGATTATTCATGAAGAAATATTTTCAACACTTAAAGTTATTCAACAACAAGTCCAAGAGATACGAGAAAACCAACAAAGGATTCAACAACAAAATATTCAAGATGTAATCATAGAACTTCAAAGGCAAATCCAAGAGCTCCAGATCATTGTCAATCTTCTTCAAGTACCCCCATTACAACTAACATGAAGAAAAGTCTAAAAGTGAGCATGCCTGAGAAATTTGATGGGACAAGATCAAAGTTTCCAGGATTTGTGTAACAAGTGAAGCTATTCCGAGGATGCAACTAGACAGGTACCCAGATGATGCTTCTCAAGTAGGACTCGTAGGAACTCTATTATGTGGTCCTGCTCTTTCATGGTTTGCACCTATCCTTGAGAAGGATATGGATATTTTGCATGATTTCAAGGCCTTTATTCGAGAGTTCACATCTTCATTTGGAAATACCAATTGTTCACATTGTTGGAATGATTTCCACATTCAAATTAACATTCTAAAAAATAAAAACATTTTGTTTTTAGAATGGTTAACTTTTATCTCTCAAACCTTTTTGATAAATTTCTTTGATTTGACTAACATCTAAATTCCTTATGTTTATGAAGTCTTATGTAGTTGAATACAAAAAGCCTTGTGAATAAATATAATTTAAGCATGCTTATGTGTGTGTGTGCATGGGTATGTGCCATATGTATGCATGTGCATTGACGTTGAATGCATGGGCAAGAATGTATTGTAATGTTTATGGGTCTATATGCTTGTGTGATTTCGTGTGGATGTGAAAATATGTATATGTCTATGTGTGTCTAAATAAGTTCCTACTCTTGTATGCCTATGCTTATCTACTCAAATGTATTCATGCACATTTGTGTTTATGTATGTGTCTATGGAAATGGATAAGTGTGTTATTAGGTTTAACCCTATGTGTTTATCAACATGTGAGTATACGAAACCCTAGAGTATGTGTGGGTTCCACCCTATGTGTGTGCCTCCTACTATGAGTATACCCATATATTACACCAAAAACATCCTACCCCATTATAAGCTTATGTGATTAGTAACCTTAGAATAAAACCCTAAAAAGATACTTTATCCTAGGCACTTGTATATAAATATGTGTATTAATCATTAATTTAATAGATACTTTAACCTAGACTTAAAAATTACCCAATGTTTAATTTGGATTATGTATTAAATAAAATATTATACAGTAAATACTATATTATACATTAAATAAAATATTATGTATTAAATAAAATATTATAATGTGCATGAGTGTGTGTGTCTAACTATGTGTGTTCACGTGTGTTTACGTGAGTCTGAGTGGTGTGAATGTACTTGTATGTGTATGTGTGTGTTAAAGTCAAAGTCAATGTTAATGTGAATTAGGCGTATGCATGTGACTGTGTTAGAGTAAGTATGAGTTAAGTTAGTTATGTGTTAGTATGTGTGTGATTTACAATGTGTATATATATCTAAATTATGTGTTATGATTATTTCCTAATGTCTTCTATAGGTACGTCTGCTACAAGTCCTCCCGACAATTGCGCAGGCAGAAAGAGCTGGAGAGAGAGAGATAAAGAAAGAAGAGGGCTTGGCTATTGACAGAGATGTGCGCAATAGCTTTACCGTAGAGAGAGAGAGAAAGAGAGAGAGATATAGCTAGATAGATATGCATGTATGTATGCATTTAAGTATTGATGATGTATGCATGTGTGCATAATATGAATGCATGAGTATGCATGTGTGATGGCAATATGTATGTATAATGATGTAGATGAGATGCATATGTATGTTAGTAAGTATGAATATATGAATGTGTGTTAGCAAAAGTTAGTGTGAGTTAGCATGCATGTATGAATGTGTTAGTTTGCATGTAAGCATGAATGCATGTGTATCTAAGCATGTGCATACACGCGCATAAATGCATGGAAATATAAAAGAGCATATGCACAAGTAAACATAAATGCATGAATATTAGTAAGTCTACATGAATGCATGTGTATACATATGAGAGCATGCATGTGTGCATGAATGCATGAGTACGAGCATGTGCTTAAATGTGTATAAATGCATGGTAAGTATGAACGTAAGTGCGTTAAAAGTAAGTGATAATGCATGTGCATGCATACTAATGCATACTATAATGTGCATGTGTACAAGAAATGCATGTATGCATATGAAATTGAGTGTAGCTGAAGTGCATAAATGCATGGTAAGCATGAATGTAAGTGCATTAGAAGTATGTGATAGTGTGAGCATGCATATAAGAGCTAAAATAGGTATGGGTATCAAATGATGTACATATAAGCATGTTGCATGTGCATATATGAAAGTGTCAATGTATGAGACTATGTTAGCATGCATCTATGAGAGTGAGCTAGCATGTCTGAGAATGTATTGTTTAAAATTGAGTAAATTGAATCTGTGAATAGTGAGAATACCATTTTTGAGAATTTGTTGCCTCCGCCTATAAAAAGTAATACCCAACCTAAGTAGACTAAAAACGTAGCTAATTTAAAACACGAAGTGGACAAATTTATCAAAGATCATATAACCAATGAAACATTAGTTTGGCATTCATACAAATATGGTCTTTCTAGGTATAGAGCTGCGCAACCTTACAAACAATAGATTCATAGGCTGATCTTAAATAGTTTGTTAAACCATAGTTCATCACTTCTCACATATTGAAACACATCATACATCCTAGAGTAAGTTACGAAACACCTTGCGTGTAGTCACATAGTGAGGCTATCGCAAGTCAGTTCTGATCTGTGTTTGTCTCCATTCACACCTCTCGACAGATTTGGTGAACCTGACGTGAATTGTGACGAACGTGTGCTTAGTATTCTTAGGTGTGCTTTCAACATTAATTAAATAAGTTAACCTTTATATTCTTCTTGGTTGCAGGTGAGAGGAGAAAGGGGCAAGAATGACAAGGGGAGACTTTGCTAGCACAGTTCCTTTTCCCTGGTTGTCGAGGGTTGTCCGCTAGGGAACTGAGCACCTCTATAGGAAGAAGGGCAATCAAGATGGAGGAGCTTCGACACTTCTTTCCACCCCTCTCATCGACATTTGAAGCAAAGACGTTTGCACATATTCATTCATTAGATATTGATGTATTAGAATTCGATCAAATTATATAAATCTACACATATTCACTTTAAGCCTCTTCTTCAAGCCATACTCCAGGTATTTGATCTACCTCTTGATCCTTACTTTTTGATAAATTTCAATGGGCCAAAAGAAGGTAGTTCAAGTAAATACACATGATAAAAGCTCTAGTATGGGAGAATTAACTAAGAGTATGATTTTGGAATTTGAATCACAATTCAAAGAACTAGGGGATAAGCTAAAATCATCAAATCAAGCCAAATTTGAAAAAGTGTTTTTATTAATTAATAAACTTAGTGAGTTTTCCAATTCAAGTCATATGATGTGTGGTATATTAAAGGAATTTGTTGAGAACTTAAAGAGCCAAATTGATAAAATGACCAAGCAAGTAAATGAATTATCAAGATGCAAGTGCAAGCATGAACATGAAACTCAAAGCCTATCTACAAAACTGCATGGCAGAAACCATATATTTGACCATAGACGATCCAGCCATAGGGCTATGGATAGGAGAGTACATCCAATAAGATGCTTTTGGTGTGACCAACTAGGCCATATGTATGATGATTGTGTTGCTTATCATGATGCATGTAAATTACATTTAGTCACTTCAAATGACCATAAGATTTGTGATTTTCAAACCCAACTACCTTTGCATTTAAACTTAGGTAGAGGAGGGATGAGAGAATAATTTGACCAAACTAAATTTAGACCTAAAACATGTAATAGAGTTCAAACACAGTGGAGACCTAAGAACTATGATGAGAATTCAAAGTCATGTGAATTAAAATCTACGAACAAATTTGAGACTCAAGGTACATTCTTTGACAATGATCAAAATCTTCTAAAATCGAAATTTATGCGTAACACTGACAATCAAACTAAATCTATTGATAAAAGATATGGTCAAAATACATTGAAGAGGATTGATAAAGTAGAATATGCAAGGATAAAGAATGATGAAAATGAAATTCAAAAATCAATAAAAATTGATAGAAAAGAAGAGACATATTATGTGAATTATGAACTTAAACTCATAGAGAATGACAACGGTTGTGATCAAGATAAATTTGATGAATTAAAAGTTCAACCATATGATGATAAAAATATTCATACTAAATTTGATAATGACAAAGGTATAGGGAAATGGGTAAAAGAAGCTATATTGAACATTGAGCAAAATACCAAAAACTCTTTTAAACTTATGAAAAAGAGGGAAACGAAATTGAGAGAATAATTTTCTTGTGCTTTTTTTTAAATTTTGATTGAAGATATATATTTCCTAAATTTTGATGAATTTATATCTTTGATTTATTGCATGAAGATTTTTCTATGAAATTTTCTCATATAACATTTTTGATGAGTTTATACCTATTTTTAATTTAATGCTTGATGGATTTTTATGAAAACTTATTAAAAGTTTATTTTGATGCCTGATAAATCTACTAAAAGTTTATGATAAAGCTTTGCTTTCCAAATATTTGTGTATTAATCATAAAAAATACATTATGATTTTTTTACCAAAATTTTGATCATAAGTATGATGCAAAATATGAAATATGATGAAAAATGTACTTTACCTTTTAGAAAAATAAATAAAAAGAAAAACTATATGATAATTATGATGAAAGCTATGATTTTCTCTTGAAAAGAAAAGGATTCATTCATAATCAATGATGCAAAAATTTGATCTTCTTATTGAAAAAACATGACATGATGCCCACTATATTTGTGAGAAAGTGAATAGGATAATTGCCAAACAAATGATGAATAATAATTATGTTGCATTATGATTTTTTGAATAAACATGTATTGAAACATATATGAACAATATGTTTTGATTGAATTATGATTTTTAGTTCACATTATATGATTTTCTTTCCATATTTGATAAAAATATTATGAAAATATAAAAATACGCACAAAAATATGATGCAAATACATGAAAATTTTGCTAAATATTTATGAAAATATGGTGAAAAAACATGTTCGAAAAATATGATGATATGATGACATTTATGATGAAATATGATTGATGATGAAAATTTATTTTTTTGTAGTTTCTACTTTTATGTTTACCAACAGGATTTGATGATGATTTGATCAAACAAATTGAAGTTTTTCTTTGACAACTTTATGATGAATTTGAAGAAGAGATGATTGAAGAGAAAGCTAACTTCTGGGTTGTACTTATCTATGATCTAAATTTTATGTTTTTTGATCTATGCATATCATTTGCATTCATGCCAAAATATAATCATATGTTGTGGAATTTCGTCTATCAAATTATGAAGTGATTCTATTTAGCCAAAGTAGGAGTACAAAAATTGATTTATTGTTTCTAGTTTATGAATTGAGCAGGGATTTGATATGAGCAAAAGGATTTTGTAGTTCATTTCAAATTATGAAAGTAATTGTATATATGTGTAAGTATATAGTTGCATAACTCTTGTCTTTGAGATCCTATGTCTTTCTCCTACATGCATCTAGATCCCTAGCTTAGATTAAGGTGTTAAGCCTTTCCCCTTCAAAACCAAAAAATTTGTGACTGCATTTAAAAAAAAAATGATGAGAGAAGTTTTATACCTTCTTCCATCCCAAAAAGGTATTCATGAATGGAAGTTTATACCTTCTTTCACCCCAAAAAGGTATTTATGAATGGAAGTTTATACCTTGTTTCACCCCAAAAAGGTATTTATGAATGGAAGTTTATACCTTCTTTCATCCCAAAAAGGTATTTATGAATATCACCTACATGACAAAGATGGAGAAAAGCTAAGTGTCGCAAACACATCTAGTGCTTAAAAATTGGGCAAACAAGGAGGATGTGTGTATTGAGTAGATCTAGTTGATTTCTTTGCATGTTTGATTGCCTATATGTGAGTACTTATACATGAAGAAACCTGATTTTGAGTGAATGAAGAAGAATTTTGTTTCATGATGATCTTTACAAAGTTTATAAATGATTGGAACTTAGATTAATGATTTGTTGATCGAAATAGTTAATAGTTCAAATTTGTAATTTGATATGTTCCAAATACCAGATTTAAATTAAATAAATATCATGAGCATTTTACATGAAAAATTGATACAGAAGATAAAAAATATGGCCGAATATGTGGAAAGAGCTGGATGGAATTAGCTAATGAACAAAGATTAAACTATTAGGAAGGAGAAATTTGAATTTGATCTCTTCTGCATCAAGCTAGCGTGAATATGGCCTGCTCTGGTATTGATTGTTCATGAAGAAGCGCCTGAGGGGGCGATATATCCCATATGTAATATATTATAAGATTGGACTATATATTCACCAGTTATGTTCCTTCAGCTCCAAAAGAAAGGATAATTGAACTTTGCTCAGTGGCCTTATGGGTGGTTGAAAGCCTGAGCCTGAGAGATCAGCGCAAGATGTAAAGTGATAAGAACACTTTGTGTCGGTCGATGTATTCACGAAGCAATAGAAGATACATGAGGGCCATGCTAAAAATATCCTACTTTTGCTTTATTTACAAAAATAGCTAACAATAACTATCTTCTAAAAATAACTTATTCTCTAAAAATACTCTTTTAAATATCTCCAAAAGTATTTGAATAAGTCCATACGCATTCACACCCTCATGGATCTTCACCTGCGAAATCAAAACACAAAACACATAAAAATCCTAAAGGTATTAAACCTTCATTCCAAATATTCCATAAAGTATAACAACATTAGAAGTTTGTGATAGTGTATGAGCATGCATATAAAAGCTAAAATAGGTATGAGTATGAAATGATGTACATGTAAGCATGTTGCATGTGCATATATGAAAGTGTGAATGTATGAGACTATGTTAGCATGCATCTATGAGAGTGAGCTAGCATGTATGAGAATGTATGAGCGTATTATATGTATGTGTGTTTTATGTTTTATAAGATATACTTATGTTGTTTCCTAATGTCTTCTGCAGAATATTGATAAAGATTGATGAGAATTGACGAATCGACGATTGCTTACGAGTTTTTGATCGGGAGATTGGAGCTGCTTATACGCTGCTTCTCCTACCTTTTTTAAATCACATTTTAAACTTAAGTCTTGTATTAGACTTTTTCATCAAAGTATTTGTATAGGATTTATAGCATTTTAGTTCTGAAGTAGCGTAGCAGTATTACTACTCAAAAGGTCTTTAGCATTATTACGAAAACAGTTCATTTATCAATTGAAACTTTACATTATTCTTTATTTCTGATGTCTACAAGCAATGTGTCTTCAAATGAATCTACCGAAGAAAATATCATAACTACATCTTTTATTTTAGAAACTTTATTACCTCCACTTAATGATAATACTACCACTCAACCTAAAGAGAATGAAGCCAATGAAGAAGTAAAAGTAGAGGAATTTATTAAGGACCGTATTACTAATGAATCTTTAATCTCCTCATCATATGATTATTGTTTATCTAGATTTCTAGCTTTGTTTACAACTGAATAAATTGAATCTATGAATAGTGGGAATACCATTTTTGAAAATTTGTTGCCTCCACGTATAAAAAGTAATACCCAACCTAAGCAAAGTAAAAACGTAGCTAATTTAGAACACGAAGTGGATGAATTTATCAAAGATCATATAACTAATGAATATTAGTCTAGCATTCGTACGAATACGGTCTTTCTCCGTATAGAGCTGTGCAACCTTATGGACAATAGATTCATAGGATTATCTTAAATAGTTTGTTAAGCCATAGTTAATCATTTCTCACATACTGAAACACATCATACATCCTAGAGTACGCTATGAAACACCCTGCATGTAGTCACATAGTGAGGCTATCACAAGTCAGTTCTGATCTACGTTTGTCTCCATTCACACCCCTCGACAACGTGTTGCCGAAACAAAGCTAAGGAAGCTACATCAAGGAAATAGGCCTATGTCTACCTATGCATCATAATTCTGACAAATCATTTGTGATCTCACATGGCACGAGGATTATTTTATCAACCAATTTTGATGGGGCTTAGGTGATGATCTCAAAGACCTCATGTTCACCATGCCCAAGGTAAATACTTTGAATGAATTCATGAATCAAGCAATTGAGTGTGGCAATATGTTGTTTGAGAGAAAGCAAGAGAAGAAGATTTTTGTTCATGATCGAGAATACAAGTTAACTCAGTTCCTCAACAACATATGTTGGAAGAATCTCAACTAGAACCCTGTTAAACGTCGCTTGCCGTCAGAAGCACGTTTAAACATCTATTCGGGTTCTTGGGAGTGGAAGGGGTCTATTAAACAGAGGCCCTATACTTGATTTTCCCAAATCAACTCGCTTAATTCACTCACTCACATAACAGTTTGTTCATCAACTTTGCTAACAGACTTACTAACAGAAAACACTCAGAATTGTTCCTTACAGACTTACTATTCTGATTCGCTCACTCACCGAGTATCGACTCATACATAGATTAAAACTTCTCAATAACCAATGTACAAAGTGAATATTACTATAACGCAGACTTATAGAAAACCACTTACAGAAACAGCGATTCAATACTTCGCTTAATGTAACATTACCATAACACAATCTGTAACACACGGATACAGATAATCAAACAGAACAGAAAGATACAAAATAACTCAGAATTCTCAAACATACCACTGAAACTACACAGACTACATCAACCAGACAGACAGTCTGGCGACTCCTCTGGTCGTCACCCGAAGAGTCTCTTTTCATTCATTTATAAGAAGATTACAACATCATTGCAACGATCTTTTGGTTCGTGCGGAATATGAAAAGAGTCAGACTTTACAATTGCCAATCCGGCGGCTTACACTGGCACGCACGGTGGACTTGAACCCGCAAGTATACAAAATTATTACAGCTCATCAACTATACCTTCTAGATACATAGTTCTAGCTAACCTGAAAGTCCGAGCAATTTTCTTCTACAATACATCTGCTTCAAAATTTCTGGTTCTACAAGCTGAGCATCTGTCCGTACTGAACTTAAAGAAATAACTTGGGTCATCAAAACTTCTACCTGTGTCTGCAGAAAAGCTTCCTGTAAATAAAATTCATTCGCCAAAGCTGCATCCCTGGTCACCTTCATGTCTGCAATTTGTTTATCAATTTTGGATAATCTTTCTTTTTGAGTATCCAATTGATACTCCCTTCTTTCTAACTCTTGATTCTGAAACTGTATTGTTTTGTAATAGGCATCCCTTTCTCTGTGGGTACCTGCTATCTCTTTCTGCAGCTGATTAACTAAATTCATCTGAATTTTAAGATCTGTATTCGATTCAGATAAATATACTTGTGTCCGCTGGAGTTCTTCATTAGTCTTTCTAGCCAAATTGGCCATCTCTTGTCCTTTCTGTACTGCTTCATTCGTTTGTGCTCTAGTCTGTTCTAAAAGATTGCCCAGAGCTATGCGTGCATCCTCTTTATCTTGGACTAACTGCTTCAACTGGACTAGTTCCGCATCAGCAACACTTAATAACTCATCTTTTCTTGAACTTCAGCTAGTGCCGCATCTCGTTGAGTGATAACTATTTCTTGTTCGGCAAGTTTAGACTGTAACTCCTTAATTTGTTCGTTTAAAGCTTGATTTTCTGCTTTGGCTGCAACTAGTTCTTCCTGAAGAGGGCTAATGTCTGCTTCCAAAACATCAACTTTATGCTGGAAATCATCTTTGATATTATCAGTTACCTCTTTTATTTGTTCTGGTAGTTGCCGTGATAATTGGATCAACATTTGACCCATGGATGCTAGTTCATTAAATATAGGGAGCGAAGGAAAGAGAAGAGAAGGACGTGGTTGAGATGAAGAAGTGGTGAAGAGCTGATGGGAATTTGGTGGAGAATAGTTCGGTGACGAAGATGAGGAATCAGGTGCGTCAGGTACAATGGGTGGAATGGGAATATGGGGTTCTATTGGAGGCACATGTGGAGGAGTGAGAAGAACAGTGTTAGTTTCAATTACCTTTTTGGTGGTTTGTTGCATAGTATCATCAGGGTTGGCAACTACAGACTCCATTGCTTTAATGAGTTCTTCAAAAATTTCTTTAATAATAGGTTGCAGATCTTCTTGCTGTTCCTGTTCAGATTGTTGCTGAGATTCTTCTTTAGAAGAACTATCTCCAGAGTTGGTGGTATCATCATGCTCTTGTTGCTGCTCTGAAGAGGACTGTGTTGATGAATCATGATGCATGGATGTTGCGGTGTCGTGAAAAGTCTCTTCTTCGTTGTTGTTGTCGTCTTCTTTTTCGGTGACCGAATTCTGTACTTGACTATCAGATGAACTGATTCTGATACGTTTTCGATGAAGGAGCTGGAAAAGTTCTTTGTCATCCTCTTCGTCGTCTTCCAGTATCTGCACTGATTCTTCATGATGTAATACTGGACCTCTGGGTGGTGATTGTGCTTCTTGTATGGCCGGAAACAGGAAACTTATATGTGGGGGAGGCGGGAACGTGGCATATCACCCTTGTTGACCTGTTTAATTACTGAAACACATTCTTTGTGAATGCGACATAAATAGTAGGAGGCAAAATTTACAGGCTCTCTGGCAGCCAAATCTATTGCTGAATAAAAAGGACGGGATATGCCATATGTACGCTTCTGCAAATTTAGTATTGCTACTAAAAATTGCAGGGCTGTCCTCTCAGGGTCAGGGCGACATAGGATAGCATATTCATTAGAAGAATGTCTGGGAAATAACTGATTCATCGTAGCAATTGGAAGGTTGGGTCCATTTTCTCGGCCTTGCGGAGTCAGGCGAAAAGCATCAGCAAAAGTCTGTAGAGTTATTACGGTACGAGATGGCAAGGAAGTGATTGGCCAACTCTGCTCTGTAGCAGGTGTGGCAGCTATGGCGGCAATGATTTGGGCGTAGAATGGGTGACATTCCACTGAATGCCAAGCCAATTCAGCGAAAGTGGCCAACCCGCGGATTCGCAAGAACTCACCTACATCTGTAGGGAGTCCATCACGGAACGCAACAAAGTTTGCTAACGCTTCCATGGTGCGCACACACAAGCACGATAACACAATTGCATAGGGTATACAGAGAGCACAAGCACGCAAAACACACAGTCACAATAGTGATTAACAGTGGAATGAAAAAGGTTAAGTAGATTCTTGGCAGCGGGAAGCAATTGAAATTGTTAATCATCGCGCGATGTTGAGATGATAACCTCATAACTTCGGTGCGCATGCATGAGTAGAACGATAATGCAGGGAGGCTGTTGATCATAATTAGGTATCGAAACGAAGATATTTACAGACTTATTTTATTAACCACACAAAACTAAAAAGAAAAAGAAAAAGAAAAAAGAAAAAAAATACGCGGGCAACCGCAGAACACTTCAGTGCGATTCAGGCGCTTGATGATACGGCCGCAACTTTGAACCATTTATCACTTTCGAAAGAGGAATTCTGGTCAAAGTAGTCAACCAAAAAGTTGATGGGCCCACTTGTTCAGTAATCCGGTAAGGACCAAACCATCGTAACTTGAATTTTCCAGCAGAACGATTTGATTTTGCATTATAAAACAGCACAAGTTGTCCTACCGTAAAAACTGGAGTTTTAAGATACCGATCATGTGTACGAGCTTGCCTCAACTGCACTTCTTGAAGAGTCAGAAAACTTTCCCAGCGATGCTCATCTAATTCTCTGAGTGTGTCCAACCGAAATGGCAAAGGAGAACTGAATTTATGCAGAATTTGAAAAGAGTGTGTGAGCACTTTCATTAAATTGTTAACAAAATGTGTGCCTTGATCAGTCACTAGTTCTAGGGGTAACCCAAATCGTGGAAATACATCTTTCATTAAACATTTTGCTACCCAAATAGCTATAGCGGACCGTAAAGCCCAAGCTTCTGCCCATCTTGTAGCATAATCTGTGCATGTCAAAATATATCTGTTGTTGCTAAGGATTGCTGGAGGTGTGATTGGTCCAATAAAGTCAAGACTCCATTTCTGAAAAGGCTCCAAGGGTAATACAGGTTGGAGAGGGAAAAAATATCGTTGTAAAGGCTGTCCAGACCGTTGACAATTGTCACACTGTTTGACAAACTGAGATACACCTCTGTACATGGTAGGCCACCAAAGCCCACTTTGCAGAAGTTTCTGATGCGTTAAATCTGCTGCAAAATGTCCACCGGAAGGTATGGAATGTGCCAGAGTGATAACTGAGTTTACTTCATGTGGAGGAATACAACGAAGTAAAACTCCAGTGTGATCCATATAATACAATTCTCCAATAATCAACCGGAATCTGTGACTATAAACTGCAATTTTCCTACGCATTGCAGGAGAAGTCTGAGCAGGAAGATATCCATCAATAAGAAAAGTTAATAACTGATCATAGTAAGTAGGTGTCACAGGAGGTTCTGTAGATTCATCATTAGTTGGGTCAATAACATATATTGCAGGTGTGGTGTCATCAACACCGATCGGAGCTTCATCGGAATCTAACCGAGAAAGGAAATCTGCTAATGCATGTGTAGTTCCGGGTCGATGTTCGTAATCAAATTCTTGTAACAGTAGAACCCAACACGCTAAACGACCACCTAAATGCTGCTGCCGAACCATGTATATTAGCGCAGCATGATCTACATGAAAGAAAAATTTTCGGCCTAAGAAATAATGCCAAAATTTCTTTACAAAATATATTAAACCAAGGCATTCTCGTTCAGTTACAGAATAATTCTTTTCAGCAGGAGCAAGCCTTCTACTTGCATAATAAACAGGCCGAAACCACTTATCAGTTTGTTGCATTAAGACACTCCCAATGGCGATATCTGATGCATCTACAAAAACATGAAATGGACGTTCCCAATCGGGAGGTTGTAGAATTGGCACCTACGTTAATAAGCCTTTTAGACGATCAAATGCTGTTTGACATTCCTGAGTCCAAACAAACTGTCGAGGAGTACTGGTTATTAATCTATTGAGGGGTATTGCCAAATGAGCAAGCCACCGTAAATGTCGACCATGCCATCTGACTTGACCCATGAATCTCATTACTTCTTTCGGTGTAGTAGGCATAGGTGCTTCTAACACAACTGCAATTTTATCTGGATCAACTTGTATGCCTTGTGCAGACACAATATGGCCAAGCAGCTTACCACATGAAACCGCAAACACAGATTTGTTTGGGTTCAGGCAGAGTCTGTATTCACGACACTTCTCAAAGCAACACCGTAAATGATACAGGTGTGCTACCATTTTACCAAATAAAGAGAAATCATCTAGATATACTTGCATGAAAGAAGTAAGATAGGGGGAGAAGATTTCCTGCATACATCGTTGGAAAGTACTAGGAGCATTTCTTAATCCAAACCACATAACTGTACAAGTAAAAACACCCCAATTCGTAATAAATGTTGTTTTTGGTATATCTTGCTCAGCCATTCTGACTTGATTATACCCACTGTAACCATCCAAAAAGGAGTACATTTCATGTCCTGCTACTCTATCCAGCATTGTATCAAGGAATGGAAGTGGAAATGGATCAGGTACGGTGGCTGCATTCAATTTCCGGTAATCGACACATATTCGGAGCTGCTTGTTTTTCTTTGGTACAATTACAATCAGGGAGATCCATTCAGCATGTTCTACTGGAACGATGAATCCAACTTTTAATAACCTATCAAGCTCTACCTTTACCTGTGCTGCATAGTTAGGATTCATCCGGTAGCTGGATTGTTTAATTGGTTTTGCTTCCGGTTTAAGTATGACCCGATGCTGATAGAGGCGAGGATCTAGACCTTTCATATCACGATAATCCCATGCAAAAACATCAGAGAACTCACAAATAAGTTGTATCAAATCTATTTGAAATGCTTCAGACAATCCTTCCTTTATCTTGACAGGTTGTGGATTTACTTCATTTCCTAAATTATATGTGATCAATTGATTTTCGGGAACATAAAATTGATTAGGTTTTTCTGATCCATCAACTGACTGCAAAAGTTGTTGTATATCAACCTCATCCTTGACAACAGTATCTTCTATCTCTACTTGTTCGATCACAGGCACCACCTTACAAACTGTCGGATTCCAATTATCTACAACAGATTGTAGATCAACAGTCCCTAAGGAGATTAAATCTATGTTATTCTTCAAAAATTCTTCTTCTTCGTCATCGGATAAACCATCTAACATGTGAACTGGTTCTGCCACATAAGGTCTAGCATGTAGTTCACAGGGCTGAATAGCGTCTAATTTTACAACATATTTTCGGTTTGTCTTTGAAAGTGAGTTCCTGGGCTGACCAATCTTGTATAACCTTGGCTTGTTTCAACCAAGGACGGCCGAAAAGAAGATTATAATCAAGACTAGATTCTGGTAGTTCTAAAACTATGAAAGTCATCTTAAAAGTTGTACCCTGCATTGTGATTGGGACATTCCGTACAAGTCCTACTGGGTGGACTCTGGATTGGTCGACCATTCTAACAAAAAACTAGACAGGCTCAATTTTGGTCCATCCTAACTTTTTACAAAGTGTTGCAGTAGCTATGTTTACACCAGATCCACCATCAATTAATACTTGAGTAATTTTATGATTTTTGTACCATACCGTAATTAAAGGAACCGAGTGATCCACCGTAGAGTCAGTTTCCGGTTGTACTGTCGCTGTTGCTAGAATGCAGGAAGATGCAGAACTGACTGCTGCTGGAATTGTTGTCGAACTCCTGGTACTAATGCAAGTAATTGTCCAAGAGGAAGAGTAATGGATGCTTTAGATAAAATTTCCCATGCCTACTCTGCTTGATTTGTACCTTTTACTGATTCTGAAGACGATGCATCAGTTACTGGGATTGACTCTTGCTCCTGCGCTGTTTCCTTTGGCAGCGGAACTTGTGTCACCGGAATTGGATCTGGGAACACTGTAGGTTCTATGGTGGTCCACTGACTAGCTTTGTCATACAATCTTTGTTGCTCACGAATACCTGGTTCAAATACTTCAGCTGCTGGTTGCAGTGGTTTACCGGATTGGGTCTGAACTACTGCGGCTTGTGTTTCTATTGGTGTGATATGAATCATATTTGTCATAGGGTTCTGGCGCTCTTTCTTCCTCTGATCATATTTGGCTTCATCTTTACAGAATCTTCTGATGTGACCAAACTCACCGCAAAAATGACAGCGAGGTGGTGGCAAGGCATTACCTTCTTGTGATGTTCCTGTCTGCCAGCGATTTACATTATAGTTGGTATTCCTCTGTCCTCTATAATTTCTGTATCGTTGCTGCTGATTATTTCTCATCTGAGGTGGTACATAGTGTGTGGCAGGCTGTCCTAGTTCTTGTATAATTGCATTTACTGTTGTTGTTCCCTGCACTTTGGCGTTATAAGCACAGTTTTCGATGGAATGTCCGGTTGTATTGCAGATAACGCAATACATTTGATTAAGTGCACAAGTGGCACTGGTATGCCCTGAATTTTTGCACGTGGTGCAGTACATCTGTCTAGCTGGATCTTCTGCAATATTTTTACTAGCTTTTAACCATTCTAGGTCTTCGATAAAACCTCCAACCTTGTTCTCGAGCTTCAAAGCCATTGCAATAACCGCATCTAGCGTCATAGCTCCCACACAACGAATAATCATAATCTATCAGAGCTTCGGAGTTAAACCATTAATAAACCATTGAGTGATGACATCATCTGACAGGTTTGCATGGGCCGGTGGTAGTTGTCTCAAATGAGTTCTGAATAGGGTGGCATATTCTTGCACTGTTTGATTCAGCTTCTGTCTATTGTTCTGCAGGTAATCAAAAATTTCGGCAGGGTTTTTCTTTAGCCGGAATCTCTGCAGAAACGCATCTCTTACTGCTTCATAGGTGTCAAAATGGTTGATATCATATTCTGTGAGCCACTTGGTGGCTTCATTTACTAGTGTTGATTGAAATACTATGGCCTTGTAGGCCGGATCGGGTGGATGATTAAGTACTGCATAACTAATTTCAAAGGTTCGTACATGAGCATCTGGATCATCACCTGGAAATCCACCGAATTTTGTGTAGATAACTCTTGTTGGAACCGGACCAGGTGGAAGTAGTTGTTGTTGCTGCTGCTATTGTTGTTGTTGTTGTTGCCCACTCATGGTTGCTGTTGTATTGTTACTATCTTCTGATTTCCAAGGTTGAATTTCTTGACTGTCGGAATCTATATCGTCATTCGGTGCACTCTCCGGTCTGAATAGTGGTGACCGAAATGAAGATTCACCAGGAAATGGTAAACTGTCACCGGGAGACTGTGAACTCTCTGTAACTGGGACTGAAATATCACCGGAATTTGTCGAAATTTCACCAAAACAAGGTACTTTTTCACCTTCACTGATTTCTTTGGCCAACATGCTTCTATCCTCAGACAAATTCGAATCTTGACCAGATGGTGTTAAGTTAATTGCATACTGCGTCCTGGTAGATTCTGGAGTTACTATATCTTCGACAGACTATGTTGAAATTGCACCGGAATCTGCCAAAATTGCAATACGTTCCACCAGAATGCTACCGGAATCACTACTAACGTTCTTCGCTTCCTTGACAACTGGGTTAAACTTATCTACGCTTCTAGCTCCTGGAGGCGTCCTTAGCAAATTAGGTATTGCCCAAGACTGTTGGTTTCTCCTATACTTCAGGTATGTCTCACCGGAACGAGTAACCGGCATATATCACGTTTGCAATACTTTGCGTACTACTCTTCCTTACTATCGATTCACAATCTATGACCACTTTCTCACAATCAATTTACAATTCTCTGGTGCCACTTTCCCACAACTATATCACATCACTCTGATGCCACATTTCGATAGACGACGCTAGTGTTAAATGTCGCTTGCCGTCAGAAGCGCGTTTAAACATCTATTTGGGTTCTTGGGAGTGGAAGGGGTCTATTAAACAGAGGCCCTATACTTGATTTTCCCAAATCAACTCGCTTAATTCACTCACTCACATAACAATTTGTTCATCAACTCTGCTAACAGACTTACTAACAGAAAACATTCAGAATTGTTCCTTACAGACTTACTATTATGATTCGCTCACTCACCGAGTATCGACTCATACATAGATTAAAACTTCTCAGTAACCAATGTACAAAGTGAATATTACTGTAACGCAGACTTACAGAAAACCACTTACAGACACAACGATTCAATACTTCGCTTAATGTAACATTACTGTAACACAATCTGTAACACATAGATACAGATAATCAAACAGAACAGAAAGATACAAAATAACTCAGAATTCTCAAACACACCAAGGAAACTACACAGACTACATCAACCAGACAGACAGTCTGGCGACTCCTCTGGTCGTCACCCGAAGTGTCTCTTTTCATTCATTTATAAGAAGATTACAACATCGTCGCAACGACCTTTTGGTTCGTGCGGAATATGAAAAGAGTCAGACTTTACAATTGCCAATCCGACGGCTTACAACCCATGGAGTTGGATAACATTAGGGTCAAACGACTTACACCAAAGGAAAGAAAACATCAAAAAGAAAATGGATTATGTTTTTATTGTGGACATCATGATCATATGGTATTCAAATATCCTAAGAAGAAGAAGAAGCAAGTTGGAATTAGGACTTCTACAATCACCATCCCACACCAGAAGGATCATCATCAAAATCAGAAGAGGAGTACTGCCCATCACGAGAATTGTTGGAAATTAGGTAGGCCCATTACTAATACCACAGGTCCAAGTTCCATAGATCCAGGATCAAAAACACAGATTTCAGCAATCTGACAAAACATGAACATACCACATTTAATCATACAAATGATGAGACAAAGATAGAGAAAGATTAGACATCATGTGTAAAGTGTTACGTAAGCCACTGCTTACTCACACTATCATATATACAAATGTTCAAATTTACAATGTGGGAGCAAAACTCTCAACCACTCTATGTGAACCGAAATAGATGGAAGAGTGTATATACAAATGTAACAAACATATTCAGATGTATGAACATAAATCTGAATATATATGAGATGTGTGACCTAATAGGTTGCAGAAGAGTGAATATGAGTGACAAAAAGAGGAAGGATTAGTCTAAAACCGATAATCAACAAACCCTCATCTGAACTTAGGCTATGGAATAGGTTAATTACAATCAAGTGATAACTTAAGGGCAAAGTACTCAATCTGATTAAATGAAGAACATCAAGTACGATAAACCTAAGTGCTCCTGACGACACATATTTAAAGACAAGGAAATACATCTTAAAGGAATTAAAACAAACAAGTGTTAGATATCAAGGAATCAATGACGTGGTTGTAGAAGGGTAATTGAGCTAATCAATAGGGCATATGAACCTTAGATCAGGTAGACACCTAGGGAGAGATCAACAAAGCATTAGATCATCAGAGGCTAGTGTCAACCATATAGCTAGATTATGGGCTCAACAGCTCAATGACTATCCCTACATACTCACTTCAGAAACGAATGATTCAGAGATGTCCTTTAACATGGAACGACCGATAAGTAGGTTTTCAAGTTCCCAAAGGAAAGCACAAGATCGTGAAATGATCATGTGAAGGGATCAAACCCCCTATTTATAGACACCAAAAGGTCCCTATAAGACACAGTTAGAATATATTAGGACCAACCGATTAGATGCATGCATCTATGAGTCTATGGCGATCTATTGTCCAACTCAAAAATCTTGATCAACCCTTCGGACTTGAACACCCAGTTGTTAAATTCGAAGAGGGCATATTGATAAGAAAGGAACCATGTATGTGGTGATCAGCTTACAAGACTGGATAGATGAGTTCAGAAATGTCATTCTTGAGAATGAGATAGGAGACCTAGAGCAAGAAAACCTAGGATGAGAACACAAGACTCTTGGAGGTAAGTTTGTCTTGACAAAAGTGATTACTCGAGAGTGGGTTTCCCAAGACAACAAAAGTATAGAACTGTTCTCAATAGAGAAACGGAGGAAGCTTTTTGGAGATTCAAGTCAGATCAACTTAGAAAAATAGGCAAAGTCACCATGTATGAGTTCAAAGATCCCGAGGTTCCAAGCAAATTTTTCTACCTATATACCATGTCGGAGAGAATGTTCTTGGTAATAGAGCATGGCAGGCATGCATACACTTGGAAGGGTGAATTGATTTTCCCTCGTCCAAGATCCAATGCTTCCCATGGCCACTAAGGAGCAGGATCATCCCAAACTCATGAAACCTAGAGGGAAAGAGCTAGAGAGAGACCTGAAGTAAGCTTTGCAAACACCTTAGGAAGAGAGCAGTTAGGATTAGATGTAGAAAGAACAGATCAGGAGAGGCACAAAAATATGAGACATCAAAGATGCATGGATGAGTTTCCCTTGCTTAGGCCTAGAGAACACCCTGGAATCTTGAGGCCTACCCAACTAGTCAAATCTATGAAGAATTAAATGGATGGCACTGGAGATACATATGATCATATAGGAGAGTTTAGACAAGTTTTGAGAGTTTAAGAAGTCAAGGACCTATTCACTCAGTACAATGCCTTCAATCTAATTCTCAAGAACACTGCCTTAATGTGGTTTCAACCACTACATCAAGTTGAGGTCAGGAATATAGAACAATTGTTAGAAGCATTCATTACTAAATCCTCCAAAAGTGGCATCAAACACCATACCTCATTGCTGATACATAGCTTCAAGCAAACACCCCAAGAAATAGTTAGACTAGTAGGAAGAACATTTAGACGATACCTAGAGAGATGCCCTATGCCAGAGTTACCCACACTCGCCAAACAAGTGGCTTTATTCCTAGATGGTTTGTTAAGTACCAAATTGAGATCCTATGTGTGCTTGAAGGACCCTAGATCCATAGACGAGTGTGTATGCATGTGCATAGACATTGAGAATAATCTAGGGGAGGAATTAGAGATTTCAAAAATCTATAAAGATTTAGATAGCTCTACTAGCCTCACCTCCAAACGAGCTACATCTATTGAGGAACTTGCAGAGAAGGTAGCTCAGAAGTTAGGAGTCTCTAGCAAGTAGACACCTAGATTTGCCCCAATGAAACGATGTTATACTTGAGGAGATCATATGGCTAATATATGCCCAATCATGGCTAAAGCTAGTGAACCCTAATAGCCAATACTACACTATAGAAAGGAGGTATACTAACCACACCACCCAAGATTGCCCATATAACAAGCAAGTGGTTAGGCAAAATTATCCACAACCATATCCACCACAGGGGAGATACCAAAATTAGTATCCACCACAGCAGTATGTTAGGCCCCAACAACCCTACCAACCACCATATCAAGCTCACCAACCACCCTATCAAGCTTAGCAAATGCCTCAACTAATGTTAGTTCAACAACCTCCACCTCCAGCCAATGTGATCCCAGTGAAGTATGCAACCATTGAAGAAAATTTGAATAGAGACTTAGTGCCAGCATCACCATTGATTTCAGTTGGTGATCCAAATAATCACAGTTTTGACTCGGGTCACATGGATAGTCCACTAGCCTACTATATGGAGTCACCAGAACATAATGAGATTTATCCTTAAAAAAATTCCTAGCGAACCTAGTTGGGATCCAGAATATGCTAATGTCATGTATGCAAATCCTAACTCTATGCCCCAACCTAGACAAATCAGACCCCCCAGCCCGTAGAGGACCCTGCTACAGATGCCAAGAAGATCACTTCCTTCGTGATTGTCCTATACATGAACCTATGCAACCCCAATTGGTGAAAAATCAAGGTTTTTGTCCAGATTGTGGGAAGGAGCACCTTCTACAAGATTGTCCTAAGAACCCAAAAAATGGGCCGAAGATCACTCCTATCAACATCATTGGGCTAGTAGTAGATTCTATTATAAGTCTAACCAAGAAAAGCACAAGAGCTTGGTGGGAAAGCCATGAAATAATGAAAAGATAATGGTCAAAAAAGATGAGCGAGCTTGAGCAAAGCCTAGAGAAACAAAAGCCAATTGAACTCACATCTCAAACGCACTCTCATGCATCACCACCACCACCATCCCCATCACCTCCTAATTGCACAACCTCAACCAAAACACAATTACACTTTGATGGATGATTAGAAAGATTGGAAAAGATAATAGCTGAGTCAGGAAAGCAAACATGTCAAGCGAGAAGAGAGAAGATGTCAAGCGGTACATCATCATCTACAACTAGGAATCAAGGTGGTTCGTCCATAGGATTAAGTGGAGCACAAACAGGAGTAGCAATGATGCCGGTCATTCCAACATTGCGGATATGACCACCAACCTTCATGGAAGGTAAACTTGATGGTATGAACTACACCCTATGGAAGTTTAAAATCACTTCTATCCTTGATTTATATGAGCTTCTAGAGATTGCTCTTGGGAGTGATGATGAGCCCTAAGAACCACCTGATCCAAATAATCATGGTCAAATGATTCCTCCTGATGTTGATCTTCTATGTGCTTGGAAACATAGAAACATAGATGCAGTCT
This sequence comes from Ceratopteris richardii, assembly GCA_020310875.1. Lineage (NCBI taxonomy): Eukaryota > Viridiplantae > Streptophyta > Polypodiopsida > Polypodiales > Pteridaceae > Ceratopteris > Ceratopteris richardii. Next base: position 36,072,212 of record CM035429.1, on the reverse strand, counting down.
CTGCTCTAGTTACAAGTACTACTGATAGTGTTTTGACTCTCATTCAACATACTAACAAGTCGTGTGAAACATGGAACATATTGAGAAATCAACATGAAACTCATAATCAGACATGTATTCAAAACTTGGAGAATTAGCTAGCAGCAGAAAGGTTTGTTGATGGGGAGACTCTAGCGGTGTTTATCACTCACATAAAGAATCTAGATCAAATGGTAGGAGCAGATGTACAAAAGTCAAGTGAGGAGCTAGCTCAGTATTGTCTTTGAATCTATCCACCTAAGTTTGATGGTTTGGTAATTGCTCTTAATACTCAAATCAGACCTCAACTACTAACTTTTGAAGAACTTAGTGCCTTACTCATGGAGGAGGAGTTGGGACTCAAGGAAAGGAGTCATGGCAGCAAAGGAGATGTTGCATTCACATCAAATGCCAAAGGAGGCAAAGTGGATGCTTCAAAGATGGAGACAAAAAGAAGAACGACAAAAAGAAGTTCAAAAGAGAGTGTTTTCATTACAAGAAGAAAGGACACATAATCCAAGACTGTCGCATCAAGAAGGTAGAAGACAAGAATGGCTCTTTAAAAGGTGGCAAGGGCAAGGAGTCTACCAACACAACAAAAACAAAGGTTGATTTATTTGTTATGATAGAGGAGGTATGCTCTTCGGCTAAAGATTCAAGAATGGATGACTCATGGGTGTTGGACAGTGGTGCATCTTGTCACATGATGAGCAAAAAAGAGCTTTACAGCTCCTTACAACCTCTAAAGGAACCAATCACAGTAAATGTAGGCAACAATGCAAGATGTTCTATGGAGGGTGAAGGTACAATTGTTTTCATTAACTCTAATGGGGATGTCAAAGAACTTTCAAATGTGTTATATGTTCCACAAATCAAACGATAACTACTTTAAATAGCTTCTATATCACTCTGGCACAATGATAAGTACCAACGTGAGGAGATGTCAATTCCTAGAGACGTGAGGATTAGTATGATGACTATGAGCAAGTGAAGGCACAAGTGCATGAGTGAGAAGCACACAAGCATGCACACACATACACATAGACGTGCACACAAGGCAAGAACAAAGAGAGGAACAATCGAGTGATTTCTATTACTTAAGAAATCTCTTACACTAGCTCGAAATTCTAAGAAGCTAACCTCAAAAATGAGCACTCTAGCTCCTTTTATAGTTTTTGACTAACTTTTGGGCACTATTCAGACCTAATGTCCGGCCTAGTTAAAATTTAGGCTCTAGGGCTTATTTGAGGGCTCAAACGAAGTCTAAAAATTATGAAAATTGATATGTAAGTGCTTCTAATACTCCTCAATCTTGAGGACTCCTCAACTTGAAAAAAATGGAGTCTAATAAACCAAAAACGGTATTTAGAATGTTTGTGTAGTGATGAAAATCACTTTTGATTAAAAAGAAGTTATGAAAAAAATGATTAAGCCTCTTCTATGCTAGATTGTACTTGACTGCTCTATCTTCTCATTGCTTGTAGGCCAATACTCCCCCCTTCTCTAGTGTCTATCGTCCGTGGTAGACCTCTTTTTTGTAGGGTGGTCAATATAATATTGGATGACATTGGTGGCCAACTCGTGCTTGTTGAGCCTTAATCCTCTTACCAGATCAGCTTGCAATGCATCCCAATTGATGACACTTGGGATATTCAGTTGTGGTATCATGTAGTACTCTGAATACATAGCCTTCTCACATGCAAACAAGTGAAGTAGGTGTGTTGTTTTTCGTACAAACACCTCAGAGTGATACTCCCAAAAGCTTGTAGTGAACATATCTTCAAAGGTTTGTTTGTAATAGGCTAGGAGGTATTTGATTCGGGCATGCCATGCATATGCTACTCTAATGCTTAGAGTCATGCTCATGTCATACAATCATAGTTTCCATTTTTTTAGCGCGATAGAGCTACTTTGTGGTGCTTGTGTATTGTGAAAAGTCTTGAGAACAATATGCATCATATCCAAAATCTTCAGCATCATTTGCATCATCACATCTGGCATTGGCTTCAACCATGGGATCCAATGGCATATAGTGGCCATCATATAAGCAATTGAAGGTGGTCCCTGTGATGGTGTGATGTATGGGTAGTTGAGCCACTCCTTGCATTGAGCAATATTCTATTCTTCAATGCCTTCTAGGACCTACGCCCTTAGAACTGGACCATAACATGGGTTGTAAAGAAGATGTAGTGGTGCATGGTTCCATGTGTGCAACATTTTTGGGTTAGTTTCTAAGAGTCTTTGCCACCAGGTTGGTTGATAAATATTACTTTTTGTGCTTTTGATGGTAAGTCCTCTGGCTGAAATTGCATCACAAACGTGGGTGTTTTCCCTGTGTCTCTTTTAATCTCTGCATTGTAATCAGCCAAAATTACAAAATATGGCCTGTAATGAAGTTGAAATGTCGTGATTATTTGTTTTCCTTGGTGCCAATTACTGGAAATAGTTGGATTGCAACACCGTTTCTTCTATGATTCGCATCGCTTGATTTTGCACCACTATATGACCTTCATGAGTTTGCCCAATGTCGTCCACTTGTTTTAACCATGGGGGTTGTGGAGCTTCAAATGTATCTTTCCCTTCTTCGGTTCTTCATCCATCAAGAATGGGTTGTGGATCATAGTCATCTTCAAATGTTTGTTCCATTGGAATGGATATGGTTTCTTGTTCTACGGGGGCTTCTGGTGGGGATGGTGATCTTTCATATTGTAATAGCCTCGTTTGTAGTTATGTGACTTGTTTTTGTAGTTCTTGTAGCACTGCGGAGTCATTAATGTTTGAAGAGGCTGATATGGTGGTTTGGGGATAGTTGTAGTATCTAACTTTCTTTGTTGCTATAGTTGATCCATTTTTCTGATAACTTTTCATGGGCCTCGAGCAAGTTAGCATAATCTCCTAGGATAATCTTAATGTTCTCAAGGGGCATAGCTTGAAATTTTGATGGATTTATGGTCGCCCCTAATGTGCTTTCTGTTGTTGCTTCTAGATTTTCTTGATTTTGAAGTTGCAATATTCTATTCTCCTCATGAGCTGCTTCTAAATGCCTTCTTAATAGCACCATGTTATGATTTAGTCTAAGATTTGCGTTCCATCTATGTTTGTAGATGACCTTTGACTTGTTGCATGGCTTTTGCATCTACATTCTGCAACTTTGCTTCCAATGTATTATGGGCCTCCTGTAACGTATGAAACTACGTTTGTAGATTTTCATTGTCTTCCTCTAGTGTAGCTATTTGTTGTTGTAATTTGGTAGAGTGCTCTTAAAACCTCTGGTTATGTGCTTGTAGCTGATGGTACTCTGACCTTAGTTGTGACATACACTTGAGCATAGTGTCAAATGCATTATTTATAGATGAAGATGCAGTTTGTATAGTGGTTGATGCAAGGGAATGGGAGTGGGGGATGGGGAGTGTGAATGTTGTGGCTAATAGAGAGGTGTGTGCAAGTGAAGTTGGTGGTGGGGGAATGGGGGATGGTGGAAGTGTGGGGGGAGGAGGAGGTGTTGTGGGTGGCGAAATGTCCATGCTATCAGATAGTGTAGTGTCTACCATATACATTGGAATGGTAGGTTGTGTGTGTGAGGTGGTGGTGAATAATTGTGGTGTTGATGTTGGGAATGGGACCGATGTAGCTCAGTGGTGAGTAGCACCTCCTTTAATGTCAATCCGGGAAGACATGAGGATGGTATGAAGACCCCAAGCAAATGACGTGCACAAGTGGTGATGGAGAAGCACACAAGCATGCACACACATACACACACATGCGCACACAGGTAGAGCAAAAAGTGAGACAATGGAAGCTTTGATTACAATCCAAAGACAATTACAAGAGCTTTTTTTAGTTCAAATTACAATTTTGTTCTCTTAAAATGAGCTCTCTAGCTCCTTTTATAGTTTTTGACTAGCTAATGGCCTTGTCCAGACTTGATGTCTGGCCTAGTTAAAAATTAGGTTCCTAGGCTATTTTGGAGGCTCAAACAAACTCTAAAAATTATGAAAACTGATACATAAATACTTCTACTACTCCTCAAGCTCGAGGAATCCTTGGCTTGAACAAAATGGAGTTGAATCTACCAAAAATGGTATTTACAATGTTCATGTAGTGATGAAAATCGCTATTACAAAGATGTTAAGTCGGAAAAAAACTGAATGGCCTACTTGCCGGATCTTCGTTGACTGCCTTGTTTACTTGTTCCTTCTCTCTACTTTGACTCCCTTCGTTGGCTTCCCTGTCTTGTAGATCCTTGAGTGCCCTAACTGCTACCAACACCCCCCCTCTCTCACGTCTATCGTCGCTAATAGACCCTTGGTGTGCTGAATGTTTGACATAGTATTCGACGATGTCGGTAGCCAGGTGATGCTCTTCTAGCCTCAGTCCCCTTGCTAAATCTATTAGTAGGGCATCCCAATCGACTGGCCCTGGAACGTCCGGATGTGGCAGACGCAATTGTTGGAAATGTAAAGTCCTCTCCACAGTGAAAAGTTGGAGAAGATGTGAGGTTCTGGGGATGAATATTTCGGAATGGTACTCCCAGAACCCTGTAATGAACATCTCCTCAAAAGTCTGTTTGTAGCATGTTGGAAGTTACTTGATCCTTGCATGCCATGCATATATCATGATAATGGAAGGGGTTGTGCTCATGTCATATACGAAGTCGAGATTGCATACAGTGAAATCGACTCCTGAGAAATGCGAATCTTTAATGTTCTTGAAGGTGCGGAAGGTGACCAGCATTAATTCGAATATTTTCATACACATCTGTGCCATAACATCAAGAACGTTTTGCAATCTAACACCCTAGTGGAAGATGGTGGATATCATGTATGCAACTATGGCCGGGCTAGGTACACGTAATTTAGCCATTTCTCACAGTCTTTAACATTCTTCATAGTGATGGCGTATTGGATCCATGTGCGTCTTCTGAGTACTAGTGTCTTGGGGAGAAGTGAGGTGTGCAGTGAGAGGTGAGGGGGTGGTTTTGGGGGTGAGGGTCTAGAGTGTGGTGACAACAGTGCATCGCGATATTCTTCCATCTGTGTAGCATCAGCCGATGCCGATACATCTATATTAATTTGCTCCCCAGATTGAATGGGGCATGTAGGCACTCGTTGCTCAAAACGACGAATGTGAGCGATGGCCAAGTGAATGGCTTCATCAAGGCCAAGCGCATCAGCGTGAAGATTCAAGGACTCAATGAACTATTTGTCGACCCCTTCTTCTCCTAACATTTGACTTATTAATAACTTCCATGTTTCTAATGACAACTTGTGATGCTCATGGACTCTTTTCATGGTCTCATACAATCTTTTGATATGTGTCGTATAGGCGGGAGCACCCACTAGCTCTGAAATTTCCTCTTGCTCCTGATCGTGTTCTTCGTCTGACTCCTCTTCATCGGTCTCTTCTTCATCTTCATTCACTTCCACTATTTCAGGTTGGGTAGGGGCTAGAGTCCCTGTAGTCGGTTGCGATCCTCGGGTCTGGTCTTCCTCAGTCTCAAGATTCGCCTCATTAATCATCCTGGCAATTTCTTCATCTGTTAAGTCGTCCAAAGTGTAGCCTTGTGGAAACTCCAAATCAGAAGGAATAGGAGGGAAAACAAGATTTGGTCCCTCTACACTTAGCCTAGGTAATTGAATCGTGAATGGTCGAACACGTCTTTGTTGTGATGGTGTCACATCTGGTGTGAGGGTGGCACCCCTTGCTTGTGCACAAGGTATTTGAATTGTTCCTCTCATTTTCTTAGATGGTGGGCCCACTATTGATGCTCGTCTTTGGAACTCTTAGGCTCTAGACCACACCAATGCTCTCTGGATGGGCACATCATAAGCGAGGCACCTATAAATGATCCATATAAGCGCGGAGCATCCATGAAGTACATTCTTGTGTTTCTTGTTCTAGCACTGATGTGCTAAGTGAATTTGATCAATGATCCAATGGGGCAAATTGAGGGTGAGATTTTTTGTTTCTGCCAAATACAAGCTGAACCAAATTCTCTTTGGTTGCATGGTGAAGCGTTCTTGAGCCGGGAAGGCAAAATGCTGCATGGCTGTGCGTAAATTGAGAGCAATGGTCGGTGTCATGGCTACCATATCTTTCAGTTTGTTGAGGTCTTTGTGCTTCATTCATCCAGGAATCAATGTTTCTTTTTTTGTTGGAATGTGCATGCCCTTCATGTCCAGGACCTCCCGTACTAAGTTGATGGTAAGTTTAAACCTTTTTAGTTCATGGCCTTGTGTTAATGAGGGAAGCACAAAGGTACTATCTCCTCCTTTGGCTCTGCTAGGGGTGAGAGTGCTGATCAGGTAGGAACAGCATAGAAAATTAGGTTTGGGTAATATTGCTCTAAAGTAGCTCTCCAGACCAGCTTTGGTCCATACTGATCTCATCACTTCTACGTTCTGATACTTTTCAAACTCGCGAGCAAAGAAGTAGTATCTTCCCCACTTGCCATTAAATTCTATTTTAGCTTTCCAGAAGTAGGTACCCTCTCCTAGTGGACCTGCAACGTCACTGAACCAATGGGCATGTTTGCCGACCTACGAGGTGTGCCCCTACGGAGGGTCTGAATTGGAAGTACATGCACAGCCCTGAGTTCTTGAGGTCGCTCTTTCAACTGTGTCTCAAGGGGGAAAGTTTCAATGTCTACTATTTGGGTGCTTGACCCCACCTGGGAACTGGTTCCTGCTCCTTCTGCCATGTTACTGCTTTGCTTGCCGATTCTGTGAGAATATAGAAGCACATGTTAACATTGTAGTGGACACGATATGATAGTTTGTCCCCGTTACAATATTAACATGAGGCACCGTGACAAGTTAGTGGGTCAGTTGGTGCTCGATGATTGTGTGTGTAGTTAGTGAATGAATAGTTCTATGAGCTAAGTGGAATGATGCAGTGCGAGGATGATGTAATTAGTAGGTGGAGGTGAATTTACAAATTGGGGTCGGGGGGTTTATTACAAGCTTTTTGTCACCGAATGTAATGGGTGGTTTTACAAGATGACCATTGGTGGGCGATGGGAGACTTTACATGAGTATCTATTTGAAAATAATGCTTTTTAGGGACCCATTTACAAGTGACTCTATTAGTGCCTGTTGATGCATGTGTGAGTGTGTGTGAATGGAGCCTTGTCTTGTGAAGCTTATGGGTGTCTACTTGAGCCTGCAAGCAAGCCTTAGGCACCCAAATTTGTCTTGATTGTGGGTCAACCATCATCAACTTCTTGGGTACCCAGATAGATAGTCTTTCTGTGGGTGATTGTCGGAGAAGCGTTTTATTAGGCACCCTATGCTGATCACTAGAGTAGGGTTTGGTTGGGGCTTCAGCTTGAGTTGCTTGAGGAAGTTAGCCCTTTTGTACCCATATCTGCTTCAATGGTTGAGATGCCTTGGCCGAGGTGATCTTGGGTTTAGGGTTGCTACTTCTTTGCTTCATTCCAATCTCCGAGACTTCATGTTTTTGGTCCGAGACTTCCGTTGAACCATCAAGGAGTTCTAGTTGCACTACCGCTACTGGAGAGAAGGTTTTTTGCATCACAAAGTGTTGGACAAGAAAAGCATCTTTTTCCATGATAGTGCTCTTAGAGGGACCAGGAGTTGGTGCCTTTTCTATTTTCTTGAGTGCTTGATTTTCTAACTCGATGTTAATGCGATTTTGACCTACCCAGACCTGAAGAAGTCCACTTCTTAGGTTTAGGTTGATTGCATGATCATATATCCAGTCTTGAGCCAAGACAAGAGGTTCAATGAGATCCTAGTCTTGACACACTAGTACTTTAACTATCATTAGAACATCTTGAATGTAGAGGGGAAGTTCCACCTCACCCATGCAAGGGGTTTCCACACCTCCAATCCTATAAGGTATGCTTCTATAGGATTGACACTTAATTTCAACTCTTGACAGTAAGAAAGTCTAACTGCACTAGTGGCTGCACCTGAGTCAATCAATGCCCATACAATCCTTGCACTATTTCCTTGTCCTACTTCTAAGGTCACAAAATGACGTCGGTCAATTATTCTATGGGAACTTACACCTGAGACTTCACACATAGCCATATGATACCCTGGAGCTACATAGGCATCTGTCCTAGGCTGATCTCTACCCTGTCTTCTCAATTTCATTCTTCCGGATGCGTTCCAAAGCTTCTGCCTGCGCTTCTTCTCGAATTCATTTTTCTTCTTCTTTGCGTTTCTTGGCTATATTGAGTCGGTTAAGCATTTCCTCTGTGAGGGGTTCTTGGTATAATCTAACTCGGCATCCACTAATATAACTTGTTAGGACGTTGCCTTCTAAAGTGGCTAACTGGACTACCGCACTTGTTGTCCGGGTGTTGGATGATTGAATTTGTAGAGGCAGGATGCCGTAAGGCAGGATCAATGAGGGTTTCTGATGGAACGGTGGTGGTATGATACAAGGGGTTGTCAAAAGACGAAAATAGGATGGAACTAGATGTGGGGCTATAAAAAATGAAGGGTTGCTCCTGGGTGTCAGTGGTAGGAATAGTATCTACAACCTCAGTGCGAGGGGGTGATGGTGGAGGTGTAGGAGGTAGTGGCTCTATTGTATCTTCATGGATGACCGTCATTTCATGACCAAGAGTTCTAGCCACTTGGTGGTTATCTCAATTGGTTCGGTTGTCATAGGAGTTGCTTCCACAGTGGTGATGGGGATTTGAATGTTTTTGCCTGACCTAGGTCATATTTGGAATCTACATGGGTTGTATTGGACTGGAGGCCTTTGCAATGTGGATTGTACAGCTTCCACTACACATAGTTTTGTGAGAGTAGTAGTAGAGTTTCACTGGTTTCAAAGTTGACACCAACCTCTTCCAAGAGCTGGGCCATTAGCATTTTGTTGCTCTGTTCAGAGAGTAATTTTTGTGCTCACACCCTTTCCATGATTTGGTATAATCTACCGAGTTTTATAGTGTAGGTTGGGGCTTCAATAGTTTCTTCTTCTCCTCCTTCTTCTTCTTTGTCTTCTTCACCCTCTGGTCATTCTAATTGCTGAGATAGGCTCCTTCGTCGATCGTCTTCCCAATGTACATGGTGGCCTTCTGTTGATTTGCTCCTTCTTCGGGAGGATGTTCCAGGTCCTTCTGTATCAGAAAAAAACTCGACATCCGATAATTGGGTGGTCTGTAAAAAAGATTCAAAGTCAAAGGTGTTCATCCCTTCGACGTATCTAGTGGTACCAAATTGGGTGAAGTGTTCATGATGTTTGTGAGTGTTGGTTAGTAGGTTAGTGATTCCCTTAGATGTGTACTTTGGATGTGCACTGTACTCAACATGCATCTACTTCGATGCGGATTAAATTTGACACAGGGTCGATTCTCTAAACTTTAGTGTAGGATTATAGCTTTTGGTAGTGATGATATGTAAAGGTCTCTGGATTAGATCATCTTGGATTTGGAACTTTATAGGTACCCATTTCTAGATAATCCTAGGTGTGATCGAAGATGTGAAGGTGTTGTGAGCCACCGAAAAGGAACTCCTAAATTTTGTAATATACCCTAAAAAGTCGCACGCATACTGAAAAGGCGTAGCGCAAAAGTTGTAACTCTTTACAAATTAATGAAAGAAGAGTCGCGCAAAGCAGAAGGTGTGTCGCCGGACTGTCGTCTGGGCGAGAGCCTGCAGTGAAGCACAGTGTTGCCGAAGTCCTATGTAATCTGAGTACTTGTCAATTTTGTTGATTAAGCTTAATAATTAATTAAGTCTTAATGAAGTATTAAAGATTAATGGGTTAACGCGATAAGTAAAGGCGTAATGGAAGCACTGCATTTTGGCCAACTACCATCTGATAGAGTGTGGCTTGGAGTATCATTTTATAGGCAACTCAATATGCCCAAACAGCATGGTGTAGATGTTTGTCCCAATCAGAGCAGTTATTATTCACCAATTTTGTCAATACATTACATAGCATCTTGTTTGTGCTCTCGGCTTGTCCGTTAGCTTGTGGACGATAGGGGGCAGACTTCTTATGTATCACCAAGAATTCTTGGAGAAGGATTTCAATGACTTCATTCAAGAAGTGTGTGTCTCTATCACTTACTAACTCGATTGGTAACCCGTATCGGGTGAACACATTATCAAATAAGAACTTACTTGTCATCTGAGCATCGTTCTTCATTGTGGCCTTCACTTCTACCCATTTGGTTAGATAGTCTCTAGCAACAATAATGTATTCAGCATGTGAACTCTTAGCTCGGGGATTAATAGGACCTACAAAGTCTATTCCACACTTAGAGAATGCATGTCCTCCCATCATGGGTTTCAGCGACATCTCGTCTTTACGTATTGGGTATTGAGTTTGCTCACAAATGTCACACCTCTTCACATAGGTATGCACATCCATGTGAAGTGTTGGCCACCAAAGACCTACGAAAAGTATTGCTTTGATCACACGGTCTAGTCCAAAGTGTCTTCCTGCTACACCTTGGTGAGCAATTTCTAAAATCTTGAGGTATTCACTCTCATGGACACACAGTCTAAGGTAGCCATCTCTTCCTCATTTGTATAGATTATCACATATGAGCGCATAATCTAGAGCTTCCTATTCTAAGCTCTTTCTTCTAGACAATGTCATCTCTTGAGGGAATGTTTTCGTCCTCAAACAGGACACCATAGGTTCGCTCCAATCTGGTACTAAAGACACTTGATATAGTGTGGCATGTTCGATCGGTGGTCTAATAGCACAGATTTGGCATTACTTGCATATCCTATGAACATCTGCTTCCATTGTTGGACAATATACCCATAACCTTTGCAGATTCTGTAAATTTCTATGTTTGGAGTGATGTTGTTGAAGTGCACCTACATGTGCTAATTGCAACCACTTTGCATGCTCATCTTCATTTATGCAGCATGCCAATATGCCTTGATTAGTGTGTTTATACATGATGCCTGCCATTATGTGGTATTTTTGAGATATGACAACTTCCTCATCTTTAGTTCTCAATACATGATGTTTAGGCCCAAAGGTGAGAATAGGCACTAAAGCTTTCGCCTAGTCAGGAACTACTTCTCGATTGAACAAATAAACATCAGGAAGGTCATCTGACACTCCTTGAGGGGACTCTCCTGAAGTTAGTCTGGAAAGGTGATCTGCCCTAAGGTGAGTCCTACCTTTCCTAATGACAACTTCAAAGTCATATTCCATTAGTAAGAGGAACCATCTTACTAATCTGGTTGTATTACAAGGTTTGTTCACTAGATATAGCAATGCTTGATTATCTGTAATGTCTAAACTTTTTAACTGCATACACCATGCCTAATCCTTCTCTTTCAATAGTAGTACAATTTCATTCAACCACATTCAATTGTCTACTTGTGTAAGCTATTGGAAGATCCATAGTACCTTTGCCAGTAGGTTGTGCTAGTACACACCCAATCATGTAATTGGATGCATCGACATGAACATGGAAGGATTCGTTCAAATTTGGTGTAGTCAAGATTGGTGTTGAACATAATCATCGTTTAAGCTCGTTGAAGGAGTTCTAACATTCATCCGTCCACTCAAAGTTAGTCAAAAGGCAGTATAAAGGCTTTGCAATGATCATGTACATATGAATGAAACATCGATAATATCCGACATGCCCCATGAAAGCTTGTACTTCCTTAACATTCTTTGGCCTAGGTAGCTCTGCTATAGCTCTAACTTTCTCCTCAATCGTGGAGATTCCATTATTTGACACTATGTGTCTTAGAATCTTGCCTTGCTTGACCATAAGAACACATGTTGGAATGAGCACAAAGATCATCAACATAGACTTCTAAGTTTTTATGCAGGAACTCTTTAAACATATGACACATCAGTCTTTGAAAGGTAGCTAGCGCATTGGTGAGCCCAAATGGCATTACCCTAAATGTGAATGGCAAAAGCCGTCTTGTGCTGGTCTTCTGGGGCAATGGCCACTTGATTGTAGCTAGAGAACCCATCAAGGAAACTATACACTTCCTTGCTTGCTACTCTTTCTAATAGATGCTCAGTGATAGGAAGCAGATAACTATCTCGAATAGTGGCTGTGTTAACCTTCTTCAAGTTAATGCATACACAACTTTTCGTTCTTTTGGGCACCACTACAATGGGGGACACCCATTCAGTGTGCTCAATTTCATAAATAAACCCAACTTCTACCAATCAATCTATCTCTTCCTTGATCTTAGCAGCATAATTGTTGCTATATGTGTATGGCTTCTGCTTAGAGGGTTTGGCTTCTGAGGTCATGGGAATCATATGTGAGCATATGTCAGGTTCTACTCCTTTTAAATCCTTGTAACTCCATGCAAACACATCTCTGTATTCTCTCAACAAGGCTATCAACTCTTGTTCCTCATCCTCAGTTAGGTCGTGTCCTATGTATGTGCATTGTTCTTCACCTTCTTCTATTGTCACAATAATTTTCTTAGTTTTCTCTTTGTTATCATAGGCCTCTCCTGTTACTACTTCACATTTTAGGCATCCTTATCTAGTGAGACTTCTCTCTTCTTTCTTTTCTTGCCTTCACCCTCGTGGTCACCTGTGTGGCTAGTCTCACATCATTCGTAAGCTCTCCTTGTCCTTGAGGGTGAGCTTCTATTTTGTACAGGTATTTTTCTTCTGATGCCCAAAAAGTATCCATAATAATAAATTCTATATATGAGTCACTCTCTTGTTCAATTACTTCTATGCTAGGCTCACACTGTTCGATAACCGAATCACATGATTGGTTCTATAGTGAAGACTGAAATGCCATCTTCATCACAGTGGGGTGTCCATTGTTCTTCATTGATGGCTACGTCTGTTGCCGCTAGGATTTCTACCCAACCATGAGGTTCAAACTCTTCATCTGGAAATACTATAGGTGCATAGGTTGGGTCTCAAATTGATCTATGAGTTTCCTTCGCACCTACCTCTCTGGCATTTTCTCTTTTCTCTTCTTCTACTGCCACTTTGCACATCCATAAGTGAGTGTCCTCATGCATCCAAGAGGATCTTGATCCTATCAAATGCACTGACTTGCTCTTTGGATGGGATTCCACTATATTGGGGGCATGTCTCTATGAGAGTAATCCTTGAGATTGACTTCGATTGTCACACCTAAGTGTTACAAATACAATGAATTGGTTCCTCAATCTTGTAGTACTTGCAACTGGCTAATGAATGGTCTTCCCAAAATCATCTCATAGGCCTAGTTTTTGCTAAAATCACATATGGCAAAAGTATGGTCGAACTCTACACCGCAAGTAGTGAGAGTTATCCATTCTAGCAATCCTAAAGGTCTCTCTATGTGATGATTTGCCATCTATAATTTCATTCTTGTTGGCTTCAGTGTTGGTTTTTGCCCCAACACTTCCATAAGGAAGTGGTAGCAATTGCAACCCTTGCACTTGAGTCTAAAATAGCCTTGGTTGTGTAACCCTAATGAGTGATAGGGAGATATGTGTTTCCTTCTTCTCCTTCACTCATGTCTCCTATCTTGTCCAAGGGTATTTTTGGCATTATTCTATGAGATCCTATCTTGTCCAAGGGTATTTCATTATGGCTTAACCTTGAGTAGCTCCTCTAAAGTGAGATTGCACTGCACTTTAGTGTTCTTTACTACCTTTGTATTCCTAGGTATGACTGAGTCTTCATTCCTTATCATTACCATGGGTGCTCTCATACAAGTGGACTTTGCTTCCCTGGGTCTGTGAAATGATGCAATTCTTGTAGGGAATTAGACTCGATGTCTAATGGTTCACTAGATGGGGCATCCTTCAGTTCTCCATAAATGGAAGGAATATCTTGTGGGAATTGGTCCTGTAAGTCATCCACAAGTTCAATGGGTGGAGGGTTTTCACTTTCTTTTGCCCATTTCTCTTCTTGAATTTTTCTCTTAGAAATTCTTGTGAATACTGATTCATAGAAGAAAAGGTGTTTGGTTCAGTGGAATTAGGCTCATAAGATTCCTTGGGAGGAAGGCTTATCCTTTCACTTGCCTTGTCCTTACCCTAGAGGCTGGTTTCCTTTCCATATTTTGCAATTAACCCCTCCAATATTTCCAATAGTCCACCAAAATGCAACTGAGACTTAGCTGAACTATAACAATTGAAGAGGCGACTGGCTTCAAACATGGTTTGAGCCAATTTTCTTTGACAATTGCATATTTTATTGGGATTACATTGGCTGGAGGTGGAGGTTGTTGAGCTAAAATTGGTTGAGGTCTTTGTTGTGCTTGATAGGGTGGTTGGTAGGGTTGTTGGGGTCTACCATGCTGTTGTGGTGGGTATTGGTTCTGGTATCTCCCTTGTTGTGGATGTGGTTGTGGATAATTTTGCCTAACTGCTTGTTTATTATATGGGCAATCTTATGCAGTGTGGTTGGTATATCTCCTTTCTATGGTGCAGTATTGGTTGTTACGTTTCACTTGGGTTTGAGCCATGATAGGGCACACATCAGCCATGTGGTCTCCTCTAAAGGTATAACATCACTTCACTGGGGCAAACCTAGGTATCTGTTTGCTAGAGACTCCTAACTTTTGAGCTACCTTTTCATCCAATTCCTCAATGGATTTGCATGGCTTTGAATTGAGTCTAGTAGAGTTATCTAAATAGTTATAGATTTTTTAAAGCTATAATTCCTCCCCTAGATTATCCTCAATGTCTATGCACATGCATACACACCCTTCGATGGATCTAGGGTCCTTCAAGTACACATGAGATCTCAATTTGGTACTTAACAATCCATCTAAGAACAAAGCCACTTGTTTGGCTAGTGTGGGTAACTCTGGAATGAGGCATCTCTCTAGGTATTGTCTAAACCTTCTTCCTACAAGTCTCACTATCTCTTGAGGTGTCTGTTTAAAGCTATGGATCAATGAAAAAGTGTTGTGCCTTATGCCATTCTTAGAAAATTCCATGATAGAGGCTTCTTCTAGTTGGTCTATATTCCTAAATTGCCTCTGGTGTAGTGGTTGAAACCACGTAAGGGCAGTGTTCTTGAGAGTTAGTCCAAAAGCATTGTATTGCGTGAATAGTTCGTTAACTTGCTCAGCTCTCAAGTCTTGTCGAAATTATGCTACATGATTATACGGGTCTCCAGTGCCATCGAAGAAGTGCTTTATGGACTTAACTAGTTGTGTAGGACTTAAGGTCCTAGTGTGTTCTCTAGGCCTTGGCAGAGGGAATTCTTCTACATTCTTTGATTCCTTGGGTCCCCATGTCTCTCATTTTCCATTCTATCCATGTATGTTCTTGTTCTTTCTCTTCCTAATGGGTTAGCAAAGCTCACCTCGGGTCTATCTCTACTCCTGTCTCTTTGAGTTCCATGAGCTTGAGATGTTCCAGCTCCTTGGTGACCACAAGAGACATTAGATCTTGGTTGGGGGAAAACAAATTCACCCTTACAAGTTTAGGCATGCATACCATGCTCTGAGACCACAAAGACCCTCTTTGAGGTATTGTCTAAGTAGTTCGCTTTGCTTGGGGTATCAAAATCTTTGAATTCATATATGGTTAGCATTCCCACTTCATTAGGCTGGTCAGGTTTATACCTCTAGAAGGCCTCATATTTCTCTCGGTTTAGGAGCAAGTCTATGCTCTTATTGTCATGGGGAACCCCCTTTGGAGTGAGCACTCTAGTCAGGATGGATTTGCCTCGAGGGTCTCTTGGCTCTCTTTCTAAGTTTCTTTGCTCTTTGTCACCTATTTCACTCTCTGGAATTATGTTATCAAATTCATATGTTCTATCTAGCTAGTTAGTGACTACATACATGGTCCCTTCTTTATCAATGTATGATCCATTTTCATATTTAACTACTGGATGTTCTAGTCCAATAGGTTGATCCGGGTTTTTAATTTGGACAATGATTCTTCTCAAACCGTCCTCATAGATGCAGGCACCTAATCATTTGGCCTTGATATATTCCAATTGAATCTTGTAAGGACCCTCTAGTTTTTCTAGGTACGCCACTCCTGAGCTACCTATGGGTCTCTCCATGCTATAATACATCTCAGAGTCACTTGTTTCTAAACTGAGAATATTGGGATAATCGCTAAGTTGTTGTGCCCAAGACCTAGTGGTATGGTTGGCACTAGCCTCCAATGATCTAATACTTTGACGATCTCTTCCTAGATGTCTTCATGTTCTCAGGTTCATATGCCCTACTGATTAGCCCAATGACCCATGTAAAACCACGTTACTGATTCCTTGATATCACTCACTTGTTCCTTTTAATTTGTTTTTGATGTATTTCCTTGTCTTTGAATATGTATCGTTAGGGGCACTTAAGTTTATCGTACTTGATGTTTTTCATCCAACAAAATTAAATTCTTACCCTTAAGTTGTACCTTGACTACAATTAACCTATACTTGAACTTGAGAATTTAATGGTTCTTAGAACTTGAGTGTTCCTATCATGCCTCTAATCAATCAAAACCACTAATCGCACTTAGCCTATGCTAAGAATTGACTGAGGGGGTTGAGAGATCTTCCAACCTGAAGTCGCTTCTCCTTGCTGCACTTGTATGCCTAGGATGTGCATTCCCAAGCCTGCACACACTAGCACTTTTCTTTGGTCTCTCCAAGAGCTCTCAATGAGCCTGTAAAAGTTCCAAGTTTAGCTCAAGTTTTTAACTTCAAATGACAAACAATTTGATTCAAACACTCTTTAAAGATCTCTTTTTTCCCCCATGTATTGCATAGAAAATTTTCTACAACCCCCTAGGTTTCCTAATCCCACTTGAGGGTCAACTTCAAATTACTCTCTCTAAAAAATCAACGAGCTCTAGAGCTCAAAAAACGGATTTCGTATGAAAAAGTTATGTCGATTCAAGCTTTTGAGGGCTAAAATAGCCAAACAGGACCCCTCAAGTATTTAGCGTATTTTTCTAAAGCCTTTGGAATTGTGTAAAAAGACGAGCTTGGAAAATGCCAATTTTTAGCCATAAATTTTCAGAAAATACCACCTTATTTTTTGTCAAAAATAGGTGTCTATCGGGATAGACGGAATTTGTTGTGATAGAAAGTGTCTGTCATGCGTGGCTATCTATCATGATAGATGGTGTCTATCATGATAGACAGTGTCCATCGTGATAGACGATGTTTGTCGTGATAGACAATGTCTATCATGGGCTCTGTCTGTCACAATAGACAGGTGCCTATCATGATAGGCGAGTGCCTATCATGATAGATGGGTGTCTATTGTCTCTCATGGTCCTATCTATCACAATAGATGGGTCTCTGTCACAATAGATGGTGTTTGTCACAATAGATAGTGTCTGTCATGATAGATGTTGTTTGTCATCTATCATGGGTTTCGTCAGGGGAGCACTAGATTTGACTAGAGAGGATACAGGTCCCACAACTCGAGATCATAAGTATGAAACAAGATATCTCGATTACAAAAACTCCCTTCGGGGAGATGAACTCGATATAAAAAAGAACTCGACAAGATCTCGTACTAAAAGATTACAAGAGGACAAGATAGGATGTCCAAGAACTAGACTAGACAAGTCTGGAACAAGGAACAAGACAAGAACTAGAACTAGAACTTGGAGAGTACTTACTTGGTGGTCATGACCCCTTGAGCTCCTAAGACTGGCATTGGCAAGACTGAGAATGAATGTGGCCAACCCCTCCTTATATAAGGTTTCCATGGGCAGTTCAGGGGCGATTACGAGTTGATGATGTCATCGATGATATCATCAATTGGAAACAAGACCTCGGGGTGTCAGAATTCAACAAATAGATAGTCGATCTTAGGGTTTTGGCATGTTTCGGATGCAACGGAAGCATTGATTTCCCCAAAATCTGATCCAGTCATGATATATAGAAAGTGACATGGAATCTAAGGTTCAGGATGGTTTTCTTTGTGTCCATGACATCACCTTCCCCTCAAGCGACAAGTTCCATGAGGAGTGGTTTTGTGATTGTGAGATCTTCTAGAACTTGAATCTTCATAGCTCTTAATCTTTGTAGAGTTCTTGATATGTGGTGTTGGAACATGATGATGATGGATAACCATGATGAAACTAGAAAGGGTTTGTGGTATATCTAGGTATAGAATCAAGGCTATGATTCTTGTTGGAAAACCATGTCCTATTAGTCAAGATTGTCCACATATTACACCATGTGTACACGTTTTGTTAGCTACCTCTACAAGAAAATCAAGTTGGCATCGTGGATAATTCATAAGCCTTTCATAAACTTGATCTGGGTTCAAATCCCTCCGATGGTAGTGTGATCAATATTTTTTGCTTTTACTCTTTTCGATAAAAGCACACAAAATGTGGCTGCATGATAACAACGATGGACGAATGCGAGCGAGTGTGTTTTTTTCTTACGATAGTGATCATAGAGTTTTATTGAGAAGTGCTTTTGGAAGTGCTTTATTGATGGAGAGCTATGCTATATAAGAACAATCTTGGGTCACTTCAAGGTATCCTTCACCTAGTTCAACACAAGCTTTGGAATCTTGGTCCCTCATTAGAGGTGGTGCTTCTAGCACATGGGGCAGCCATGTTGCTATCTTGGAGCATGTTGAGGAGCGGCTATGGAGTTCTTCTTGGAGAAGAAGAGTGTGCTCACACTCTTGCTTATGGAGAGGATTTACCCCGCAGCAGCTTGGTGGTGTGGATCAGCCATCCACATGATGTATTTGAAGATTGTCTTCTACATGAAGATTTCGGGTTACTTCAAAGATATTGGATGGTGGTTAACATAAGATTTACATCTTATGTTAAGAATTCAGGTACATGTTCTCTTTATGCACACAGGTACTACTTGGAGTTTATGGAGGCAGTAACATCCATATCAGGAGGAGACCTATTTGGCATAGGTACAAAGAGAATCAGTACATGTATGCTTTATGCATATTTAGATGAGGTGTTCAAGATAGTATGTTCATATGAGTTTGAGGATTTCTGACAGCAAACTTATTAGCATTCTTTGCTAATTTTGTAAGTATGTGATCTTTCACACGTGTATGTGACTTAGGGTCTTCCATAGCTTAAGTTCAGATGAGGGTTTGTTGATTATCAGTTTTAGACTGATCCTTCCTCTTTCTGTCACTCATATTCACTCTTCTACAACCTATTAGGTCACACATCTCATATATATTCAGATTTATGTTCATACATCTGAATATGTTTGTTACATTTGTATATACACTCTTCCATCTATTTCGGTTCACATAGAGTGGTTGAGAGTTTTGCTCCCACATGGTAAATTTGAACATTTGTATATATGATACTGTGAGTAAGCAGTGGCTTACGTAACACTTTACACATGATGTCGAATCTTTCTCTATCTTTGTCTCGTCATTTGTATGATTAAATGTGGTATGTTCATGTTTTGTCAATATTGGAAATTTGCTGAAATCTGTGTTGTTGATCCTGGATCTATGGAACTTGGACCTATGGTATTAGTAATGGGCCTACCTAATTTCCAACATTTGGTATCAGAGCATACAGGCTCTCAAATATCCAGGTTCACAGGTTTCTAGACTTCCAAGTTTACAACATATGATTTAAGAGCATCTTCTAACATTTGACATTTGCCATACACACTTAATCTTAGATGAGTAGAGATTTGAGAATAAGACAATTCAGTCACATGTTTATTCATCAATGTGGAGTATGAAGATTGATGATCTGTTAGTAGTCAAATACTTTTGAAGAGTAAAGATACTTTACAGAAGTATTATCTGAAGACCAAGACTTGATGAAGAGAAGGCTACTTCAAATTCAAGGAAAAACAATGGTTTGGAGAAGATGAAGGAACCAGATCAACATCAAGTCACAGGTATTAGTTTCTACTGTCAGATTATCATTTGTAGGTCATATCTTAGAAGAGCAGTTATGAAGAGATTTGAAGGATTCAAGGAGTGCTTTTATACACTTTCATTATTTGAAAGTTAAAGGCTACATCAAAACAGGCATCTAGAGGTTTTTCTAGAGAGTTTTGAGAGATGGCAAGAAAGCTCATCTAAGAAGGCAAATGTGGAGAGCATCAGTTTTGTTTTCATCCAATCTTGTGTTGTAAGTTGGTTGGAAGTTTTATGCTCACATTTTGTATCTAGAGAGGTAACTCTAGAAAGGTAATTCAACCAACTCAAGGAAAAGTTTGGTGAAATCAGTCATATGAGTCACATTTGAAGCAGAGTTTTGATTCAGAGATATGAGGAGATGGTAAAACATGATTCTATATTCACTTCCATTTGTATACCATGTTTATTTTCTCTCTTACTCTTAGCATTAGAGGAAGAGAAAAACTTATTTGAAGAAGTCGAGTGTTTGCTACTTCAAGATGAAGAGAACAAAAGATATGGAAGAGAAGTTTGAAGATGTTGACATCATCATAAGGTGGAAGAAAGATGCAGAAGAAGAAAGTCCAATATTTCCAAAAGAAAAGTAAGAATTCCTTTTCTCATATATTTTCCATATACTTTTCCTACTTTTATCCTCTACATCCAAAGACAAGTCTACGAGAACATCTTGTGAAAAAGATAATTTAAAGAAGAATCAGTTTCTTGTTTTGCATTATACTTTGTCATGATTTAGTAGATTTGACAAAGAATTGCATTGAGAGAAAGAAAAGCAGCAGATTTTGAAGAACAACTTGTATGTTTTGACTCATATGTATGAGTTATATATAAGTTGAAGTTTTTGAGTAGGCAGCTCATATGTTCCCTCAAAGAATTCTTGGAGTGTCAATTCATAGCTACTTGGTATATGACAAGTTGCAGAGAAGTATATTTCTTCTTTATCTAACTCTTAAGGTAAAAGAGTTTTTGTGGCAGATGTTGGAGACTTGGGTTGAGCTTTTTGTTTTGAAAAGTCACCTCATATTCAGTATTTTTAGAAAACTTCAAAAAATTAAGATTTTTGTACTAATCAATTGAAGAATCTACTTTCTATGATTGTCTTGACTTTTGTATACATGCTTGTATTAAAAAAAAGGGTGTTCCATAAGATCCTATCACTTGATTGAGAAGTGGAGTTAGCCAAAAGAAAGTCAAGTAGATACTATCACATTTCACCTGGGTAGAATATGAAGATATGAAGTATCAACTTGCAACTTTTGGAGTTCTCAAGGTGAGAAGTTTGTCCACTTGTGTTTCAAGTAGGAGTTGCAGATTCTTGGGAAGGATTTGTTTGAAGAAAAGTTTTTACAACTTTATGTGAGAAGCATGGACACTTAGAGACATTCAGGTAGCAAATCAAACATTCTGTCATGAAGGTTTGATGAGAGCAGATTCTACACAGGTATTTTGTTGGAGAGATCATTGATCTTGGATGATCTTATATGATCTTGGATGATCATGAAGATCTTGAGTATTTATGAGTCAGATATCTATCCTTTGCTTGTGAAAGTTCTTTAACATTGGAGGAAGTAAGTCAAAGGTTCAGATTCTATCAGATTTGTGTTGCAAAGGAATAGAAGAAGATACTTCTTATGTTGCAGAAGGTTATGAATCCTAAAATGCTTTCAGCAAGGTTCTTATGATAGATCAGCTAACCTTATTCTATTTTTTGGGAAGCTGAGGAATGATAGGGAAAGTTATTGGCATGTGCACAATGCTAATAAAAAGAGTTCAGAAGTGTTGTTTTAGACACAAGTATTAATGTTATGAAAAATCAGATTTATGAAGGAAGACGCTCCAGATTTCATAAAGTTTGATATATTTGAAGAAATCTGGATACTAGTGTTAAATCATCCGGGGGGGTGATGAAACATGAAGACTTATTTTCAGCCATATGTGAAAGAATATAGAGTCATACCTGTAAGAATTCCACGTATTCCTATATCAGGTATTCCTATATCTCCTTTGTCAGTTTCTCTTTATGTTCTAGCTTTGAAAGAAGAAGGAAGAAGGAGAATTTCTAGAGAAAGTTCTTGTTAGGTGTTCCTGTTCGGGAGAAAGTTCCAGAGTTCTATTAAAGAGAAATTTGATATTTCAAAAAGGCATGTTTTCAGAAGTGTGCACATATATGTTTATACTAGGTTCTGAAGGAAAGGGGTATGAAAGACTTTAAGATAGAACAAAGATGATGACAAGATGACATCATAGATATGAAATTTTGGTAAGAGTCATGACTTGAGTTGAGTTGAGGTGAGTACAGTCAGAGATGAGCCAGCTAGTGTTCATAATACACTAAGTTATGAGTTGTCAGTCACAGGTTCCAGGGTTCAGTTCCTGATTTTGTTTAGTGTATTTACATGACACAACAGAAGTACGTTGAGAAACCTTTCGTAAGGTAAATGCAAATATGTGGATCCTAGTGTATGTTTTCAGGTTTGAGAAGACAGGAGATAGCAGGTTCAGAGTCAGTACTTGCTACATTTGTTGTCAAGCAGTGATTGCTTGATGAGTACACTATTGGATATCTAGTTTGCATATTTTCTCAGGTATTATGGTTCATATTCAGCAAGTTCAAGTGTTTGAAGTTTGAAGAAAAGTCAAATCAGTTTTTAAGAAAACTTTTGAAGAAAAGGTTTGAAGGTCAATTTGGGAGTACAAGTTTGAAGCTTATGAAGTTTGCAGATCCAGTCCAATTTGTACCAATATGACATTGCAAGGGGATTGTTGGAAAACAATGTCCTATTAGTCAAGATTGTCCACATATTACAACATGTGTACAAGTTCTGTTAGCTCCCTCTACAAGCAAATCAAGTTGGCACCGTGGATAAGTCATAAGCCTTTCATAAACTTGATCTAGATTTGAATCCCTCTGATGGCAGGGCGATCAATATTATTTGCTTTTACTCTTTTTGATAAAAGCACACAAAACGTGGCGGCGCGATAATAGGGTCGGACGAACACAAGCGCGTGTGTTTTTCTCTTACGATAGCGATCGTAGAGTTTTATTGAGAAGTGCTTTTGGAAGTGCTATGCTATATAAGAACAATCTTGGGTCACTTCAAGGTATCCTTCACCTAGTTCAACACAAGCTTTGGAAGCTTGGTCCCTCATTAGAGGTGGTGCTTCTAGCACATGGGGCAGCCATGTTGCTATCTTGGAGCATGTTGAGGAGCGGCTATGGAGTTCTTCTTGGAGAAGAAGAGTGTGCTCACACTCTTGCTTATGGAGAGGATTTACCCCACAACAGCTTGGTGGTGTGGATCGGCCATCCACATGATGTATTTTAAGATTGTCTTCTACATGAAGATTTCGGGTTACTTCAAAGACATTGGATGGTGGTTAACATAAGATTTACATCTTATGTTAAGAATTCAGGTACATGTTCTCTTTATGCACACAGGTACTACTTGGAGTTTATGGAGGCAATAACATCCATATCAAGAGGAGTCCTATTTGGCATAGGTACAAGAGAATCAATACATGTATGCTTTATGCATATTTGGATGAGGTGTTCGAGAAGGTATGTTCATATGAGTTTGAGGATTTCTGACAGTAAACTTGTTAGCATTCTTTGCTAATTTTGTAAGTATGTGATCTTTCACACAGGTATCTGACACTATCGTGCCCCTAATCAATCAAATCCACTTATCACACTTAGCTTAAGCTAGGAATTGAGAGGGGGTTGAGAGATCTTCCAACCTCAAGTTGCTTCTCCTTGTTTGCAATTGTATGCCCAAGATGCATGTTCCTAAGTCTGCACACACTTGCACCTTGCTTTGGTCTCCAAGAGCTCTTAATGATCTTGTAAAAGTTCCAAGTTTATCTCAATCTTTTAACTTCAATTGATAGATGGTTTGATCCATACACTTTTAAAGACCCTTTTTCCCCCTTTATACTGCTCTAGAGCTCCCTTGGTTTTCCTAATCCCACTGAGGGTCAACTTCAAATTACGCTATCTAAAAATCAACACATTATTCTTAAGAAAAACAATGAGGCTGAGTGGATTTGAAACGAGCTTTCCAACTCACTCTAGAGCTCAAAAAACCGTTTTTGTATGAAAAAGTTATCACAGTTTAGCGTTTAGGGGGTTCGAACATGCAAACAGGATCTCTCAGGATATTGGTGTATTTTTCTAAGGCCTCCGTAATTGTGTAGGTGAAAGAGTTTGTAAATATGCCCAAAATTTAGCCTCAAATTTCAAAAAAAGTACAACCTTAGTTTTTGTCAAAATTGGCTGTCTATCGTGATAGACGGTGTCTATCGCAATAGATGGTTGTCTATCCCGATAGACAGTCTCTATCATGCGTGGCTATCTATTGCGATAGATGGGTGTTTTTCAAGATAGATGATGTCTATCCTCTATCATGATAGATGGGTGTCTATCACGATAGATGATGTCTATCGTCTATTGTCTATCATCTGTCATGGATTTCGGTATGTCGCAATATACGGGTATCTGTTGTGATTGATGGGTGTCTATCATGATAGATGGTGTCTATTGTCTGTCATCTATCATCTATCATATGTCACGAATTTCAATATGCCATGATAGATGGGTGTTTATCGTGATAGAGGGGTGTCTATCACGGTAGATGATGCCTATCATCTGTCGTGGTGTGCTGTCTGTCATGATAGATAGAAAAATGCAAATTTACGTGATGTTTCTAGTGATTTAGGATGCTCTTGTGGTGTGGTTTATCGTGCCATGCATGAAAAGAAGAAATACAAACTTTCTCTGTCTGTGAGGTCATCATCTCAAGACCTGTGCAAAGGTCTGTCATACTTGTGCAAGCTGCTCGAGATGATGATTCAACTAAAACCTGCAGCAAAAGCTCACAAACAATAAGAAAACAGAACGCACACATGCTCTCTTTCGCTCTCTCACACAATAAAATGAGGGGAATGAGGTGGGGAAGGGAATATGACCAAAAAACTAAAAATTCAACGAAGATGGAGATGGAGGTGGGAGATGGTGAGGATGATGATGGTGATGATAATGATGAAGAAAGTAAGAAAAAATAATGAAAATTAAGGAGATTACCTACAACTTCAATGTCATAACTCTACATCTTACCATCACACGCTCGGCCTCTAAGCTCTCTCCTCGAAAATGGTACCAAATTTGGTGTCACTCTAGCACAATGATGAGTTCCAATGTGAGGAGATCCGCCTCATAAATGTCAATCCATGGAGACATGAGGACTGGTATGGTGACCATGAGCAGGTGAAGGCACAAGTGCATGAGTGAGAAGCACACTAACATGCACACACACATACACACATGTGCACACAAGGCAAGAACAAAGAGAGGAACAATGGAGTGTTTTTAATTATCAAAGATCTCTTTTACAAAAGCTCTATTCTCTAACAAGCTAATCTCCAAAAATGAGCTCTCTAGCTCTTTTTATAGTTTTTTGACTAGCTTTGGCCCTATCCACAACTAGTGTCTGGCCTAGTTAAAAATTAGGTCCTAGGGATTATTTGAGGGCTCAAACAAAATAAAAAAACTATGAAAATTGATACATGGGTGTTGGAGTTAGACGTCTGCAGAAGCATGTGAACAGCACAAGGAAGAAGAAGAAGCTTGGAGCACAACACACAAGACTGAATGTATTACTAGAGAATGTACAAAGATTAGTAGCCCATTAGGGTAATAGGCGTATATACAAGCCGGGGGAAAAAAACCTCCTAAAGAGGGAAAAAAGTGCCCCGACGGTCCTAGTGTGTTCACACACATCACTACCTAAATATATCAACAAATCCCCCCTGGGCGTGATGCAGTGAACAAGGAGCTGGCACTCATGTATAAGGAAGTGCCAAGCTATGTGGAAATCACTCCACAAAAGAAAGTAAGCCCAAAGCTTTGCGGAAAGCTTCAAACTTCTCCCTAGGCAGAGCCTTCATGAAAAGGTCTGCAATGTTCTCCTACGTGGGCACATAGGCCAAGCTGATCTCCCCAGCAGAGAACCTCTCCCTGACATAGTGATAATGCACCTCAATGTGCTTAGTGCGAGCATGGAACACAGGGTTCCTCGCAACTGCCAATGCGCTCTGACTATCAGTGAAGATGGTGGTGGCAGAAGACTGGCCAACACCCAAATCAACCATAAGGCGTCTGAGCCACACACACTCAACAATCGCTGTGAAAGTTGCCCTATACTCAGCCTCACAACTGGAAGTGGCCACAGTAGGCTGCTTCTTGCTCAACCAAGATATACATGAGCTACCAAGCATGAAGCAAAAACCACTGGTGGACACATGAGTGTCATAGCAACCAGCCCAATCTGAGTCAGAAAAAGCATGCAAATCTGGCGGTAGTGATCCCCCCTTGGGATAAAACAAACCAAGTAGCCGAGTACCACTCAAGTAGCGAAAGATGCGCTTAACTGCCTTCCAATGCGTGACTCCTGGGCAATGCATAAACCTGCTCATCTCTGAGATAGCAAACTGAATATCTGGCTGAGTAATGCATAAGTAAATCAAGCATCCAACAACCTGCTGATAGAGAACACCATCAAATGCATCTCCAACATCATGAAGACTCAATCGTAAACATGTCTCCATAGGAGTGGCAATGGGCTTACAGTCTTCAAGGCCAAAACGCTGCAATAATGTGTCAATATATTTCGTTTGACACAAAGCCATTCCACCATCAACTTGCATAAACTGAATGCCCAAATAGTGATGCAAATGCCCCAAATCAGACATCTCAAATGAGGCATGCAAATCAGCCTTGAAATCAGCAATATGCTTCTCAATAGGGCCAGTGAGCAGCATGTCGTCAACATGTACAACAATGATCAGAAGCACATCATTAGCATGCTTAACATATAAGGTGCGTTCAGTTGGACTGTTCTCAAAACCATGTGCAATCAGATAGGCATGTATCTTCACATACCAAGCACGTGGTGCTTGCTTTAAACCATATAATGCCTTCTTTAACCTGCACACCTGGTTTCATGCCCTTTCTGCACAAAGCCACGGGGCTGAAAAACATACACTTCTTCATGCAAGTCACCATTTAGAAATGCTATTTTAATGTCCAACTGATGTACATTCCAACCATGATGGGCTGCAAGTGCACAAATGCTCCGAACAGTAGTCATACGGCATGTAGGTGCAAAGGTCTCATCAAAATCAATGCCTCTTTCCTGCCCATAACCTTTTGCAACAAGCCTAGCTTTATACCTGTCAACTGTACCATCAGGTTTACGCTTCAGCTTGTATACCCACTTAGTGCCAATGGCCTTCTTGCTAGGAGGCAAGTCACATAAAGGCCATGTACCATTCTTCATTATAGCATCATATTCAGATTGCATAGCAGCCATCCAATTTTCTGAATTCTGTGCTTCATCAAAAGAAACAGGCTCATTCTCATCGTAGAGACTAGACGCAGCCATAGCATAACAATCTGATGCAAAGGAGGCACTATGAGAGCTTGAACGAGTACGATATGACAAAGGTGCATCTAATTTGCTGTCACGCAAAGTCTGCACCAGCCATTTTGGCATAGTTTTTGCCTGCTCAATATCAGCTCTCTCATCAAAAAGTGCATCGTGTAAATCTGCATCAGAAATGGAATTATTTGCATCATCATATGAAACCTGCAAAGGCTGAGAAGTTGCCTCATTAGGACCAGCACTAGAATGTCCACCTGTAAAAAGAGGCATCAAAGTATCATACATGTCTTTGGAGCTAATAGATGTCTCCTTAGTACATGAAAGCAAGGGCCGAATAGCATCTTCCACAAAGACAACATCATGGCTAACCAGAATGCGTTTAGTCTGTGGATGATACAGACGATAGCCTTTACTTTCAGAACTGTACCCAACAAAAATACATTTTTTTGCCTTATCATCCAATTTTCTACGATGTTGTTCAGGCACTCGTGCATATGCCAGACAACCAAAAACACGCAGATGAGCAACAGATGGCTTGCGGTCATGCCAAGCCTCATATGGAGTGATAGACTGCAGCGCTTTAGTGGGACACCTGTTCAGTACATATGCTGCACACATGACAGCCTCAAGCCAGAAACTATGTGGTAAAGCCTGACTCTTGACCATGCACCTCGCCATCTCCATGAGTGACATATTCTTTTGTTCAGCAACTCCATTCTGCTGAGGTGTATACGGCACTGTACACTGGTGTTTTATCCCACGTTTAGCCAGAAATGCATTAAAATCAGAAGACATATATTCCCCCCCTCGATCAGAACGTAGGGTGCCCATTTTACATGTTGATAGATTTTCAGCCAAAACCAAAAACTGTTTGAAGCACATGAACACTTCGGACTTTGCTTTGAGTGGATATACCCATGCATGCCTAGAAAAATCATCAATGAAAGTCACGAAGGAAAGGTAATTTCCAAAAGAAGGTGTCTGCATAGGACCACAGACATCACTATGTACAAGCTGCAATTTCTGAGTAGCCTGAACTGAACCATCTTTTGTAAAGGATGAACGCTGCATTTTGCCCAAAATACAGCCTTCACAAACATGTTTTCCAGGTGCCTCAAGTTTGGGCAAAGAGGACACCATTTCTGATTTCTGTAGGCGTAGCAAACTAGCAAAATTCAGATGACCAAAGCGTGCATGCCAAAGCTTTGCATCTGACATAGCCTGAGAATCATGAACTGCACATGCGGAATCATTCACTGATCTTTCATAGTCTATGAGCTTATACAGCCCACGACATAAAATGCCAGAAGCAATAATCACACCGCCATTTGAGAGATCATGAACTGTACACCTGTCATCAACAAATTTCACAACCAAGCCAATCTTGGCTAATGCAGAAACTGATAACAGGTTCTTTTTGATCCCTGGCACAAATAAAGCATCTGACAAAGCGAAAGAACTACCATCTGCTGTAGTCAAAATGATCTTACCAACTCCCATAACAGGATAAGAGGAGTTGTTGGCGCATGTGACAGTATTCCCTGTAGGGGCAGGCTCGAGTGAAGAGAAGAAACTGCGCTACGAGGTAATATGTTTGGTCGCCCCACTATCAAAGTACCAAACATCTGAGTCTACTGCAGACATGCACTGCTCATGAGAAGATGGGTCAAAACTGCAAACAGTAGTAAACGCCCATTCTTCTTCCTGCACAAGATTAGCAGACTCTGTTTTTGGTGTAGAGGCTTCTGCAACAACCATTCCAGCCTCTTTCTTCTTTGCCTCTTTTGCAGCCAGTTTTGGACAGTTCTTTATGATATGATCATTTCCTTTACAGTACTTGCAAAACAATTTTTGCTTTTCTGATTTCTTCTCATCTTTATCCTGGTTCTTCGATTGTGCAGCATTTGCAAATTTTTGCTTACTAGTAGAAGAGCTCCATTTTCCTTTGGCCTTCTGACTAGCTAGGAAAGCTTGATGTGCAACACGCATAATGGACCTGTTCTGCCTAGACTGATCTTCTTGCAACAGAACAGAGACTAACTCCTCAAATGACAAGGCATTTGGATTGCCTTTCATCATCAACCAAAGAGTAGAGGTGAAACTCTGATATGAATCAGGAAGACCATTCAGAACGGTCTGCACAAGTGAGCTATCCGGTATAACCTCATCAGCAGAAATCAATTGTTCCTTCAGGTCTTTGATCTTTGTGAGAAAACTTTCCATAGAATCACCTTCATTCATGTGCTCACTCTCCAACTGTTTTCGGAGGTAAGCAACATGAGCCTCATTCCTAGCCTGGTACAAAGTGGTAAGTGTATCCCAAGCATCCTTTGCTATTTTGCAAGAGCGAATGTGAGGAATAATAACACGTTTGACAGACAAAGCTATCAATGCATGTGCTTGTGCATCTCTGCCATCCCAACGAATTTGCTCTACAGTAGTTGCAACAGAAACAACAGAACGAACAGGAATCTGCGGAATATCATCTTCGACACCATCTTCATCAGCTCGAGCACCTGTATTTGCAGTACCTGTAGTTGCAGGTGTAACAGGACGTCTTTCAACACCCTACACAATGTTCCACAGTCCTTTTGCAACCAATACATGTCGCATCATATAAGCCCATAATGGGTAGTTGGTACCATCCAACTTATCCTCAACAGCCAACATACCGAATACATCACTGCTTTCAGCCATGGCCGGTGGCTAAAATACCTTGATGCAAAAAATTGACTGTATCTCAAAAAGTTGAATGGAACTTCCCAGACGAGTTCTGCTTAACCTATAACAGACTTTGAGACGCTTATACTGGCGAACAGAAACAGGTATATGCCTTTGGCACAAAAAGATGAAATAGCCTGCACAAGCACTGCGATAGTGCGTTCGAAGACCGAAACGAGCTCAGATCACGATTTCGGCACCACATAGCGAAGCTGTTTTGATCTCGGAAACACCCTGAGTATGCTCACCAAAATTCGTACGATTTTGAGACTACAAACGGAAGAGTGTCGACGGTGCCCTAGATGAAGCAACAACCTGCTCTGATACCAATTGTTGGAGTTAGATGTCTGCGGAAGCACGCGAACAACACAAGGAAGAAGAAGAAGCTCGGAGCACAACACACAAGACTGAATGTATTACTAGAGAATGTACAAAGATTAGTAGCCCATTAGGGCAATAAGCGTATATACAAGCCGGGGGAAAAAAACCTCCTAAAGAGGGAAAACAGTGCCCCGGTGGTCCTAGTGTGTTCACACACATCACTACCTAAATATATCAACAATGGGTACTTCTAATACTCCTCAAGAAGGACTCCTCAACTTGAAGAAAATGGAGTCTAATCTACCAAAAATGGTATCTAAAATGAGTGAAGAAAGTCACTTCTGATTGAAAATAAGTTATGAAAAAATGATTAGGCCTCTTCTTGCCGGATCTGCATAATGTTTCCTTCTCCTTGCTCCTTCTAGCTCCTTGCTTTAATCTTCTTATCTGTTGATACTTCTGACACACATGGAGGTAAATCATAAGTTAAGTGCTCATGAAGGTGAGTTAATTGAAGATGTGACTAGTTACCAAAGCTTAGTTTGAAGCTTGAACTATGCTACTCTAACTAGAGTAAATATATGCTATGGAGTTAGTGTGCCAAGTCGATTCATGCACACTCCAAGGAAGCCTCACATGGAAGTAGCTAAAAGAATCCTAAAGTATTTGAAGGGCACAATTAATGAAGGGCTATATTACCCTTATACATCTGATATAGATGTCAAATTATTTTCTGATGCAAATTGGGCAGGTTCCAAAGATGATAGGAGGAGCACATCAGGCTATCTCACATTTGCATGTATAAAATTGATCTGATGGTCTTCAAAGAAGCAACCTATGGTTGCTCTCTCATCAATCGAAGTTGAATACAGAGGACTAGCAAATACTAATTAAGAAGTTATGTGGATAAAACCCTATATTCAGATTTAGGGTTGAATACTTCTACTCCACACATATTTGGAGACAACATTGGTTCATTGCATATTGCTGCTAATCCTATCTATCATGCTAGGACCAAATACATTGAAGTTCACTACCATAATGTTAGAGAAAAGATCATGAGTAAGAAGATACAACTCTCATATGTATCCACACATCAACAATGTGTAGATATGATGAAAAAGGCATTGGATGAAAGCAAATTGAACATGTTCAAATCAATGACTGAAGATTCACGCATCTTAGGCTTGGAGGGATCTATTGGTACATTTAGCAAGCCTAAATGCTTGGCTAAAT
The DNA here is from genome assembly GCA_020310875.1 of Ceratopteris richardii. NCBI lineage: Eukaryota > Viridiplantae > Streptophyta > Polypodiopsida > Polypodiales > Pteridaceae > Ceratopteris > Ceratopteris richardii. Next base: position 36,040,691 of record CM035429.1, on the reverse strand, counting down.
ATTCAAGACTACTTATCAATTCATGTACCTTACATGGACGACCACATATGAACACCTTCTTGTCAATATAAGTGTATTTACCTTTGGATAAATGTAAAATCTAGATAATATGGAATCTCTTGAAGTTAGGGAGCTGAATCCAAGACTCATGTGGTAGAAGGAATCACATCAAATCGCCCCTAAAGTGTAGGAACACTTTTAGGTGAGGAAAATTCAAAATTCAAACTCACTAGTTGAGCATAAAAAGAGAAGCTTTTAGTCATGGGTTAGAATGAGTCATTTTGAGAGCTATTGAGCTACACCATTGAGCATACCTTGAGCCCAACATATGTATGAGTGGTCCACTACACTTCCCTTGTATCATATGTTCATTAGCATACATAATTTGATATATTTATTAAAGTTCATTTTTGTCTACTACTCCTTGTTGCATATTCATCATCTCAGTGATTTTGCAGAAGTGATTTCCCTATGTGTGCTCAACCATTTGATGCACTTTAACTTGATATAGTTAGAGTGAAGTGTCTAATATCTAATATCAAGTTTCATTATTTTTGGCTCAAAAAATCTTGAGATATGAACTGATGAAGTCGACTATGTTTGCACATCATCTTGCTCTTGAAATGTTGAGATGATCCAATGAGTTGCTAAACTCGTTTCTTAGTGTATAGTTGTTGGAGATAGACGTCTTTGGAAGCACGTGAACAACACAAGGAAGAAGAAGAAGAAGCTTGGAGCTCAATGCACAATACTGAAACTGTTACTAGAGAATGTACAAAGATAAGTAGCCTGTTAGGGCAATAAGTGTATATACAAGCTGGGGCAAAAAAACCTCCTAATGAGGGAAAAAAGTGCCCCGTTGGTCCTAGTGTGTTCACACACATCACTAACTAAATATATCAACAAATCCCCCCTGGGAGTGATGCTGTGAACAAGGAGCTGGCACTCATGTATAAGGAAGTGCCAAGTTATGTGGAAATCACTCCACAAAAGGAAGTAAGCCCAAAGCTTTGCAGAAAGCTTCAAACTTCTCATATGGAAAAAGAAAATAAATATTAGCCCTTCGGTCATTTAAAAACAATGGTATCCATCCATTTTCGTGGGTGAGATCTAATGGCTAAAAATGAATCCTTTTGTCTCCCATACCACTCATGTTTGAAAATCTGCCATTTCATAGTTGTTTTGAAGGCTTTGACCATAACAAAACAAGAGAAACCTAGCCCTAGCCTAGTAGATTAAGAAACTAGACTCTGGCCACTGCTCTCTTCTCATTGCTGGATCACTAATCAGCCCTTAATCTAAAAGGCCCATCCAGGGTTCACTTTGTCCCCTAATGTGTGTACCTTGTTGTCATGTCTATTTTGATTCCCCTTTCTTGCAAGTAGGAATCCAACTCGTGGGAGAAGTATTCTCCACCTCCATCAAACCTTAATCTTTTTAGGGTTTTATCAATTTGATTTTGCACAATGGCTAGATACGTTTTGGAGCAGAAAAATGTTCCATCTTAATGTTTCATGAAATAAATGGTCCATATGCAAGAATCACCTATGAAAGACACACAATACCCTAACCTTGAGATGGATGGCTCTTTTATTGGTCCCCAAACATTTGTGTGGACAACCTCTAGAATGTCTCCATGTACGTACCCTTTCTTTGTGAATGGTTTCCTTTGAGATTTCCCAAATTGACGTGCACTGCACTTGTAAATCATATGTTGCTTTGAAGTTTTATGTAGTACAAGCACACTTTGATCTCTACTCATTTGTTATGAACCTTAACATACACACCTTAAGACTCAAAATAGATGAGTGAGAGATAGAGAGAGTATAGGTAGGATTTCAAGTGTAACAGTAGGCTATGAGGTTCACCTTCACATCTATACTCCAATGTCAAATTACAATGTGTGAATATGATACAAACTGACAATATCCGAATTTAAGTAGAAATAGGAACTAGATACAAGAGATTGTGTGCCTAAGAGGTATGAAGAGTGTGTGTGTGTGTGTGAGAATATGGAGAATATGAATAATCTAGAATTGTTTTACAACAAACCCAAATTTTGATAAACCTAAATAAAAAACTAGTGAATGAACAAGTAGGGACAAAAATAGACTTGTTACTCACAGTAACTCAGCAACTGATGCTAATGGTAAGCTAACACGAACTCCTCCAAGATCTCCTAATGTAGAGAACACCTCCTCCAAGAGTGTAGCGATTCTCCCTCCAAGAGGGCCTCCTTGATCTCCTTGCATTCAGAACTTGATCTCCTTGAGAAGATATTCTAAAGTATGGGTGGGCCCTTCTTTTATACTTTTCAATGATCCACCAAAAACAAACTTCAAAAAGCTATCGTGATCATGCCATAATGGAAAGCAATAATAGTAAAAAAAAAATGCTATGATTATTGCAAAATCCATGTTGATAAAAAAGAAAAGAAATTCGTCAATTTTCTTTTGAAAAAAAGGTTGTCGCTGCATGTGCCCGTCGGGATTCGATCCCTGGTGGGTTGCATGAGAAGATTTTGATGTAGCCATGATGCGCAACACCTTTTTCTTGTAGATAGATAGATAGATAGATAGATAGATTGATAGACATAATGGCATATACATAGATAGATAGATGGATGGATAGATAGATAGATAGATAGATAGATGTAGATAGATAGATAGATAGATAGATAGATAGATAGATAGATAGATAGATAGATAGATAGATAGATAGGTAGATAGGTAGATAGGTAGATAGGTAGATAGATAGATAGATAGATAGATAGATAGATAGATAGATAGATAGATAGATAGATAGATAGATAGATAGATAGATAGATAGATAGATAGATAGATAGATAGATAGATAGATAGATAGATAGATAGATAGATAGATAGATAGATAGATAGATAAATAGATGGATAGATAGATAGATAGATAGATAGACTGATAGACTGATAGATTGATAGATAGATAGATAGATACATACATACATACATACATACATACATACATACATACATACATACATACATACATACATACATACATACATACATACATACATACATACATACATACATACATACATACATACATACATACATACATACATACATACATACATACATACATACATACATAGATAGATAGATAGATAGATAGATAGATAGATAGATAGATAGATAGATAGATAGATAGATAGATAGATAGATAGATAGATAGATAGATAGATATAGATAGATAGATAGATAGATAGATAGATAGATAGATAGATAGATAGATAGATAGATAGATAGATAGATAGATAGATAGATAGATAGATAGATAGATAGATAGATAGATAGATAGATAGATAGATAGATAGATAGAAAGAATAGAAAGAAAGAAAGAAAGAAAGAAAGAAAGAAAGAAAGAAAGAAAGAAAGAAAGAAAGAAAGAAAGAAAGAAAGAAAGAAAGAAAGAAAGAAAGATAGATAGATAGATAGATAGATAGATAGATAGATAGATAGATAGATAGATAGATAGATAGATAGATAGATAGATAGATAGATAGATAGATAGATAGATAGATAGATAGATAGATAGATAGATAGATAGATAGATAGATAGATAGATAGATAGATAGATAGATGGATTGATAGATGGATTGATAAATAGATAGATAGGAGTATAAAGATCAGTTCTTATATCTATAGCATGCAAAGACTTTGGACAAATTGTGGACATTGTTTCAAACAATCCCCCCTTCAATGTCACAATGGTACAAGGTTTAATAACGTCCAAAACTTCAGATGTCTACAAATATCACTTAACTAATTTCCACTCAATCTTGAATTGACTGCGCATGAAATTGGATACTTGAGAAATTGCAAACTGAATGTGTGGACGTGTATTACATAGATATATCAAGTAACCAATTGCTTGACTATATAATGTAGCATCAAATGTTTCTGAATCTACTTTCAAATGTAATGACATATTGACATCCATAGGTATTTGCATATGCTTAGAATCTAGCATCTCAAACCTTTCCAATAATTTCTCAATGTATTTTTGATGTGTCATATAGATACACTCATCTCTATATATGAACTCAATCCCTAAGTCATTTACATCAAATGTATACTTAAGTTGTCCTTTAAACAATTGAAGATTTGAATCCTTGGGACCTGTGATAATCATATCACTTTGTAGTGTATCTTGAACACTAGCTAGTTCATTTTCAACTAAAGTAAGAGCTAAAATATTATGAATCTCAAAATGTTTTGCATAACTTACATGGTGTCCTTGTTGTCTTCTTGTTTGACTTTTGGTTCTTCCAGTGTATTCCTTTATACCACTTTCCTTTCAAGTTTGATATAACCACTTTGGTGTATTCTTAAAAAGTGGTGGAATCCTTTCTGGTTCTTCAGTATCTCTTTCTTCTAGAACTCTAGAACCTTCTCCAACTTGACAAGTCGAAACATCAAGAGGTTCTATAGATGGACTAGGTAATGATGTAGGTAATGTAACTGTCTCTTCACCTTTATCAAGTGCATCTTTTAGGTTTGAGAAGGTTCATCACCCTTCTTGTATGGCTAAATGTAAGCATCCAGATTCCTTCTAAAAAATGCATAGTCATCTGCTTTTATAAAATCTGGAACCTCTTCCTTCTAATAAAAAATCTGACTTTCTGCAATATATGCATTGTGTGAGAGTAGGACATCACCTGTATCTAGAACATAGAATCTCTATCCTTTGCTTTCAATTGCATAACCGATAAAGATGGCTTTATTGGTGTTTACATCAAGCTTACCATGATCCTTCTTCTCAATGTGAACATAAGCTAGGGAGCCAAAATAGTTTTCGATGATCCACCAAAAAGAAACTTTGAAAAGCTATCATGATTACATTGTAACAAAAAGCAATAATAGTAAAACAAAAGCAATATGATTACTGCAAAACCGGCGTTGATAAGAAAAGCAAAAAACTCTGTCAATTTTCTTTTGAAAGAAAAAGTTGTCTCTACGTGTGCCCATCGAGATTCGATCCTTGGTGGGCTGCATGCGAAGATTTTGATGTAGCCATGGTGCTGAGCACCTTTTGCTTGTAGCAAGGAGTATAAAGATCAGTTATTTTATCTACATCATGTGAAGACTTTGGACAAATTATGGACATCTTTTCCAACAAGTCTCTTATGCCGAATTTCTAAGTTTGATAGGGTTTGAGTAACATAATTGAACAATGTTATATTCCTACTGTCTTGGAAAATGGTGAACAATCCATCTATTTTTCTGTTTGGCTACCTTTGTGAAACCTTGGTATGGATCTTCTACATAGGCTCCATGCTTTGTGAACCTCACCTACAATCCTTTCTCCAGAATTTGACCTACACTCATCAAGTTCTTAGTAATGCTAAGTACATAGAGAACTCTAATCAATCGATTCATATTACCATTAGGAGTCTTTACATTTCCAATCTTCTGAATAGGGTGCCTTGTGTAATCTCTTGTTTGGATCTTCCAAGTTTAAAAGCAATGCTACATTCCTTGCTACATGATTTGAGCATCCATAAACAATATAGAACACGTGCTCATCTAATTTTCATTGTCATATTCATGAGTAGGAGTGAATCCTCTTGAGATTGATCATGAATTTACTTGTTGTCAAATATTCTAGATCCAGAATTTGAAGGAATTCTATGTACTGTTGATACATGAAAACTATGTTTTTTTTTTTAAGATCGAACTATCAAGTCACAGTGTGATAGTGTTCAAGTAGAAGTATTACTTCTAGTGTTTTTTGAGTATTGTGAATTATTGCAAAAATCACAAATCCTGATGGAATGAGTTAGCTTATGAGCGATAAGTTGGACAAGAAAAATTTTAAACTTTGAAAGAGGCTTGGAATAGTTTGGTCACATTGTATGAGACCAATATAAAGGCACAAAAATTGCAATACATTAGAGAAAAGAACATGTCGATAAGTGAATACACCCCAAAAATCAAAAGCATATGTGAGTCACTTGCATCTATTGCCATCAATGTAGATGATGATGATAAGGTGGAAGTGTGCCTATGTGATTTAGGAACTTCATATAAACAGTTCATAACTTCTATTCAGACCAAGGAGAATATTCCAAATTCTGATGATCTTGTGTCCATCCTAAAAATTGAAGAAAATAACCTCGGTGAATACTCAAACTCCCAAGGAAAATCTGGTTCTTAGCAAGTAGCCAAGATCAAGGTCAACAATAGAATAATGCAAGAGGTAGAGGATAGTTTCAAGGTAGGGGGAGCCAAAGAGGTTTCAAAAGTTTCAAAAGAAATGATTCAAGTAATGACAGTAAGGGATGTTGGAAATGTGGTAAACTTGGTTACTTTGAACATGATTGGAGGTTGAAGAATCAAATTAGTAGAAAGCAACTAAACAATTATGCATCCACATGTGCAGATGATTTAGATAAGTTGTTCATGGTCCAACATCACATGATAAATACAAAGTCTATTTATGTTTCAAAATCGAATGGTAATGTCAGGTATGTTGATTGAAGTGCCTCAAATCACATGTCCAACCATGCAAAATAGTTTAGTAGTTTGTAAAAATTCCATGTTCCTAGATTTGTTAAAATAGGTGATGATACATCACATCCTATCAAGCATACAAGAAACGTAGCACTGTCCGTGGAGGATGGGAAGGTAAAACATCTTGTTGATGTACTCCATGTTTCAAATATAACAAAGAACCTAGTTTTTGTTGGACAAATGATTGACCAAATACTACGTGTCAGGTTCAGTGCTCATGATTTATATGTGGGTCATCTGGACATTTGAGGAATAAGATGATCTGCATTCATAGTCGATTTCATCAATTCATATCTCGTGGTTGGCTGAACCAAAAGTAATGAAACTTAATAAGTAAATGGTGGACATGTTGCTCTAATTATTCCAAGTTGAAGCGCATCAAATGGTTGAGTACACATAGAGAAATTACCTCTAAAAGTCATTGAAATGATGAAGATGCAACAGAGAACAATAGATAGAAATGAACTTGAAGAAATGTATCAAATTATGTATGCTAATGAACATATGATACAAGGGAAGTGTATGGGATTATCATACATATATGGTGCTCAAGGTATGCTCAAAGATGTAGCTCAATAGCTTGCAGTAGTGGCACACATGCCCTACAACTAAACCACCTCTATTTATTCTTGAGTTTGAATTTTGAATTTCACCCACCTAAAAGTGTTCCTACACTTTAGGGGTGATTTGAATTTATTCTTTCACCAAACAAGTCGGGGCTTGAGTCTCCTAAATCCATGAGATTCCATCTTTTTTTATCTTTTACATTTGTCTAAGGTAATTATGCCAAAATGACAAGCATGTGTTCACATGTAGTTCCTCGTGCGAGATGAAGAAGAAGAAAGTGTAGCCTTGAATATTTAGCCAAGCACTTAGGCTTGCTAAATGTACCAACAACTCACCCTCAAGCTTAAGATGCTTGAGTCTTCAATCCTTTATAATTTCTTGCAAATCAATCATTAATTTGAACCTTTTCAATTTGCTTCCATCCAATTCCTTTGTCATCATATCTGCACATTGTTGATGTGTGGATACATATGAGAGTTGTATCTCCTTGCTCATGATATTTTCCCTCACATAATGGTAGTGAACTTCTATATGTTTGGTCCTAGCATGATAGATAGGGTTAGTAGCAAGATGTAAAGAACTAATGTTGTCTCCAAATATGTGCGGAGTAGAAGTATTCAACCCTAAATTTGGATATAGGGTCTTGATCAACATAGCTTCTTAAGTAGCACTTTGAAGTCCTCTATATTCAGCTTCAGTTGGTGAGAGAGCAACTGTAGGTTTCTTCTTTGAAGACCATGAAATCAATTTGGTACCTACAAAAATGAGATAGCCTGATGTGCTTCTCTTGTCATCTTTGGAACCTACCCAATGTACATTAGAAAATAGCTTGACATCTAAATCAGAGTTATAAGGGTAGTATAACCCTTCATTAATTGTGCCCTTCAAATAGTTTAAGATTCTTTTAGTTGCTTCCATGTGAGGCTTCCTTGGAGTGTACATGAATTGACTTAGCACACTAACTTCATAGCATATATTAACTCTAGTTAGAGTAGTAAAGTTCAAGCTTCCAACTAAGCTTTGGTAACTAGTCACATCTTCATTAGCTCTCCTTCATGAGCACTTAGATTATGATTTACATCCATGGGTGTACCTACAACCTTTCTATTTTCCATTTTGAATTTGTAGAGCATATCTCCAATGTATTTTTTTTGAGTTAGGAACATACCTCTTTTTGTATATACCGCTTCCAAACCTAGGAAGCAAGTGAGTAGGCCAAGATCACTCATCTTGAACTCTTCTTTCATTTGAGCTTTGATCTTCTTGATTCCATCTGCATCATTACCTGTAATGATTATATCATCCACATATACAGAAATGTATATGACCTCTGAGTGATTCCTCTTTATAAAGAGGGAAGGATCTGCCTTGCTCACCATGAATCCTTTATCTTGCAAATGTTGGAGTTAGACATCTGCGGAAGCACACGAACAACATAAGCAAGAAGGAGAATCTTGGAGCAGAACACAAAATACTGAATGTATTACCATAGAATGTACAAAGATAAGTAACCCGTTAGGGCTATAGGCATATATACAAGCCGGGGGAAAAAAACCTTCTAAAGAGGGAAAAAAGTGCCCCGACAGTCCTAATGTGTTCACACACATCACTACCTAAATATATCAACAAATCCCCCCTGGGAATGATGTGGTGAATAAGGATCTGGAACTCATGTATAAGGAAGTGCTAAGCTATGTGGAATCAACCCACAAAAAGGAAGTAAGCCCAAAGCTTTGCGAAAAGCTTCAAACTTCTCCCTAGGCAAAGCCTTAATGGAAAGGTCTATAATGTTCTTCTGCATGGGCACATATGCCAAGTTGATATTCCTAGTAGAGAACCTCTCCCTGACATAATGATAATGCACCTCAATGTGCTTAGTGTGAGCATGGAACACAGGGTTTCTTGCCACTGCCAATGCGCTTTGACTGTCAATGAAGATGGTGGTGGTAGAAGACTGAACAACACCCAAATCATTCATAAGGCATCTGAGCCACACACACTCAACAGTCGTTGTGAAAGCTTTCCTATACTTAGCCTCACAACTGGAAGTGGCCACAGTAGGCTGCTTCTTGCTCAACCAAGATATATATGAGCTACCAAGCATGAAGCAAAAGCCACTACTGGACACACAAGTGTCATAGCAACCAGCCCAGTCAATATCAAGAAAAGCATGCAAATTTGGTGGTAGTGATCCCCCCTTGGGATAAAACAATCCAAGTAGTCGGGTACCACTCAAGTAGCGAATTATGCGCTTAACCGTCTGCCGATGCTTCACACTTGGGCAATGCATAAACCTGCTCATCTATGAGATAGCGAACTGAATATGTGGCCGAGTAATGCATAAGTAAATCAAGCATCCAACAACTTGTTGATAGAGAAGAGCATCAAATGCATCTCTAGCATCATGAAAAATCAATCATAAACCTGTCTCCATAGGAGTGGCAATAGGCTTACAGTCTTCAAGGCCAAAATGTTGCAATAACATGTCAATATATTTCATTTGACACAAAGCCATTCAACCATCAACTTGCATAAATTAAATGTCCAAATAATGACGCAAATGCCCCAAATCAGACATCTCAAATGAGGCATGCAAATCAGCCTTAAAATAAAAAAAATGCTTGTCATGAGGACCAATGAGCAGCATGTCATCAACATACACAACAATGATCAGAAGCACATCATTAGCATGCTTAACATATAAGGTGATCTCAATTGAATTGTTCTCAAAACCATGTGCAATCAGATAGGCATGTATCTTTTCATGCCAAGCATGTGGTGCTTGCATTAAACCATATAATGCCTTCTTTAACCTACACACCTGATTTTCATGCCCTTTCTGCAGAAAGCCACAGGGCTGAAAAACATACACTTCTTCATGCAAGTCACCATTCAAAGATGTTGTTTTAATGTCCAACTTATGTACATTCCAACCGTGATGAGTGGCAGGTGCACAGATGCTACATTCAGTAATCATTCAACATGTAGGTGCAAAGGTCTCATCAAAATCAATGCCTCTTTCCTACGTATAACCCTTTGCAATAAGCTAACCTTATACCTATCAACTATTCCATCAGGCTTACACTTCAGCTTGTATACCCACTTAGTGCCAATGGACTTCTTTCTAGGAGGCAAGTCACATAAAGACCAGGTATACCATTCTTTATTATGGCATCATATTCACATTGCATAGCAACCATCCAATTTTCAGAATTTTGTGCTTCATCAAGAAACAGGCTCATTCTCATCATAGAGACTAGAGGTAGTCATAGCATAGCAATCTAATGCAAAAGAGGCACTATGAGAGCCTGACCGAGTACGGACGACATAGGTGCATCTAATTTGTTGTCACACAAATTTTGGCATAGTTTTTGCCTTCTCAATATGAGCTCTCTCATCAACAAGTGCATCATGTAAATCTACATCAGAAATGGAATGATTTGCATCATCACATGAAACCTACAAAGCCTCAAAAGTTGCCTCATTAGGACTAGCACTAGACTGTCCACCTATAAAAAGAGGTAGCAACATATCATAGATGTCTTTGGAGCTAACAGATGTCTCCTTCGTACATGAAAGTAAAGGCTGAATAGCATCTTCCACAAAAACAACATGATGACTAACCCTATTCTGTGGATGATACAGACGATAGCCTTTGCTTTCAGAACTGAACACAACAAAAATACATTTTACTACTTTATCATCCAATTTCCTACGATGTTGTTCAAGCACTCCATATGCCACACAACCAAAAACATGCAGATGAGCAACCGATGGCTTGCAACCATGCCAAGCCTCATATGGAGTGATAGACAACAGTGCTTTAGTGGGACAAAGTCGTCAAAACTTCACGTGTTTGAACACAAGGGATCGAACCCCTCATGCGCTTGGATTGATGTGTGGCGGATTTGAGTCTCTTGAACATTTGTAGTTGCGCCCAAGTTAAAGCACGTTCGATGGGTACGTCATATGCTAAGCATCTGTAGACCATTCACCACTAGTTTTCTAGATGACCTTTTATTTGCTTCATACAACTGCTCCACAATCCATAAAGGAAGCTTCATCAGTAACGCACCTGTCTCCGCCAAGTAAAGAGCGAACCATATTCTTTTGTGAGGTTGTGTGAATCGATCTTGACCAGGAAAAGCAAAATGTTGCATGCACATATGGAGAGGGATGGACACGTTTGGTGTAAGTGCTGCAATATCTTTCAGCTTTAGTAGCTTCCGATCCTTCATGTTTGTGGGAATGAGAGCATTCTTCTCAGAAGGTACATGTGTGCCGTGCATATTCAAAGCAGAGCTCACCAATCCCAAGGTAAGTTCGAACCTCTTCAACTCATTGTTGCCCAGCAAGGAAGGAAGAACGAATGTTCCTGGTTTGTCCTTTTCTGCATTAGCCTGTAATGTTGAGACTATATAGTAGCATCGGAGGAGATCTGGTTTGGGTAAGGGTGCCTCGAAATACTCGGCTAGCCTTGCACGTTGCCATATGGTCTGAAGATCTTGTGTGTTCTGTAGAGTCTCAAACTCCTTGGAGAAGAATTGGAATCGGACCCATGATCTCTCATACTCGCACTTGGACTCCCAGATATACTTGGCCTCTCCTAATGGACCTGGCATGCCATTGAACCAATGAGAATTGGCATGGACTCTCTGTGTGATCCCTGTGGGAGGATCTGGTACATGTATTTGCTGGAGGTGTTGCAGCTCTACAGGTCGTTCAATTGGTGGTGCATTAATAGGTAGGCTGTCCACATCAATCCCTGCAGTGCTTACTCCTGCCTATGAGCTCGGACCTGCTGCTTTAGCCATGAGATTACGTGTAGTTGTTGATGTTTATCTTCTAGAAGAAGAGAGGCACATTAGCATTGCATAGGAAACAAGATGTTTTGGTGTTCCCTCCACAATACTAACATGACATTCCAAGTGGTTAGTAGTTAGTTGGTGAGATGTTTGTGATGTGTGTGAGTGTTGGTTAGAAGGTTATTGATCATCCTAGATGCATACTTTGGATATGCAATGTACTCAAAATGCACCTACATTAGAGGGGACTGATTTGGGTCAGGCGGTTTGATATGAGGTTTAAGTCTCCAAATTTTGATTGTGGGAGTGTACCTTTTAGTGATGATGACATGTGAAGGGTTGTGGACAGGATTGTGTTGGATGTGGGACCTTTTGGGTACCCATTGCCTGACATTCTTGGGTGTGACCGAAGAGTTAGAGGTGTGGAGTGTAGATGTTTGCACTGTGATATGTGCCTGGGGTGCTTGTGAGTGTTGATTCAATCTTGTGAATGGAGGAGATGCTATTTGAGCTTGTAAGCAGGTCTTGGGCACCCATATCCATCTATCATTTGGAATAGCCTTCATTGACCGCTTTGGGACCCAAATAGAAATGGTTTGTCTAGATGGATGCCTAGGATACTCTTGTGTTGTAATCCTCGACACTGTAGGTCATTTGGTGCATCTTTGGGATCCAGTCCCCAAAGCTGAGGGTTGTTCACCCTTTCGTACCCATATCTGCTTCATGCCATGAGGGACTCTAGATTGTACAGGTTGGTGCTCACGCCTCTTGATCATTGACCTTCCTTGTGTCATGTGTTGCCCGGCTTGCTTTCCTCGAATCCTCTTTGGAAAAGAAGGGAACTCCTCTTTGACTTCTACACTTTTGTCAAGAGTGACAATCTTCTGCACCATAGAACTTTGGAAAAGAATAGCATCTTTATTGTTATGTGTGTTCCTGGAGGGACCAGGATTTGGTGCCTGTTGGAACCTTGAAGTTATGAAGGACCCATGAAGCTATGAAAGATATGGAGTACTTGGAGGCCTACCTCGGAGCTAAGGATACTCGAGGCTCAAGGCCTTGTGATGGTCTCTCAAATTTCCCACTTTTTCCTTTTGTATACAAGTTCTTCATAGGAACTCTCTCTTATTTCCTTTTTTGAGAAAACCCATAAAAACTCAACCTTACCCTTCTTTTTTTGGAAAAGGTTTCTTTTTGAACTCTTGCTTTATTTTAGAAATAGGAGCCTTTTGGAAACGCACAAAGAAGACTCTCTCTCTTGAAAGATTCTCTTCTTGATTTTCCCACCTACCTTTTATTTTTAGATCTCTCAAATTAATGAAGCCTTTGGCCACTTGTATTCAACGGATTCATCCTCCCCTCTTATAAAAGGAGGAGCTCATTTTGTAAAAGGGGGTCCCTTGGCCATGGCCTTGGCCTCCATGCTAATGGAAAGAAGGTTCATTTGGCTTCCACATTTCTCCTTGTGTGCTAGGCGTTGATCCATGTGTGTGGATTTGGCACTTGGGGTTGTCTTGTGTGTGAGCATTGCCCTCCCTTGCTCCTTTTGACGTTGGCCATGGTGCCATTGTTCGTGGACGTGGGTGTGTGTGCGTTGCTTACACTTCTTGCAACTCCTCTTGGAAGAGCCTCTCACTTCCATGTGAGGCGGTTTGGGTTGGTTACTCCCCCATACTTCAACAAAATTTGGCGCCGTTGCCGGGGATGTCTTGTGTGTGAGCATTGCCCTCCCTTGCTCCTTTTGACGTTGGCCATGGTGCCATTGTTCGTGGACGTGGGTGTGTGTGCGTTGCTTACACTTCTTGCAACTCCTCTTGGAAGAGCCTCTCACTTCCATGTGAGGCGGTTTGGGTTGGTTACTCCCCCATACTTCAACAAAATTTTGGCGCCGTTGCCGGGGATGTCGACCTTTAGCCGTTGGGTTTTTTCAAGCTTGCCGTGCCTACACTTTGTGGATGCACCTCACACTTGGATTGAGTTGTGGATACTTGTGGCCTTCGGTTGGTCAAGGGTACCCCTTATTTCTCATTTTGTGTAGTTTAGATCTTCATTTCTGTTTGATGCACAAAAACACCCCCTTACCCTCTTCTCTCTCTCTCACTTCTACATATATACAAATTCCCACTTACTCATTGGAGCACGACTTTCCACACCTGTCACCTCCTAAATGAGTGAAGTAGAGGGGCGTGTACCTCCTTCTTTTTCCCTCCCTCTCTTCACTCCTACGAAAATCACATATTGGAAATTAGAGAGCATTTTTCTTTTCCCCACGCCATAGGATGCTTTTTAAAGGGCATAGTGCATTAAATCGACTTGGGTTCCAGCGTGTATGCATGGGGGAGAGTAATTTCTCCCTCATTCTCTCTCTTCTTAATACCAGAACATGCACCGTATGCGTTCCACTCCCACTTTCCCTTTTTTGGGGTCGGTACTCACTTCTTCTCCTCCCTTCGCCTGCGCCACTCATGGCCATGGCGGGATGAGCTCCTCTCTCTCCTACTGCATGTGCGCTGAGGCTTCCAAGGCTGGGTGGTGAAGGATCATGGCGAACTTCTGTCTATGGGGCGGGGCACAGAAGGTCGGGCTAGCATTTCCTCCTAGGCATTCTCTGTGCCTCAGCAAATTTGGAGACTCGAGCTTCTTCATTCTGAGAGTTTGGCTTCCGGTTTTTCGTCCTTTGCCTAGCTGGGCTCTCCCTTTCTCCACCTGTTGTTGGGATCGAGCTCCACCCAGATCTTCCGTTCGCAGGGGTGAGCTTCAGGCTCTCCCTCGTCGTCTGTGTTGGTGGGCTGAGCTCTTACGGGCTCCTCCTCTTGCATCCTAAGCTTGGGAATAAGATCTGTTGGAGGTTGAGAGCGTTCAGGTTGGAGCATTTCCGTGTTGCCCCTCTCCTTTTCTCTCTCCTCCTCTGAAAGAGTCGGCAGATCCGTGCTTTGGAAGCTGGGGGGAACCTCCTCCTTTCCCTCCCTTCCTCTCTCATTATGGGAGACACTCAGTTTTCCCTCCGTCCAACTGCGTGTCTCACTTCTGTTGCAGCGTCCACCTTTGGTGCTTTCCCATCACTATAATCTTGAAGGGTTGAAGTGCCTCTGTTGCTCTGCCATCGCCGTGTTCCATGCTGGGGTTGGACTTGCCAAGGACTTCGCTCTGTCTCAGAGGTTGCTACACTTTGGGGTTGGATCTCGGTGCAAGCTCACCCTTCATAGCCATCTGCTCATGCACGGAAGGGCTGTATCTTCTCTTTTCTCCCGTGCGGACTCATTCTGCTGCCCTCCGGGTCGAGCAACCTCTTGCTCCCCCTCACTATCTGCTCTAGGTGGGTCTGTCAAGCTCTTCATGAGCAGCCCTCCCATAATCGACTCCCTCCTAATAAAGGCTCAACCGCATACTCTCCGTCTCAATCCTGTTGTCTGTAGATCACTCCTTGAGTGTCGTCATTATCAAAGTGCAGATCGCAAGACAGGAAACATTAAAAGGTTAAGTTTGGTTGCTGGAAATGACCTTGTGATCGCAAGCTTCATGGGCCACACATTTGGACAGTCGGTTACTCCCCTATGTTCACCATTTCTGCAATGACCTTGCTCCTTGATTGCCACAGATTTGGGCTTGATGGCTAAAAGTATCCTAGGTCTTATTAACCAGGCTACTACCTCGGATACTTGTGTGAACCATGACAAAAATGGGTAATGTGTTTTAGCAATATCTATGCAATGTGCGACTGAATGTGGATATTGAAACCGATGATCTCTGTCCTCGGATACTTCTTACTCAATCTTTTCCGCATGTTTTGCCTTATGTGATGTCCTTAATATCAAAACTTATGTGGATGTGTTGTTCAACCCAGCTCACACAGGACTCTCTTTACATCAACAAGTGTGCGCCAAGGTTTTTGGACTTATTTTGTGGATCTTGCAGCCATGCAACATTACTGTAATGTCAGTAGCCATAGTCTGTCTCTCCATGGGTTGAAGTTATGAGATATGTAAACTTCTAGAATGAAGTTTTAAGATCTTTTTTCCACCAAGTTCATGAAGAATGCTCATGATTGTAGTGGATGTGAAATGTTGTATGATTTTTTTGCTTACGATTACCATATCAACATAAACAATATGCATGAAAGAAATTTTACACGTTATATCTTTGTATTGTGGTGAGAACTCTCTGAAATCAGGAAAAACCTACAGACATGTGGAGCATTGAGTGTGCTATAACTCTATAGTTTTCGGACGTTGGGCTATTATGATTTTCTTTGTTAGTCTGCCGCAGGAGATCATTGCTGCTCTCGAGTCCAAAGAGCCTGGACTTCACATGGGGGTGTGTCACTGCCCTTGTTATGCTATATCTTGCAGATTTTTTTTTGCTCATGTGGAAGAATTCCTAAAAAGTCAAGCAAAAGTCGTATTCCATCTACCTACAAGAGTCCCGCATATGAGTGTTTTGATATATTTCAAACGTGTGCAGTTGACATAAATCATGTTGGGGGCTATCTTTTTGTTCTGAACCGCTCCATATTGTTCTTAAAATGGTTGGGCTAATGGGTGGGTTAACACAAGTAGCTTTGTGGGCCTTGACATTTCTGAGCCATAGTGGGTGACACATCTGGAACCATTCAAATAATCTGAGCCTCGTTGGGGACATCCATGGTGATTGCTATCAAGATGCCAAAAGGATGTCTTGAAATCTCTTAGTGGTTATGAAACCTATGAATTAGTAGAGAAAACGATGTCTTGAAATCTTTGCCCTATGCTTGTTTTTTCACAACACGTTGGTGGACTAATCATGAATTGCAACGCTTTGCATAATGCAATGGATGTTTGACTGTCTCATTGGTGCACCTTTTTTGGATCATCATATGAAAGAAGACTTCCTTTTTATGCTAGATAAAATGCCATTGTATGTGTGATTTAGCTTCTCAAGTTGAAACTCAAAAGTACTCCGCCTTGTCCTATGGTGATTGTATTGATAGTCAGTCTTTATCGACTAGTGTGATTCTCAGAAATCTGGATAAAAGGACACAATGCACTTGATAGAATTTCTCGAGTGATATTCAAGGACGTTGCCTACAGTTTGGTACATCTCTCAAACTTGTATTTCCCAGAAAGTATGGAAGGTTGGTTGTACCTTGGCTCATAAGAACAAGAAAAAGGAAGAATAAATGCTTTCATTACAAGGTTGTATTTACTGGTTGTTCTCAGCAGGGTTTCAACTGTTGATGCTCTCACTGGGTGTAATGAATTGCTTTCCTATTTGTTGATGTTGAACATGGGTGCCTGGATATGAATTAATTGTTGGCCTCATGATGCTAGCTTCTTATGGCATCAGCTGATGGGCATGCTCCTTCATGATTCTCAATGGATATGTATGCCATTTGTGCTAATTGAAATTGCAAATAAGCAAACCCTTGTGCGTTGTGGTGATTCTTGTAAGTACCCCTCCGTGAGATTGTAAACTATTCTTGAGCCATGCTGAGGAAATATTAGTCACATGTTTTTGAAGTAATTCTAGCATTTGAGAAGGGTCCCACACTTGAGGTCACTGGTCCTTTAATGATATGTGAATTTGCTATCCCATTTTTTTATCACTCAATCGGAATAACAGATGAAAAATTTAGCATGTTTGTTTGAGTTTTGGTGGACAAATTCATGTTGCAGGTTGAATTGTTGTATGATGTACGGGACATGGTTGATGCCTCTTTGCAGCTATGTTTGATGCAGGAAGTGCTCTCCTTAATGCTATGTATGATACGGCCAAATTGATTTGAATGCTATGAAGCTTGGATTAAATAAATCCACAATCCTTGCAAACACCTTGAGCCTGTGATCAACATTATAAGTTGTTTTGGGAACCAGTTGCATGGAAAAAATAATTAATTGCAAGTTTCAGATGCTACTACTTCTGGTGCTTTGTTGAGGTGTTTGCCTTACTGATTCTTTATGATTTATTAAGCTCATTGATTCCAGGAGATTTGATTGTGAGGTTGCCACTCTTTGGAAGGTAGTATCCACACCCATTACGGCCACATAGTACCTTGTTCCTTGCTTTCATTTCAGGATTTTGCAGTCAAAGCTAACCATTGTATACTATTGAAAAGCATGATTGCATCCAACGATGCAATGATTGGCCTTCATGGGTTGACCGCTCATAAGATTATGTCCCAAATCATACATTTTCCGGCAAGTCATTTGCTTTGCATGAATACTTTTCAGATTTTTCAGGTCTTCTAAAGTAATTATCCAGAGATGAATGGCACACAGCCCCCTCAGACGGCGCTCGCTCTCATGCTTGGCTAGATGCAAGCTTTGGATTTTTCATCGGTGTCTTCTAAAGAATGGTTCTACTTCTTTCTATGTGACATGGTGTATGCAGTTCATAGTTGGGCATTTTTTGGTCAATAAAATTCTTGGTGTATTGCCCTTTGCTGGAAAATGGTTTTTATGCAAGACTCTGCTCTAAGGATGCCTTGCTCTCGGGAAGTAGATTATACGGTTGATGGGTGCACACAATCGCTTGTTAGGCACATCATAGTCTACTTGGGGGACACAATGTGGTTTACTACACCGAGCATTTAATCTTTTGGCAGATGAGCGCTCAGACAATAGTTATGTTGAATACTCGAAGAAGTTGGCTACAAGCATGGGGGTTGAATCTCAAATCTGGTTTATCAATCTATGTGTTGCATGACAAAGTGGTTCACTGCCTCATTTTGGTTGTAACAGAGGGTTTCTAAGTGTTCAACTCAAAAATCTGGATTGCTAATTCCTGAGATTGATTCTACTTGTTCCTATGTATGTGTGAAGTTTGTATGATGCTTGAGGTACATGTGTATGGACATTACAAGTTTATATGCTGCCAAAATTCATGGTTTACAGGTACCATACATAGTTGAGCTATTTTGGTCAGCACATTTTTTGGCCAGTTATTGGGGAATGCTTTCTATGCTAGGATTTAAGCTTACCCATTCTGTTCATGAACAGATTCAACTCATATATTTGGGCATAAGTAACCACCACTACAAGATTTGCAATTAATGTGGTTGATGTCCAAAACCCATCATCATGTGGAGATACTGATATAAGTGTTTTGGACTCTAGTGATCAAGAGTATGATGCGGGCACAACTATGGCATAAAGTTCATGCCTTTTTTGCAGATATGTTTGATGCAAGGATTGCTCACGAATGATGGGGTCATACTCTGAATTTTCCTGAATGCAGTAAACGCTAAGATTGGCTTGTGTGGGGTAGTGTGATTGTCCACAATACCTGCAATCATGTTGATGGTTGTTGTCACTTCCTTATGATAGGGCAGCAAGAATTAATTGCAGGATTTAAAAGAATGCTATAGCTTATGGAAGTTGGTTACTTTCTTGCTTCCCATGTTTGCAATTTTATGTATGCACATGAGTCTTTTTGGAAAAGCAAGTTTTGATTTTCAGGAACTACTCCATGGGATGGCTGCATAACAAAAGGCTACTCTTCTGGATTGCTGGGCTGACTGCCCCCCAAGGGGATTGTGTCGCTCAGCATTGCTGGATTGAAGATTTGAAGGCAGACGGCTTGCTAATTCAAAAGATTTGCTGCCTTATAAAATTGAGACTGGAACTGCTGCAAAATTGAAGACTCAACATGATCCCGTTCAGCTATGCATGTTCCTTTCATCTTAGCTTTGTCGAGGACGACAAAGACTAGGTGGGGGAGGGTGTTGGAACCTTGAAGTTATGAAGGACCCATGAAGCTATGAAAGATATGGAGTACTTGGAGGCCTACCTCGGAGCTAAGGATACTCGAGGCTCAAGGCCTTGTGATGGTCTCTCAAATTTCCCACTTTTTCCTTTTGTATACAAGTTCTTCATAGGAACTCTCTCTTATTTCCTTTTTTGAGAAAACCCATAAAAACTCAACCTTACCCTTCTTTTTTTGGAAAAGGTTTCTTTTTGAACTCTTGCTTTATTTTAGAAATAGGAGCCTTTTGGAAACGCACAAAGAAGACTCTCTCTCTTGAAAGATTCTCTTCTTGATTTTCCCACCTACCTTTTATTTTTAGATCTCTCAAATTAATGAAGCCTTTGGCCACTTGTATTCAACGGATTCATCCTCCCCTCTTATAAAAGGAGGAGCTCATTTTGTAAAAGGGGGTCCCTTGGCCATGGCCTTGGCCTCCATGCTAATGGAAAGAAGGTTCATTTGGCTTCCACATTTCTCCTTGTGTGCTAGGCGTTGATCCATGTGTGTGGATTTGGCACTTGGGGTTGTCTTGTGTGTGAGCATTGCCCTCCCTTGCTCCTTTTGACGTTGGCCATGGTGCCATTGTTCGTGGACGTGGGTGTGTGTGCGTTGCTTACACTTCTTGCAACTCCTCTTGGAAGAGCCTCTCACTTCCATGTGAGGCGGTTTGGGTTGGTTACTCCCCCATACTTCAACAGTGCCTCTTCTAGTGGCCTAAGTGCTTGATTTTCTAATTCAATAGTGATGTGGTTTTGGCCTACCCAAGCTTGAAGAAGTCCAATTCTTAGGTTGAGGTTGACTGCGTGATCATAGATCCAGTCTTGGCCCAAGACAAGAGGTTCGGTAAGATCCTCGTCTTCACATACTAGCACTTTGACTGCCATTTGAACCTCTTGAATGTAGAGGGGCAATTCCACCTCACCCATGCAAGGGGTTTCCACGCCTCCCAACCCCATGAGATATGCCTCTATAGGATTGACCTTCAATTGCAATTCTTGGCAGTAAGAAAGTCGAATTGCACTCGTGGTTCTCCTGAGTCAATTAAAGCTCTCACCGTCCTTGCATTCTCTCCTTGTCCTAGTTCTAGGTTCACAAAAGGTCGCCGATCGACTATCCTATGGGAACATTCACCTGAAGCCTCGCACATGGCGATGTGATAACCTAGAGATTCTTGAGTGTCAGGCATAGGTTGATCTCTACCATGTCTCATCAATTTCATTCATCGAATGCGTTCTAAAGCTTCTGCCTGTGCTTCTTCTCGAATTCACTTTTCCTCTTCTTTACACTTCTTGGCAGTGTTGAGCCGATTTAGCATCTCTTCAATCAGGGGTTCTTGATATAACTTGACTCTACATCTGCTTATGTAGCTAGGGAGAATATCGCCTTCTAAAGTGGCTAGTTGTACTGCCCCACTAGTTGAAATCCTATTTATGATCATAGGTCCATAGCCACACTTCTCTAATTTTCTCGCGTGTTGCTTCAAAGTGTAGAGTAAAACTAGGTCTCCGGCTTTCAAGCCCTTATCCTTTACGTGGGCATCGAAGTACGCTTTCTGTATTTTCTTAGCTGCATATATCCCTGCGGAAGCTCTTAGTATTGTTTCACCTAGTCGTTCAAGGTCAAAAATTCTCGAAGAGAGTTCATGACCCGTCCACTCATGCTCTTGTGCTACCCTTAGAGTTGGTATCAAGAAGTCTAGTGGAAGCACTGCATTTTGACCAAACACCATCTGAAAGGGTGTGGCTTGGAGTACCGTTTTATAGGCAACCCGGTACACCAAACAACATGGTGTAGCTGTTTGTCCTAATCAGAGCATTAATTATTCATCAATTTAGTCAGCACATTGCATAGGATCTTATTTGTGCTTTCGGCTTGGCCATTAGCTTGTGGGTGATAGGGGGCAGACTTCTTGTGTATCACCAAGAATTCTTGGAGAAGATTTTCAATAACTTCATTCAAGAAGTGAGTGCCTCTATCACTGACTAGCTCTATCGGTAGCCTGTACCTTGTGAACACATTTTCAAATAAGAACTTTGCTATTGTTTGAGCATCGTTCTTCATTGTGGCTTTTACTTCTACCCACTTGGTTAGATAGTCTGTGGCCACAATGATGTATTCAGCATGCGAACCCTTAGCTGGGGGGTTAATAGGACCTATGAAGTCTATTCCCCACTTAGAGAATGCACGTCCACCCATCATAGGTTTCAATGGCATCTCATCCTTGCGTATAGGATACTGAGTTCGCTGACAAACCTCACACCTCTTCACATAGGTATGTGCATCCATGTGAAGGGTGGGCCACCAAAATCCTGCAAATAGTATTGCCTTGATCACCTGATCTGGACCCAAGTGTCCTCCTGGTACACCTTGGTGAGAAGTTTCCAAGATTTTAAGATATTCGCTCTCATGGACACAGTCTAAGGTAATCATCTTTGCCACGCTTGTATAAATTATCTCCAGTGAGTGAGAAGTCTAGGGCTTCTTGTTCTAAACTTCTCTTCCTAGCCAAAGTCATGTCTGGAGGGAATGTTTCTGTCCTCAGAAAGGCTACTAATGGTTCACTCCAATCTGGCACTAAAGACACTTGATAAAGAGTGGCATGTTCGACTGGTGGTTTAGTGCTACAGACTGGGCATTCCTTACACAACTTATGGACATCTGCTTCCATAGTCGGCCAACGCACTCCAAGTCTCCTTAATGTCAATAAGGTTGTTTGCTTTGAGTAGTGTTGCTCTAATGCACCTATGTGTGCTAATTGCAACCATTTAGCATACTCATCCTCTTCCACACAACAAGCCAATATCCCTTGATCTGTATGCTTTTACATACTTCCTGCCATGATGTGGTACTTTTGGGCCTTTACTACCTCTCTATCTTGAGTGCTTATGACTGGGTGATTAGGTCCGTATGTTAATACTGGCGCTAATGTCTTAGCCCACTGTGGCACAACTTCCAAATTAAACAAGTAAGCATCAGGAAGGTCATCCGATACTCCTTGTGGGGCTTCTCCAGATGTGAGCCTAGAGAGATGGTCTGCTCTCAAGTGAGTCTTTCCTTTCCTCACCACAACCTCAAAGTCGTATTCCATTAGCAAAAGAAACCATCTCACCAATCTTCCTGTATTGCATGGCTTATTTACCAAGTACAACAGTGCTTGATGATCAGTAAAAAATTTAAACTTGTTTGCAAGCAAATAGTGTCTAAACTTTTTAACCGCATACACCATGCCTAATCCTTCTCGTTTAGTGGTAGTATAATTTCGTTCAGCTGCATTCAATTGTCTACTAGCATAGGCAATTGGAAGATCCATATTACCTTCACCAGTAGGTTGTGCAAGCACACATGCAATGGCATAATTGGACGCATCCACATGCACATGGAAGGGCTTATTCCAATCTGGTGTAGTCAAGATTGGTGCTGAGCATAATCGCCGTTTAAGCTCATTAAAAGAGTTCTCACATTCATCAATCCATTCAAAGTTTGTTAAAAGTCCGTACAGAGGCTTTGCAATGATGGCATACATGTGTATGAAACGTCGGTAATAGCCACAATGCCCCATGAAAGCTTGCACTTCCTTGACATTCTTTGGCCTAGGTAGTTCTGCAATAGCCCTCACCTTCTCTTCCTCAGTGGAGATGCTGTTCTTTGACACTATGTGTCCTAAAATCTTGCCTTGCTTGACCATGAAAACACACTTTTTTGGCTTTAGATAGACTTAATATTCTCTACATTTGTCAAAGATTTGCTTGAGTTCAGGTATATGTGTTTGTCTAATGTTGGAATGAGCGCAGAGATCATCAACATAGACTTCCAAATTCTTCCTCAGGAACTCTTTGAACACATGGCACATCAGTCTCTGAAAGGTTGTAGGAGCATTGGTAAGACTAAATGGCATAACTCGAAAAGCAAATATGCCCCACTCCCTAGTGCTATGGCAAAAGCAGTCTTATGTTGATCTTCTGGTGCTATGGCTACTTGATTGTAACCAGAGAACCCATCCAGGAAGCTGTACACTTCCTTGCCTGCTACCCTTTCTAATAGATGCTCAGTGATAGGAAGCGGATAACTATCTCTGATAGTGGCTGCGTTAACCTTCTTCAAGTTAATGCATACACGCAATTTTCCATTCTTTTTGGGCACCACTACAATGGGGGATACCCATTCAGTGTGCTCAATTTCATAGATAAATCTAGCTTCAACTAAGCGGTCTATCTCTTCTTTGATCTTGGCAGCATAGTTTTCATTGTATGTGTATGGTTTTTGTTTAGAGGGTCTAGCCTCTGGGGTCATGGGGATCGTATGTGAGCATATGTCCGGGTCTACACCTTTCAGGTCCTTGTAGCTCCATGCAAACACGTCTCTATATTCTCGTAGTAATGCTATCAATTCCTGCTCCTCATTTTCACTTAAGTCATGTCCTATGTATGTGTATCTCTCCTCTCCTTCTTCTATGGCTACCACTATTTTCTTGGTGGTTTCTTTGTTATCATAGGCCTCTCCTGCTTGTGCATCGCGTTTTGGCATTCTTATCATGACTCTCCTGTCTTCTACTTCATACTTCTTAAAGTTTTATGGGACCTCGAACAAGGATTCTTCCTCCTCTAGTGTGGCTTCTTTCTTCTTCCTTTTCTTTCCTTCACTATTGGTGGTCACTTGTGTGGTTAGTCTTACATCATTAGTGAGCTCTTCATGTCTCTGAGGGTAAACTTCTACCTCATAGAAGTATTGTTCATCTGATGCAAATGGTGGATCCATGATGATTGAATCTAAATCAGACTTGCATCCTCGAATGCATCAGTGCTAGGTTCACATTCTTCCAGAACCGAGTCTCCCATGATTGGTTCTATGGAGAAGATTGAAATGTCATAGCTGTCCTCGTCGCAGTGAGGTGACCATTGTTCTTCGTTGATGGCTACATCCATTGTTGCTAAAATTTTT
Organism: Ceratopteris richardii; assembly: GCA_020310875.1. Lineage (NCBI taxonomy): Eukaryota > Viridiplantae > Streptophyta > Polypodiopsida > Polypodiales > Pteridaceae > Ceratopteris > Ceratopteris richardii. The sequence goes on along the minus strand of CM035429.1, from coordinate 36,016,105 downwards.
GCCCAGCCATGAGGTTCAAATTCTTCGTCAGGAAAGACTACAGGTGCATAGGCTGGGTCTTGAATTGATCTATGGGTTTCCTTCGCACCTATCTCTCTGACTTTTTCTCTCTTCTCTTCTTCTACTACTACTTTACACATCCACAGGTGAGTGTCTTCATGCATCCATGAGGATCTTGATCCTATGGAATCACTGACTCAGTATCATCTTTAGCTCTGTGGATGGGATTCCATTGAATAGGGGGCACATATCTATGAGAGAAATCTTTGAGATTCACTTTGGTAGTGACACCCAAGTGTTGCAAATACAAAGAATTGGTCCCCCAATCTTGTACCACTTGCAACTGCCTCAAGAAGGGTCTTCCCAGAATCATCTCATAGGCTTGATTTTTGCTAAAGTCACAGATAGAAAATGTGTGCTCAAACTCCACACCACAAGTAGTAAGAGTTATCCCTTCTAGTAGTCCTAAGGGTCTTTCTATGTGACGGTCAGCCATTTGCAACTTCATTCTTGTTGGCCAGAGTGCTGGCTTGCCCCAACGTTTCCATAAGGAAGTGGTAGCAATTGCAACTCCTGCACCGGAGTCCAAAATAGCCTTGGTTGTGTAACCCTGATGAGTGATAGGGAGATATGTGTTTCCTTCTTCTCCTTCGCTCATGTCTCCTATCTTGTCCAAAGGTATTTCCGGCACTGTCCTATGAGACCCTACCTGGGAACGAGGTTTTGCTACATCTAGCACTTGTTTGGCTACATGTTTCCACAATTCCGGCTTAACTTTGAGTAGCTCCTCTAAAGTGAGATTGCACTGCACTTTAGTATTCTTTACTACCTCTGTGTTCCTTGGTATGATTGAGTCTTCGTTTCTTATCATGACCGTCGGTGCTCTCATACAAGTGGACTTCGCTTCCCAAGGGCCTGTGAAATGGGGTAGTTCCTGTAAAGAATTAGACTCGAGGTCTAATCTCTCTTGAGATTGGGCACTCTCTTGCTCTCCATAAAGGGAAGGAATGTCTTGTGGGAATTGATCGTGCGCGTCATCCACAAACTCAATTGGAGGAGGATCTTTGCTTTCTTTAGCCCATTTCTCTTCTTGAATCTCTCGCAAGAATTCTAGTGAGTATCGATTCACAGAAGAAGAGTTGTCTAGTTCAGCGGAGTTAGGCACATAAGCTTCCTTGGGAGGAATGCTTATTCTATCACTTGTCCTCTCCTTAGCCTGGGAGTTGGCTTCTTTTCCAGACTTTGCAATTATCGTCTCCAATCTATCCAATAGACCATCAAAATGCAATGGTGTTCTATTGGAGCTAGAGCAATCAAAGAGGCAATTGACCTCAAACATGGCTTGAGCCAATTCCACCATCTTGGCACACAACTTGGCTCGTTCAAGCTCTAGGTCAGCTCTAGGGTAACATCTTTCATGATCCGTTACATTTGGCCCTTCCTGGATCCTGGCCTGATATTCTCTAAGCATCATGTCTATGTCCTCAGGAGTGGGATCTGTGAAGATTGATCCTACTCGGGGTGGTGGGTGGGTTATGTGTGGTGGATTAGAAGGTTGAGGAATGGAAGGTGAAGGGGATGGTGGTGGAAGTGATGTGTGAGAGTGCGTTTGAGATGTGATTTCTATGATCTTGGCTTTGGTATCTCGTAGACTTTCCTCAAGTTCGCTCATCTTCCTTGCCCATTGCCTTTTCATACGTTCATGGCTATCTCTCCAGGCTCTTGTTCTCTTCCTATTCTGGCTCTTAGTCTCGCTAACCTTCGCATTCTTTTCCTGGCCTAACTCTTGGTTTTGCTTAAGTGCCTGAGCTCTCGTGATGACCTGCATTGGGGCCGTGGAAGTCAGACTGCCCATGGAGTCTACCACTAGCCCAATGACATTGATAGGAGCGATTTTTGGCATATTGGCATGGTTCTTGGGACACTCTCGTAACAAATGCTCCTTTCCACAATTCGGGCAAAAGCCTTGAATTGTCACAGATTCGGTTTGTGTAGGTGCAGGTAGAGGGCAATCACGAATGAGATGATCTCCCTGACATCGATAGCATGGCCCTCTAGCAAATGGAGGTCTCATCGGCCTAGGTTGGGATCTCGAGTTGGGGTTTGCATACATGACATTTGCGTATTCCAGCTCCCAACTAGATTCACTCGGTTCTTCATAATAATATGACTCATTATGCTCGGGCGATTGCATGTAGTAAGCCTATGGGCTATCAATATGGGTAGAGTCAAAACTATGATCACTTGGGTCACTTTCTGAAAGCGTTGATGTCACTGGCACTAAAGCTCTATTTAGATTTTCTTCCGCAGCTACATACTTTACTGGAATCACATTGGTGGGCGTAGGGGCTTGCTGCGCTAGGACTGGTTGCGATCTTTGTTGCCCTTGATAGGGTGGTTGATAGGTTTGCTGGGGCCAAGCATACTGTTGTTGTGGGTACTGATTAGGGTACTTTCCTTGTTGTGGGTATGGCTGAGGATAATTTTGTCTAACCGCTTGTTTGTTATAGGGGCAGTCTTGTGCAGTGTGATTGGTGTATCTCCTTTCTATGGTACAGTATTGGCTGTTAGAGTTCACTTGGGGTTGAGCTATGATGGGGCACACATTAGCCATATGGTCTCCTCCACAGGTAAAGCATCATTTTCCTGGGGCAAATCTAGGAATCTGCTTGCTAGAGACTCCTAATTTCTGAGCTACCTTCTCGACAGATCCTCAATAGACGTGGATTGCGAGGATGTGAGACTAGAAGAGCTATCTGAGTCTTTATAGATCTTTGAGAGCTCTAACTCCTCCCCTAGATTATCCTCAATGTCTATGCACATGCGTACACACTCTTCTATGGATCTAGGGTCCTTCAAGTACACGTATGATCTCAATTTGGTACTTAACAATCCGTCTATAAATAAGGCCACTTGTTTGGCTGGAGTGGGTAACTCAGGAGCAGGGCATCTCTCTAGGTATTGCCTAAACCTTCTTCCTGCGAGCCTCATTGTCTCTGGAGGTGTTTGCTTGAAGTTGTATATCAAGGAAGATGTGTTATGCCGAATGCCACTCTTGGAAAACTCAGTGATGAATGCTTCAAGCAGTTGATCTATACTTCTGTATTGATCTTGGTGAAGTGGTTGAAACCAACTCAATGCAGTGTTCTTGAGTGTTAGGCCAAAGGCATTGTATTGAGTGAACAAGTCTTCCACTTGTTCAGCTCTCAAAACTTGCCTAAACTCTGCTACATGGTCATATGGGTCTCCTGTGCCATCGAAGCAATTCTTCAGGGACTTAACCAATTGTGTGGGTCTTAAGGTTCTAGCGTGTTCTCTAGGTCTTGGGAGAGGGAATTCATCTATATTTCTTGTATTACTTGGATCCCTATGTCTCTCCCTGTCCATTCTATCCGTCTCAGTCCTTGTTCTTTCTCTTCCAAGTGGGTTAGCAAAGCTCACCTCGGGTCTATCTCTACTCCTCTCTCTCTGAGTTCCATGAGCCTGAGATGTTCAAGCTCCTTGTTGGCCATACGACACAGTGGATCGAGGTTGGGGAAAAACAAATTCTCCCTTCCAAGTGTATGCGTGTCTTCCATGCTCTGAGACCACAAAGATCCTCTCTGAAGCATCACCTAAGTAGGTCACTTTGCCTGGGATATCAGGATCTTTGAATTCGTAAATGGTAAGAGCTCCTACTTCATTAGGCTTCTCAGGCTTGCACTTCCAAAAAGCCTCATCCGTCTCTCGATTCAAGAGCAAATCTATGCTCCTATTACCTTGGGGAACCCACTCTGGCATGATTATTCTCGTCAGAACTGACTTGCCTCGAGGGGTTTTTGGCTCCTTTCCTAGGTTCCCTTGCTCTATGTCACCTATTTCGACCTCTGAGATTATGTTGCCAAACTCATCTATCCTTTCAGGTTGGCTGGTGACCACATACATTGTTCCTTCTTTATCTATATAAGAACCATTTTCAAACTTGACTATAGGGTGTTCTAGTCCAATGGGCTGATCCGGGTTTTTAATTAGGACAACAGATCTTCTCAGGCCATCCTCATAGATGCGTGCACCTAAGCGGTTGGTCCTGATATATTCCAATTGAGTCTTATAAGGACCCTCGAGTTTTTCTAGGTATGCCACTCCTGAGCTACCTACAGGTCTCTCCATGCTGTAAGACATCTCCAAGTCACTAGTTTCTGAGTCTAAAGCATAGGGTTAACCACTCGGCCCAGGATCTGGCGGTATGGTTGACACTAGCCTCGGATGATCTAATACTTTGACGGTCTCTCCCTAGGTGTCTTCGTGATTTAAGGTTCATATGCCCTTCCAATTAACCCAATGATCCTTGTACAAGCACGTTGCTGATTCGTTTATACCAATCACTTGTTCCTTTTGAGTTCCTTTGTATGTGTTTTCTTGTCTTTAATTAAGCGTCGTCAGAAGCACTTAAGTGTGTCGTACTTGATGTTCTGTGTCTACTTAGTTTAAGTTCTTTTCCTTTAGGTTATCCCTTGACTGCAATTTAGCCTATTCTTGGACTTGAGAAGTTAAAGGCTCTTCAAACTTGAGTATTCCTATCGTAGCCCTAGTCAATTTGGACCACTACTCTCGCTTAGCCTATGCTAAGAATGGACTGAGGGGGTTAAGAGATGTTCCAACCTCAAGTCGCTCCTTCTTGCTATGCTCTTCTGCCAAGCTTGCACACAATGTCCTTGCTGCACGTAGGGCTATGAGAATTCTAATGGATATCGTATTCAGTTAACTGTCGGGCAGCCTCATTAACCAGAGTAGATTGGAACACTATAGCCTTATATGTCGGATCCGCTGGATAATTGAGTACAACATAATTGATTTCAAAAGTACGCACATGGGCATTGGGATCATCACCAGGAAGCGCATTCCCAAGCTTGCACACAATGTCCTTGCTGCACGTAGGGCTATGAGAGTTCTAATGGATATCGTATTCAGTTAACTGTCGGGCAGCCTCATTAACCAGAGTAGATTGGAACACTATAGCCTTATATGTCGGATCCGCTGGATAATTGAGTACAACATAATTGATTTCAAAAGTACGCACATGGGCATCGGGATCATCACCAGGAAATCCTCCAAATTTTGTATACATAACTCAAGCAGGTACCGATCATGGTGGCATGATTTGCTGCTATTGTTGTTGTTGTTGCTGTTGCTGTTGTTGCTGGTGATGTTGATGTTGCTATTGTGAACCACTCATATTGTTTAAATCAAGAGGAAGTATCACTGTAGAATGATTTGAACAAGTTAATCCTAACTGCTGCTGTGTCATCTTGGCACCTTGCAAGTTCTCCGTTAATCTGATATCCTTAAGTCGATCACACACACCTACACCCAACTGCCATTCCTCATAGTTGGCTTCTGAGGTAAACTTTTCACCAGAACTTTCATCTAATAATACACTAGTTTCTCCAAAATCGACACCCAAAGTAGAGTTGTCATTGAAATTCTGCAAGCCGACCTTGGAATTGTCCGAGGTACCATCGAAATTCCACAATCTGCTACCAGAATTTTCCAAACTGTCACCAAAACCAGTGATTACTTCCCCAACCGTACTTTCAGTAGATGGGGTTGGTTGCACTTCTTGTATACCCTATAGTCTGTGCACAAGGAAATGCTGAGGTGGCACTCCACTAGTCCATATTTCTTGCTTTCCTTCTGACGATTGTCCGTCACCAGTACCACCAGGAGGCATTCCCAACGTGCTAGGAAATTTCCAAGGATGCTGATCCCTTCTGTACTTCGGCTACGATTCTCTGGAATGCGTTACAGGCATATATCATAGGATTCTTTCTCAAATCCTAATCTGTTCGCAGACTGGCTACTCCATGCCCCATGGCCAGTGCCAGTGTTAATTTGGTATCTTGTCGAGTTAGTTATAATTTACTTTACGACTGCGTGTGGGTTCTTGGGATGGTTAGGGGTCTATAATACAGAGGCCCTTTATGTATTTTCCCATTAACTTCATTAGTGTATTAATCTCTTTATTACTGTTCTGACGATTCCAACAAACTTCACTACTAATCCCTAGTGCATAACAACATATAACAATCACCACACCCCAATACGCAGAGACTTAATACCTACTAACTTATCATCACCATTATACTTGCAATTAATCAATAACTCAATCAAACATTAACATAGTACCACGATTATTCAATACCGAACAACAACATAGATGATACAACAATGTAAAGAACTGTGCCAGAATCAAACTCCAGACACGTCACCCAGATGCACAGTCCGACGACGCATCTGTCGCTCTCTTCCAATCACCTCTTCTATTATCAAAAAAGGGTTACAATGTTTGCGCGACATCCTTTCGATGCACGTCTGTTCCTAATTACAATTTCTACTAAAGAGAATGATATTCCTTTCTGGCGGCCTAACACTTGGAATGAATGGAAGCGAATGGTTAGTCATATGTGCATATTTTCGTCTTTGGCATATGCTCTTGGTCCATCACAACAATGTCACAAGCTTGATGACAAGGCAAAGAAATGTATATTTTTTGTATATAGTGGTGAGATTAAAGGTTATCACTTATACCATCCATTGAAAACTAAAATCATGGTAAGTCAATATGTGGTATTTATTGAAAATTCAGCTTATCCTTTACTTGAATGTAAATTTCAACCAATGATTAGTTTAGAAGATGTGCTTGATACACTCATGCTTTGTTTCAAAGTAGTGCATTTGACTATGGCCATGTAGGCCATCCAAATGAGATTCAATGATCTAAAACTTTTCAGCCAAATATGGGTGAAAATTTTCAGCCAAAAATAACTAAACATTCCCAAAAATTGCAAAGAAACATGGCTAAAAAATTCCAACAAAAGATAGTTCAAAATGTCCAGCCAAACATACTAGAAAATTTACAAAATTTACAAGTACATATGGCTAAAATTTAGCATGATATTCAACCTACTTCTAATGTATTTTTTCATGAAATATTACATGAGGAACAGATCTCAATCGACGATACACAATTTGTGCCAAAATGGTTGTAAAAACATTGCAAGATAGCAAATTCAGTGCTCCTTTACTTGGTAGAACAAGATCAAGATCTTGCCATGCATCAGGTGATTTTGTGTTTGTATCTCTTATTGCAACCGCATGTAATGAAGAGCAACTCACTTTTGAAGATGCATGTGATGATTTAAATTCAATGAGTGCAATGCAATTAGAATTGGATTCTATTCACAAAAATCATACTTGGGAATTATGCAAATTGCCAAAAGGAGGCAGAAAAGGAGGAGATTTAAAGTCTTGTACATAGCTCACAAACTTGCAAAGATCCTTCTCCTCAAGTGTTAATCACCTAAAAAAAGAGTTTAATAGTATTTAATAATTTCAAAATGATGCAAACAAGATAGATGATAGTTCCATAACTCACAAACAAGTGTCACACACCCAATCACTCACTAAGCTCACTTGAAATGTGCAAAGAAGCACAAATACAACTTTTCAAGAAGAGAGCTCACAACTTCATTCTACCAAAAAGTATTTGTATAAGTGTGATCTTGGCATTTATATAGGCTTCTCCCAAGACTCTTTCCTTTTTTATTTGAAAAGGCCCTAAAACATAAAAGAATAAACTCTAAAACTCTTCTTTTTTGCAAGATTTTTAAGGGAAGACTCTTCCCTATAGTTACAAAGAAATGCTAACAAAGCCTTAAATATATATAACCCTTTTTTGCTACAAAATTTAAACGAAATTTTACAATGTGGATAAAAATAAAAGGGTTATCTATCTAAAAATGGAGAAATTTGAAAGTAATTTTAAATATTTTTGAAGACTTTTTGGGTCTCGCCATAGTTGTGTATTAGTTTATTTTTTGAATATTGATATGCCTTTGTATGGAATTATGCACATAGGATTCCAATAACGAGTGGTACAAAGCCCAAAAACAAAGAACTTATACATATAATGATGCATATTCTACCAAGATCAAGGTAGATATCAATAAACTTTTCATAATAGGACTTATTTATAAGATAGAACATACTAAGTGGGTGTCACCTATTGTGGTAGTCCTAAAGAAGAATGGAAAGCTAGCGTATGCATAGATCTCAAGATGATCAATGTCGCAATGATCCATGATAGATATCCTTTACCTACCATGGATCATCTACTTGAAAGGGTGACATGCCAGGATGTTTATAGCATCTTGGATTGTTTTTTAGCCTATAATCTAGTAGCAATTGCTCTTGAGGGCCAACATAAAAGTGCCTTTTGTATCAAATAGGATGTCTTTGCATATTGTTTCATGCCATTTCACTTGAAAAATACCCCATTTCTAATGCTTTATGTATCACTTGTTCAAGGAATTTATACACAAATGCTTGGAACTTCTCTTCAGGTGTAACTTGATGTACAACAACATTCAAAGTTCTATTCATTATGTATATAACAATGTGCACACCTTTTGCCCAATAACAAGGAGACATATTTTTACATAAAACTACCTTCAGATACCAAGATTTTTTTGAAAACTACTAAATTCATTTGTTATGTATTCACCTCCTCCATGAGATATCGTATTTGAATATAATTCCCTGTGTGGTTTTCTACCGTCACTTTCAAATTCTAAAAGTCGGAAAACACCTCACTCTTCTTCTCCATGAATTATACCCATAGTTTTCAAAACATGTTGTCTATCCACTCAGTTAGGATAAAAACTAGACTTCACTAAAATTGAATAACTCACAGAGCATGATAAATCTCACAAAACTATTTTAGAAAGAGAAAAAGTCACAAGATAAGATTTCCAAAGAATATTTAAACTCTAAAAATGGATACATACATCGAGAGATATGACTCTCGCTTCAGGCTACCTAGAAAATGGTATGCAAGTGGACATAGTATATAAGACTGAAGAAAACAAAATGAATGAAACCAAATGAACTACTTACAGATGCCTTCTTCCTCTATTCTTGAGTGTCCTCCTTTGCCTCTTTTGTAGCCAAATGACCACGATCTCTCATGATGAGTTTGAGATCTCTTCTCCATAACTCCTCCACTACCTTGAGCAACCACTCTTCTTTTTCGGTTTAGTTTTTGGATTTGATTCTCTTTTGGCCTCCACTACTTGCTAAAGTAAATGCTTTCATTTTTCGTTTTTTTATTTCCTTCTATTTGAAGAAAATCCTTTTTGCAAAATATATACAACCTTGCTTCTTTATTTTTTAACACTCCCCCTCAAGCTCACATGTGAGCTTGCACCTTCAGCCATATCCTACAAATTTATTTCATCCTTGAAATTCTTTAGTTTAGAAGCACCTATGGACTTTTTAAACATATCTACAACTTGTCATTAGTTCTAATGAACTTTATATCCACATTGCTCAAAACTTTTCCTCAAACATAATGATAATGCACTTCTATGTACTTACTTCATGCATGAAACACTGGATTGTCTGTCAAGTGAATGCTTGATATGTTGTCACCATAAATTGGAATGGTCTCTACCTTCACATCAAGATCAGCCAAGAGCTTCTTAATCCACATGGCTTCACAAGTTGTAAACACTAATCCTCTATATTCAACTTTTGTAGATGATAGTGCAACAGTAGGTTGCTTCTTCGAGCTCCATGTGATAGGTTTGCTGCTATCATGAATACGTAACTTGAAGTGGATCTTCTGTCTTCCTTTGAACTAGCCCAATCAGCATCACTAAAGCCCTTCGCATGTAATTCTTCATCATATCTATAAAACAAAGCATGATTGACTATGTGCTTCACATATCTTAGCACTTGTTTGGATGAATTTAAATGTTCACTTGTTGGAGTTTGCGTAAATTGAGAAAGAACTTCAACGATATAACACAAATCTGGTCTTGTGATCGTAGCATAGATCAAGGAACCTATAATACTCTTATATGTAGTTACATCATGTAACTTCTCTCCATCATTTGAGCATAGCTTCACATTTGTGTCCATACGTTGAGTGAGTGGTTTGCATTCACTCATTCCAAATCTGAAAAGAACATCCAACAGGTACTTTCTTTGCATCAAGTAGATGCATTCTTTCCCATAGACTATCTCAATGCCTAAAAAATATTTCAGCTCACCAAGATCTAAAATTTTAAACTCCTTATCGAGTTTTCTTTTTATCTCTTGTATCTTGTGACATTACTTCCTGTTATGATGAGATCATCAGCATATATGCAGATGTATACCTGTTTGCCTTCTTCTTTCTTCATATCTAGAGAAGGATTTGCACTAGTTGGACTATAGCCATACCTTGTGAGGTACTCAACCAATCTTTGGTTCCAAGCACGTGGTGCTTGCTTCAACCCATACAAAGCTTTCTTCAATCTGCAAACAAAATCTGGATGCTTTTTATCTTCAAATCCAATCGGTTGACTCATGTATACCTCTTCTTGAAGTTCACTATTGAGAAATGCATTTTTTATGTCAAGTTAGTACAATGGCCATCTCCTTGCTACACTCACTACAATCAAGGTTTGAATTGTTCCCATCTTTGCAACTGTTGCAGATCAAAGAGGCACGAAAGGGGAGCCCCAAAATTTTCAAATTAATGGGCATATTTTTCTTCTTGAAAGTCTTAGGAAATTCCCTCAAGCCATGTAAATGCACTAGGGGAGTCCTCTAGATGCATAATCCCAATTCGTTGTAATATATTTCTTGTAAAATAGTAGGAACATAGAGATTAGCCAATAAAGTGCTGGTCACTTGTGTGAAAGGACCATTTTTTAGGGCACATGTATATAAGTCACTTTGTGACTCTTTGTAAAGACTTTTTGCCATTGAGAAGGAGGAGAGCTCCTGATTTTCGAATTTGCTTCTTTCCTGCAGATTTTCATCTTCCCTATGATCTTTTATGCATGTGTAAAGCTTGGAATGTGTGTGTAACACTGTGATCTACCCCTCCCCAACACTTTTGAGCTACTGTAGTGTGTGTGTGAGCAGGTATGAGTTGTGGAGTGAGTGTGTGTGTTTCCTACCATTCACTATTTTGGTCATATCTTGAAGCACGATTGTTAGAATTGAGTGAAGCCACCTCCAATAGAAGCGTATTGTCGAGAGCTTAAAAAAAAACCTGCTATTGGCCATATTCGACGTTCAGAGCTGGGAGAAATGCTCAACTTAGTGAAAACTGTTGTAAGTGGTATCGCGGAAGACACTTTTAGTAATTAAGTGAGTTAGAGAGGTAGGTTAGTCTTTTCTCATGCATGTGAGCTCAACCACTTCACTTTCCATCATGTGTGCACACGTCCTCATACGTTTGGTTAGGTCGGTTCGTCAGATTGACAAGTAAGCGTGTGTCAATTCCCCACTATACACACTTGTGTGGCAAGTGAGATTTAGTCTCCTTGGCACAAGTCCCTAAGGGTTCGTGACTTAGGTACACACGTTTTGGCACCATTGCCGGGGAACACACTCGATCAAGGTGCCTTCGTGATGTTTATAGCTCTAGAAATTAGAAGTTCATTTGACACTTGCTTCAGTTTGCTATCGTCTGAGAGCAACGACTGGTATCGTCAATGTGAGATCGTGCAAAGAGAGCCCAAAATTACCTAGTGAATTCAAAGACCTAAGCATAACAACCTCAAGGTAAGCTACATTCAAATCTCAATCTCAAAAACTTCTAAAATTTGCACTTACACGTGATTAAAGGTCCGGACGGTATCACGGGCTCTTTGTGAAATAAGGGTGTAGGAGTGAAGAGGGGTGAGAGAAGAGCCAGGGGGTGAAAAAATTTTTGAATTTGTAGGTAATTTGACTACAGTATCACGATCGGTTGAGTTTTTCGTGTCGCGATACCAAAAATTCCCTTGTATCACGATACTCACCGAAGTATCATATCGCCGGTTGCCAGCTGTGGTATCGCGATACCATTTTTGGTATTGTATCACCTAGTTGGTATCACGATCGCAAATTGCCAAGTGGTATCGTATCATGGTCCACTTTGGTATCATATCGTCTCGGTCACGGTATCGTATCGTTGATCTAGCGGTATCGTATCGTGTCGAATTTCAGTATCGTATCGCGATTTAATTTTGGTATCGTATCTTCCATAAAGTGGTATCGTATCATGAGCATACCTGGTATCATATCGTGAAAAAGTTTGGTATCATATCGGCCTCATAATCGGTATCGTATCGTGCACCCAAGATCGTATCGTCGACTCTTGTGGTATCGTGTTGCCTAGTACAATGGTATCATATCGTGCGAATCTTAGTATCGTATCGTGCGAAATTGCGGTATCGTATCGTGAATTGCACTGGTATCGTATCGTTAGAATTCCCGGTACCGTATCACATTGTGTAGAGGTATCGTATCGCCTGTTGTTTTTAGTATCATATCGTCTAGTCTTCTGGTATCGTATCGTGAATTTCCTAGGTATCGTATCATGACCATACTTGGTCTCGTATCGTGACAAAGTCAGGTATTGTATCGTGTGACTTTCCAGTATCGTATCGTGCTCTCAAGGAGTATCATATCGCCGACAACCTCGTATCGCCTAGGGCAGTATCGCCAAAGTGGTATCGTCCAGATCACTTTGAGCATTTCCAAGGGTGATTTTGAGGCAATTGAGGAGCCACTTGGGGAGAGTCTTAGAGGTCAAGAGAGCCCCAGGAGGGTGAATGAACTTGAGGTCAGGATGAGTTCTGAGTAGCCGGAGAAGTGTCATATCATCCATAGGAAGTATCACTCAGGTCAGTCACCGCTCTGTCTATTCAGATACCTCTAGTGACTCAGAGGAGGAGATACCCATGGCCTCGGACGACATGCAGGGTCTTGCTCTCGGGAGAAACTTCATGACCAATGTAGAAGGAGAATACCGCACTTCTTTGCAGTACGTTTCCACTAATGCCCAGGAGATCCCCATCTACCTGGACGGTTTAAACAGATCTGTGGCTAGGATGGTGACTTGCCTAGATGCAACAATTGTGCCCATACTTGCTATCAAGTATGAAGGTAGAGCATACATGGACAAGTTGGGTCACATCTATGTGGTAACAGAATACCCGTATTTGATCAATGAGAGGGGAGAGTTAGTAGGACAAGAGAACTCAGGAAGGCTGAACCCTGAGGAGTTAGTGACTACCCCTAGAGGCAAGTCAATAGTAACGCAAGTCTTGAGAGGGGACTTGATACCTCAAGATGATTACTTACTGGAAGTTTATTTGATCAACGGGTCAGACTTGTTACTCCAAACTGACTCACCCACTCAAGGAAGGGAAGAAAGTACGATGACATTTTACGAGCTAAAAGATCCAGAAGACAAGTCGAGAGTAACATACCTAGACAAGAACCAAAGAAGGTATTGGTTGGTAGATGCTATAGATAGATCTCGACTAAAGTATATGGGTTTTCCTGTATTCCCTCAGAGAGAGCAGGCAACCACCTCTCAGAACCCCTTCGGAACACAACAAGAGGCAGAGCATACAATGTCGGGACAAACAAGCCAACGGAGTGTTCCGAACCAAACTCATGTGCAATTCACAACACCTAGAGTGCAAACACACAATTAGACCCACCCTAGAGTAGGTAATCAATATCGACCACCAACAAGGCCACGACCACCAATATGAGTGTAGCCCGGAATACCCCCAATTAGACTAGCAATCCCCGCCTTCCCTATAATGCCCAGACAACCAGAACCAATGAGAAGATTGAGACCTATTTAGGTGGCCAAATGTGTGAGGAATCATTATGACGGATTGGGAGAACCCTACGACCACATTGCCATTTAAACAAGTTCTAAGAGCTGAGCAAGTAGACAACTTCTTTGTGCAGTACGAGTCTTTTGGACTCACCCTCATAGGAACGGCTCTGACTTGGTTCCAGCCATTAGACCCCAACCAAATATGGAGCAATTCTTTCAAGAATTCATAGGGGAATTCACTAAGAGAGGGATTAAACACAATTCTTCATCTTTAATCCATAGTTTTAAATAGAACCCTAATGAAACCATGAAAACAGTTGCCCGAAGATTCAACCCGTATGTGGATAGATGTCCTGTAGCAAAAAAGCTTACACAACAAAAAAATGATATCATTGTTTTTGGATGGATTAACAAATGGGACTCCAAGAATGCTAGTCTATGTAAAGAGGTTACATACCCTGAGTGAATGTCTTCAAGAGTGTATCGACCTAGAAGACAATCTAGCAGAGGATCTAAAGAGCACGCCCAACCCCACTAAATCAAAAGACTCTCAGAGTACGATTACATCCAACTCCAGTAATGTGGAGGAATTAGCAGAGCTGGTGGCAAAGAAATTAGGAGTCCAAGGACAAAGAAATTACCAGCATCCACCCCCAAGAGTACCCATGTTGCGAAGATGTAGTCTATGCGGAGGAGATCACCTCACACAGATGTGTGTACGAGGAGGAACTGGAGTGCCTCAGGCCTACCCCTACAATAGACAACCTTATCAAGGAACGGCCTTGTATTGTCACATAGAACAAAAATACACCAATCACACCACGGAAAATTGCCCATTCAATAGGCAGACTCGGCCTCTATAGCCACCTCAGTATCAGCCATACGGATACCCATCGAGAGAACCAGGAAGGGAGATACCTAGGTATAATCCTTACTCAAGACCAGCAGGAGCACCTAGGCCATATGAACCAGCACAATTTGGAAACCCTCAATCGGTGTTAGGACCACAACCACCACTTCCTCAACATGTGGTACCACTCAAGTACGCTCAACGAGAGGAAAACCTAGAAAGATCCATCATGCCAGCATCACCTATGACCAACTTAGAGTCGACAAACCAAGGTTACAAGCCATCCCAAGGAGAGTAATATCCCTATGACGCTAACATGTCTGAGTACAAACAAATTTATGATCCACACTACTACGGGTACGACGGGTATGCCAATGTCTATGGACCAGAGGTGGCGGCACTAATGTACACCGCACCTAAGGCTCAGGCACCCTCAAGACACCCCTCAGACCACCGATGCCAAGAGGACCATGTTATAGATGTGGAGGAGACCACTTCATCAGAGAATGCACTCGGCCATACAAGCAACCACCTCTTAGGACATGGGAAGGATATTGTAGTGATTGTGGAAAAGAACATCTCTTTAGAGATTGTCCTAAAAATCCTAATAAGACCCAGGACACAGCACCTATTAACGTGATCGAAGTCATAGAAACATCAGGAAGTGACAAGGAGTACACATTACCTTTGAAGGCAATCACACGAGCGCAAACGAAAGAGCAGGAAAAACCACAAGCAAAACCGGAACAAAGGAAGGGTAAAAACCTAGAACCTAGAATTCAAGTTGTGGAAGATTCAAAGGACCTACACGAGAATACCAAAGCAACAAAGAGTCAAAAGTGGAAAGAAAGGAGAGAAAAACTTAGGGAAAAATGGATGAAAAATAAAAACAAGGAAGACAAGAGACATACGCGCAACAATAAGACATCAAAAGAACCTGAGATTCAGGAAGAAGTTTCTATTCCACCACAGTCACGAGAGCCAGAGAAACCAGAACCAATTCTAGCTGACCCAAGACCGGATGATTTGGACATGTGGTTGAAAGCTTACCAAGCTAGAATCAAGAATGAACCAAACTTAGAACAACATGAAAAACTTTACCCACAAGGGGAACTAGAAAAGGAGAGGTTGGGCATTTGCAGAAAACTCATAGAGGTAGCTCAGGCCACCCTAGAGAAGACCATCCTGACCTCCCTAAAACAAGAATGTCTGAAACTCAATATCAGAGTTGTATGGAAACCAAAGACCTGGAACCCGAAGAGAGGAGTGAAGGGAAGGAATTACCCAATACACTGGGAAAAGCTATGTCCACCATCCCGGACTTAGAAGCAGATTGGCCAAAAGAACTGCGGAAGAGAATTCAGGAAGATCAATGGAAAAGGAATGGAGTCGTAAAACCCCCTTTCGAAGACTTAGACGTGGAAGATTATCAAGCCCAACCGAACTTAGAGGAAATATATGAAGAAGTTTTGAAACTAGACCGACACAGAGAGGAGACTCATAGCATTTCCACCTTACCTAACTATACGAGAGAATACGAAAAAGAGTCATTAATCTTCCATGCACCCACGGTACGAGGAAAAGGAAAAGGAATCTCAGATAAGAGTTCACACAACTTAACCGAACTAAAGAAGGCCAAAGTACAGTGCCACTTGACTGTGGAAGAACTACTTCGTGTTAAATCACACCTACGGAAACAAATAGCGGGACAATTGGAGTTGAATCAGGAGAAGAATGAGAAGGAAAACAAGGGAAAGGAAAGCCCACCTAGCGTACAAATCCCTGTGGATAAGATCGGAGAATTTAGTGAAGGAGATGAAGGTAACATGTGTCTACCTGTCACTTACAATGGCTATATGACCAAAGCCATATTAGACACTGGAACGGGAGTAGGTATTACGACCAAAGAAATTTGGGAGAAATCGGGGAAACCTGCTCTACAACCCACACATATGAAGCTTCAATTAGCCGATGGCCATGTTGAGAAACTCTTGGGAATATTAGAAAAGATCAAACTAACCACTTGTGGAGTTGAATTTGAACATACCCTAGCTATCTATCAATTTGGAAAACCAAGTAACTATGAGATGATATTAGGACGACCCTTCATGAGACAGCTTAGGGTAGTACAAGATTGGGGACGAGTCTCATTATATCTTCAACATCAAGAAAATACCACTAAGATAAACTTGCATACGTTTGCATATCGAGATGTACCCCCACTACAATGGAATCCTATACACAAGGAAGAAGATGATATATCTATTCATAGCACTAGATCAAGTGATCAATCATGCCCAATTATGGATGTAGAAGCCAAGAAAGAGGATAATAAATCGCATTTGTGGCCAATAGGACATCCTAATTACCGGCCCATAGAAGATCCAATGTACATGCCTCAAATCTTCCCTGATGAAACATTTGAACCGCATGGATGGATGGAAATCTTAGCAACCTTGGATGTATGTGTGAATGAAGAAGTTGTGATGATGAATGAATGTGTGGACTAAGAAGGCTATGATGTAAATTTGTACATGGTTACCCTTCAAGAAGTCGAAGCTGGAGAAATACTGGAAAAGGAATGGAAAGAAGAATACGAGAGCATAGAGATGGAACCAGAGTTTGATTCAGAAGAACGTTACTTAGAAACCATTTGAACCAAAGACAAGCATGAAATGACCAAAGTTTTAGCAATAGAAGCAGCCCCCATTGTACCAACGTAGGAGGAGAGTGTGAGTAACATCGAACCAGACCCCGAACTTTTTGAGGTTCCGGAGCATTTTAAAAGGTACGAAGTAGAGGAGAGAAAAATAGCTATTCAAATGCCTAAAAGAGCGGTAAGAGAAGGAGAAGCTTACGACAATATAGAACAAACAAAGAAAATCATAGTGACAGTAGAAGATGGGGAAGAGCAATGTACCTACATAGGAAAAGATGTGTCCCCAGACGAGGAAGAAGAATTGATAAAGTTGATCCGGGAATATCGAGACGTACGCATGGACATACAAGGATATCAAGGGTGTGGAACCCTCTATTTGTTCCCATAGAATACCAATGACATCGAGAAACCATCAAAACAACGCCCCTACATATACAATGAGGCCTATGCTACCAAAATGAAAGAAGAAATAGACAAGCTATTAGCGGCTAGATTCATTTATGAAATAGAACACACTGAATGGGTATCACCACTAGTGGTTGTGCCTAAGAAGAACGAAAAACTCACAGTATGAATTAACCTGAAAAAGGTCAATGCAGCCACGATTCACGATAGCTACCCATTACCCATCACTGACCATCTATTGGAAAGAGTTGCAGGAAAGGAGGTCTATAGCTTCTTAGATGGATTCTCAGGATACAATCAAGTAGCCATTGAGGATCAACATAAAACCGCATTCGCGACTGAATGGAGAGTCTATGCTTTTCGAGTGATGCCTTTTGGACTCACTAACGTGCTTGCTACTTTCCAAAGATTGATGTGTCATGTTTTCAAAGAATTCCTGAAGAAGAGTATGGAAGTGTATGTGCATGACCTATGTACATATTCAAATCAAAGGCAAGACCACATTCTTGAATTGCAGAAGATATTCGATAAGTGCCGACAATATAGAGTCTGCTTGAATCTCGAAAAATGTGTCTTCATGGTAAGACAAGGGAAGATCTTAGGACACATAGTGTCTAGGAACGGAATATCCACAAATGAAGATAAGATTAAAGTCACTTTAGAACTTCCTAGACCAAAGAATGCAAAAGAAGTGCAAGCATTTATGGGACATTTTGGATACTATCGTTGATTTATCCACATGTACACCATAATTGCCAAACCCTTGTATGGAATTTTGACTCAATTCACTTGGACTGATGAATGCGAGAAGGCATTTAACGAGCTAAAAAGGCGACTCAGCACGACCCCAATTCTGAAAACACCAAATTGGAACAAGCCTTTCCATATTCATGTGGACGCTTCAAATTACGCAATAGGATGCATCTTAGCTCAACCAGCAGATGAAGCAAAGTTAGATCACCCAATTGCCTATGCGAGGAGAAAACTAAATCAAGCTGAAAGAAACTATACAACTACAGAGCGAGAGGGATTAGGAATGGTCTATGCAGTGAAAAAATTTAGACACTATCTCTTAGCCAACAAGTTCAAGTTCTTCATAGATCATCAGGCCTTATTGTACCTAGTCAATAAGCCTTGTAACACGGGAAGACTTGTGAGATGGTTTCTGCTATTGATGGAATTCGACTTTGAAGTAATAGTGAAAAAGGGAAATACCCATATAAGAGCATATCACCTCTCTAGGTTAACACATGGAGAACCACCAAGTGGAGTGCCAGACGAATTTCCAGACACTTACCTATTTAATTTGGAAGTGTGTCCAAAGTGGGCAGAGAAACTAATCCCGATACTCACTCATGGCCCACAACACTCAATCTATAAAGAGCGTAAAAAGGAAATTCTGTGGTCAAGAAATTTGCACATTATTGTGGGAAGTGTGTACTATAAGGAACCCAACGGTGTACTACTAAGATGTGTTGAGGAAGACGAACAAATGAAGCTAATTGAACAAGCCCATGTGAACAAATGGAGCACACACAAAGGAATTCACGGAACTCTAAGAGAATTGAGACGATTAGGAGTATACTGGCTTGATATGCCTAAAGATGTCCATGATTATGTTAGTAGCTTTGCAGAATGCCAGGAGACCATCTCGGAGGATCATACATCCTTACCTTTCTCAACAATAGCACCCAATTGGAGTAAAACATTGGTGAAATTCCTAAAGACAAGAGAACATGAGGAGGGAATTAGCTTGGCAAAGAAGCGATCCCTAGAGGAAATGAGCAAGGATTATGTAATCATGGGAAGACAATTGTTCAAGAGGGGGAAAGATAATCAGTTACGGTTATGTGTGCATGAAGGAGAGTACTTACCCATATTAGAAATGGCACATGCAGGTGCTGCAGGAGGTCAATTTTCAACCGAGAGAACTATAAAAATGATCCTATTCGCGGGCTTGTGGTGGCCAACTTTACATATGGATGCGGATAACTACGTACAAAGTTGCGAGACATGCCAAAGGGCCAAATACTTGATTCGGCGAGATGACATGCCATTGAGACCTATGGTTTGCGCTAGAGCCTTTTCCAAGTGGGGTATTGATTTCATAGGACCCATTAACCCGCCAGCCAAAGGCTCACATGCGGAATATATCATAGTAGCCACATATTATTTGACAAAATGGGTGGAGGCAAAGGCTACTAGAAAGAACGATGCTCAAACCACTGCTAAGTTTCTTTTTGAGCATATATTCACTCGTTTCAAAATACCAATTGAGATTGTGAGTGACAGAGGAATGCATTTCATTAATGAAGTGATAGAGTCTTTAATGAATGAGTTCTTAGTGATCCATAAAAATCACCCCATACCACCCTTAAGCCAATGGTCAAGCAAAAAGTTCCAATAAGGCGTTATGCATAGTATTGACAAAGATAGTCAATAGTGGAAGGTCAGATTCGGACAAATAGTTGCATCATGCAATTTGGGCCTTCCAAGTCGCTTACAAGACTGCCATTGGAACTAACCCATTCAATCTAGTGTACGGACAAAATGCAACCCTGTCGATAGATTTTTTAGTACCCATTGAGAGTAGCCCAATAGTATGAATGGACAGGACACGAGTTATCCAAGCAACTAGAGTAGATTGAGAAGCTGCATGAGACTAGAATACAAGTGGTTGCAGGGATTTACGCGGCCAAGAGAAGACAAAAGGCATATTATGATGCACACATAAAAGACAAAGGACTAAAGGAAGGAGACTTAGTGCTGGTCTCCACCTTGAAGCAACATGCCAAGGAATTACAGAAACATGGATATGGACCTCTAATCATCAATAGGATTTCGACTAGTGGAGCAATTAACCTAGCTACTCTAGATGGAGATATTCTTCCTAACTACATAAGTGGATGTCAAGTAAAATGATATATGGAGCCCTTGACGGACCAAATGTTAGCACGCCTCGTGGGGGCGCAAAATAGGAAGAAAGAAGAAGAACGGATTAGAGAGGAAGCACGGCAAGAAGCCCTAGAGCATATCAAGAAACGGAAAGAGTGGATAAGACAAAGAGATGAATGGTATCTACTAGGAGAAGAGCCTATTACCATGGCTAATTACCAGGTTCATAAGTCCAACACAACCAATGTCTGCATGTCACAACCATACTTAAACCTAGGAATTGGAACGACGAAATATCAACTGATAGACGGCTTGATAGATTCGGGAGTTGCACTCAGTTGCATATGAAGTACAGTTATCCTGGATCTCCAAATGATTATGACACCCACAAAAGCACATATGATAGGTGTGGATGGACAACATATAGCATGCATTGGAGAAGCCATAGTATCCCTCTACCTAGGAAATTCAACTATGGAACAACGAGTTCTAGTGTGCAGAGATGAGGATCTAATAGAAAACTTGATCCTAGGACAAGACTAGATCATTGAGAATGAAGTGAGCATCCACCTAGTGCAAGGATACATTTCAGCCAAAATTGGGCACAAGGAAATCTTCAATCTATTAGGAGAGAAACCCTATCAGAGATCGGGAGTCATCGAAAGTGCGAAACAACTCGTAGAAGCGCACATAGAAAATGATTCCAGCACAAATCACTCAAAAGCAGGTCCGATAGAAGAAGGAATTTCAAACACTATTGTATCCAAGGAGAAAGTAGATTCATCTTACTTGAATGGTGACCAGAAGGAAATAGAGGAGAACAATACTTTTAAGGTCTTCCATACAAAAGAACAATCCAAAACCTGGAAATCCACCATCAACTACTCGCATTCAGGAAACATTAACTTCAAATGGGTTCGAAAGGATTGGGAGAAGGAATCAGAAAAGCCAACGCCAGTAAAGGTCATTTCTCATAGGGTGGACAAGAATTCTTCTTCAACGAAATTAGAACCAAAACGACTCTTGCAAGTATGGCTCCCTAAGCCTTTGATTGAAGCTCAAAAAACATGACAACACATATGGATTCCCAAGAAGGTCAGACAAGCAGCCTTTCAAGAGATAGACAAGCGCGAGGAAACATTATATCAACTCAACAGTACCATAAGGACTAGTGAGCTTTGTCGCAGATACCTCAAGAGAAGGAACCCCCACACCTCGGATAACCAAAAAGAGAAGAGATACACATGCAACACGGAAAAATGAGCAAAAGACAAGGCTTAATACATCTCCTACGAAATAGATGTGGAAACCCAGGCAACAACTAGGATTAGAACACTAGAATCAAGAAGATTTCTGTTGCACACATGAAGCTTCCAATGCACCTAAAGCATGCACGATAGGGCCACATTACGAGGCCAGGCATTCGGCACATAATGTACAAAATCGAATTAGTGGTGCACATTCTCTAAATGGGGGACATGTCATAGCTTCTATTTCCTAGGAATGGACCTACTATGTAAATAAATAATTGCTTCGGCTACACTAATTCTTGTTTTCTTTAAAAAATGAATATAAAAAAAATATGGTAAGAAGTTCTACTGATACAAATTTGGGAAACGGAGTGAAACGATGCATGAAATATCACTACACACACATCACTAAATGACATGTTGGCCACGGAAGCTAATGCTCTTTGCATTATGAGTATAGATGGCCTCTGAAGACTTTGAAGCAACCATTCAAGAGGAAGTAATGGAATTCCCTCGACAGAGCATGACTAAAGCAAAAGGACATTGGTTTAGAGAGGATCAACCTGCTGGGGATTATCTATTCCTAGTGACCATCAAGATTATGGACACGGATCATCAGTTCCCGATGATGTCCCAAGATTTTAAGGTGGTACATGAGCTCCCATCAACCATTGACATCATGAAGAAAGCGAGCATTCAAAAATACTTTGAATTGCCAATCTGCAAACCCGACTTTCAAAGGTGCATGCAAGTTATGAATACGTTACAGCCAACACTACATGATCCATTGGTGCTAGAGGCTAGAGTCATGGATGCAGTAGGTGAATGGGTCATGATTCAATTTACACATGATTTAATCAAAGAAGCTTTTGGATGGGAGAAGGATGGAAATACGGTACTAAAAGAAGAAAGTCGAGGGGCAAAGACCAAGACCTTTACTGACATTAATCGCATTGATATTGAAGAAGAAGTAAGACTCATTCATCAGCACTTTTGTTTTCCTAACATGCATAGATACACTGCTCCTCAGAAGATCATAGTCCAGATGCTGTCACACGCTATTAAACAAATTGGGAATCAAATCAATATGACTCTTTATATTCAAGAGAGGCTATTCGAGGCAAAGAAGCAGTGGAATCACAAGAAGTTCCTGAACGGCAGTATAGCTCTGACCATATTGATATATCATGCCTTGGGCATTAGAGAGCATCTGCAAGAAATGTCATCATCGAAAGCCATGGCCAAATACGCAAAGGTAGCTACAGTCCTGAGGAAGAAGAAAGGGGTAAAGATCATTGAAGAGGTAGAAATGAGCTCCCAACCTAAAATGCGAGGTACAAAGAGATTAAGGGAAATGATGCCAACAAAAACAGAAGTGCCAGCCTCAAAGAGGGTACATTTACTTCCAAAGACAAGAATTGAAGACCATCGACCGATTACAAAAGACGAATTACAAGAGCCTTGGAAGCTACACATCAATATACCGAAGGTCAGGTAAATCTATCCGTCCAAGGGCACCATTACAAGCAAGCCCATCAAGATATGGAACAAAAAAGAGGCTAACCAAGGTACATAGATATAGGGAATTGGGCTTAGTTAATTCAAGATCATCATCAGATGTACAAGAGGAACCAGACACCTCCTTATTAAATGTGGACATTCGAAGTGAATCCAAAGATGATGGACAATGGGAGGAGTTAAATGAAGTGAACAAGAGTGTGGAAGAGGGAGGCACAAAGGTGGATCAAACGCCCATTAGCCCCAGCCGAGACAGAGCAAAAAAGGAGGCCTCCCAAGAAAGAGCACGTCATCAAATTAAATGAAACTTCTAACATTCAAGTCCAAGAGACTAGGCTTGCAAGAGAGGTATCATTCAAAAATCCCAAAGAAGAACCTGAAGATACTATGGTGGAAGAGTCAGAACCCTTCACACCAATAAGGGTAGTGGCGAAACCCTCCCCTATGGATGTCACATTTCAAGGGAGTGCCACAAAGACTAGTATAATGGCAACGGAAAGAAAAGAAACGGAGGTACAACTATGAATCCGACAACCACATAACAATACACTACACATAGAAAAAGGGAAGGATGTAATCACAGGGGAAGCTCCAAGCATCCCAAAAACATGGTTAAATGTAGATGTCGCTCAGCTCAAGCCAGTGGTTCAACATATGATCAAAACAGCTATGGATACGCAACAATTAATGCTTGAGGCTGATGCTAACTATGACAAAGCAATGCAGGAAAAGCATCAACTTCAAGAAATGGGTAAGAACCTTTCAGATCAATTGATTCTAGCACAAGAGAATATAACACATAAAGAGAACATGATCCAAGAGGCCAAGCAGCAATGTAAAACACTAGAGGCAGAAAATAAAAAATTGAAAGAACAACTACAGGAGTTACTGAAGAAATATGATGCTAGCGAGGCCGAGAAAAACACGGATGAATGCAAGAAGCAAGATCTTGGAATCACAAATAAAAATATATATGGAAGAAGCAGAGAACTTAAGGAACAGAAACAAGGAGCTGATGAGAGCTCTTCTATGTAATCAACCAATAGAAGTTCAGGAAGTGCCAGAAAAGGACACAAAGGCATTGGAGGAAAAGTTAGCTAGGTATGAAGATCAACTCAAGCAGGAGCAGGCCATCATTGCAGAATGGGAGAAGAGGTATATGGATGATATCACGACACTAAGGACAAAGTGGAAGACGTCCAAAAATAGGTATATGGCGCAATGTAAAGAAGACAATGAGCAACTTGAAGAAAAACCCTGCACTACGGGTACAATGGGAATCATCACCATATGCACTTCAGGTAAATCCATCTTTTTGGCCAGTACCCCATAGACGCTCCTGGATGCATTTTTGGGAAGGACAGCACCACGGTAGCATAAATAACTAGTGGCTCAACTATCCACTATTACCAAGTCCACCGCATAACTATCTACCAACGGAAGAATACATGGTTAAAACCATGGAATTTTGGATTGCTCGCTATGCCACTGTACGTGATTTGGCAGTCAAAATGACTAATAAGATTCTAAGCATGCTACTTATAGTTATCAAAGTTTTCCAACATTCCAAATATAATTTTTTGAACTTCATCGGCATTTCTCAACTCACTCAGTAAACTTGAGCTCGCAAGCATTAGGGTATTAGCTAAGCTCTAATACCTTTAGGTTTTCTTTAGCTCGTTTACAAAACAAGACATTCTATTCATGGCTTATGCTCTTTCCAAGCCCCTATATGTAGACTTTTGAAGAAGCCTTTTTCACTGGTTTCTTTGAAATTGATTCAGAAATTTTTGTAAAAATGACTTCCAATCTTAATGCAAGATTGGTGGCCTATGAAACAAGCTTCTTTGCAGATCATCGACAAGCACCAGAGGATGGGGTGAAATCAAGCCAATGGAAAGAGTTCATGAGCAAGCTGCAATACAAATGTACTCAGGTCACCACAAAAAGCTTGTCGGGGACGATAGAGTTCAGGAGGAGGGACGTGTGGAAGGGGAATCAAGCAAAAAGAGAAGAAGAAGAAAATCAAAGAATAAAGTTGCTCAATAAGGAATGAAGATCACCAAGAAAAAGAACAACTCTCTGCCCAAAGCCCCACAGGGGCACGCATCTGGCAACAATGCCAAAGGCCCAGGTCCTGATGAGTGGAATTAAAGAAAGGTAACAACCAAGACATTTCATGGGAGGTTACACACAGCTTCCTCATCCACTAGAAGCTGGCGGTGAAGCGAAACAAGTCGAGGAGAGAGACAGAACACATAGGACACTTCATCAGATAAGATAATCAATTGTCTGAAGGTCCTAGGTTTCTTCTCGTCCACATGATGCGTGCGATGAGAAGAAATGGAACAGGTCCTGAAGAATGACAAAGAAGATTCAGAAATAGGGCCTTTGAAACATAATGCTCTCTTAAAAGAGAGTAGAGGTCAGCAAATTAAGGCATGCAGTAGTAGAAGGCAAAAAGGCTCAAAGCAATACAACGGGGGAAGGTATGTGAGTAACAAGGGTGGATCAAGGCTAAGAAGTATCCATGAAGAAGTGCAAGAAGATATTTGGCAGGTAATGATCCTTCCACTGATAGCGTGCGCAGCTGCCCG
The DNA here is from genome assembly GCA_020310875.1 of Ceratopteris richardii. Taxonomy (NCBI): domain Eukaryota; kingdom Viridiplantae; phylum Streptophyta; class Polypodiopsida; order Polypodiales; family Pteridaceae; genus Ceratopteris; species Ceratopteris richardii. The sequence continues at coordinate 35,990,274 of CM035429.1, read as the reverse complement.
ACTTAATACAACAACCCAGATTTGTGATGTATGGAATACCAAGGGGAAAACAGAAGCAAAGGACATACCTCGAATAAAGTAACAAATTCTCTGACAGTCCTTATCGCTTCTTCAACCACTGGGTGCGTATATTCAGAAGTCTTAGACGAGCTATAAACGAGAAGCAAAAGCCTGTCAAGGGAGGACAGAGACAAAGAGGGGGAGAGTGTTGCAGAGCAAAGAGGCACGAAAGGAGAGCCCCAAAATTTTCAAATTAATGGGCATATTTTTCTTCTTCAAAGTCTTAGGAAATTCCCTCAAGCCATGTAAATGCACTAGGGGAGTCCTCTAGATGCATAATCCCAAATCATTGTAATATATTTCTTGTAAAATAGTAGGAACATAGAGATTAACCAATAAAGTGCCGGTCACTTGTGTGAAAGGACCATTTTTTAGGGCACATGTATATAAGTCACTTTGTGACTCTTTGTAAAAGACTTTTTGCCATTGAGAAGGAGGAGAGCTCCTGATTTTCGAATTTTCTTCTTTCCTACAGATTTTCATCTTCCCTATGATCTTTTATGCATGTGTAAAGCTTGGAATTTGTGTGTAAGACTGTGGTCTACCCGTCCCCAACACTTTTGAGCTGCTGTAGTGTGCATGTGAGCAGGTACGAGTTGTGGAGTGAGTGTGTGTGTTTCCTACCATTCACTGTTTTGGTCATATCTTGAAGCATGGTTGTCAGAATCAAGTGAAAAAACATCCAACAGAAGCGTCTTGTTGAGAGCTTTGAAAAGAACTTGCTATTTCTATATTCGGAGTTCAGAGCTAGGAGAAATCCTCAATTTAGTGAAAATTGCTGTAAGTGGTATCACGACAGACACTTTCAGTAGTTAAGTGAGTTAGAGAGGTAGGTTAGTCTTTTCTCATGCATGTGAGTTGAACCACTTCACTTTCCATCACGTGTGCACACATCGTCATACGTTTGGTTAGGTTGGTTCGTCGGATTGACAAGTAAGCGTGTGTCAATTCCCCACTATATGCACTTGTATGGCAAGTGAGATTTAGTCCCCTTGGCACAAACCCCTAAGGGTTCGTGACTTAGGTACACAACAACCAGGCTGAAAGTCTCTTCATAGTCGATGTTATGAGTCTGCTTGAATCCTTTTGCTACTAGTTTAGTTTTATGCCTAGCTAGAGAACCATCAACATTTCTCTTTATTTTAAACACCATTTATTTAGAAAAATCTTCATGCCTTTAGCCTTTGGAACTAGCTCCCATGTGTGATTGCCCTTGAGAGCTTTTATCTCTTCTTGCATAGCTTGCTGCCATTCTTTTTGTGTACATGTTTCTTCATATGCATCCGGTTCTTTGTCTTTGACCACCTATGACATATATGTAAAATGCTTTGCAATAAAACTATCATAGCTCATCCTTTGAATTGGATACCTTGCTCTTGAAGACCTCCTTTCATTTCCTTTTGAATATTGCTTCTTCAACTGGTTCAAATTTACCTTTGGTGTAAACACCTCTTCAAACTCTTCTTCACTTGCATTTGAATCACTATTTTGGGCAAAACTTTAAACTTAAAATCTTTTATAACCCGACGTTGGTGATGAGAAATGACTCCTTAGTCTCCCCTTCCATGTTGAGCTTTCTCCATGTGATGTAGAAGCTTTTGGACCTGACATTTGAGTGCTTGTTTGTTGAAATTCTTCTTGGACAGCACCTCCATCATCTTTATAATCTTCTTCAAGAATCTTCTCTTTCCCTTTGTCTCCAAACCATGGTCTTAGCTCATCAAATACCACATCTTGTGAGACTCGTAGCTCCTTTGTCACCGGATTGTAGCACCTATATCCGTTTTGCTCCGATGAATATCCAATGAAAATACATTTTTCTAACTTTGGCTCCGTCTTTGTCCTTAATTCTTGAGGAATATGAACATAACACACACATCCAAAAACTTTGAGATGTGTAAGGGAAGGTTTCTTACTGGAATAACCCTCCTTGGGAGTTAAATTATGCACTCCAGCTTTTGTGCACTTGTTCATCAAATAAATAGTTGTACTAGTTGCTTCAGCCCAATAGTGAATGATCTTCAATAAAAGTGATTCAAAATATCTATTACCAGCCATTTATGGTTGTTGTGATGGCCCCCATACATACGTGTGTATCAAGTTGAGGACATTCCTTGCCACATAGTTTCTCTTCTTGAATGGTTATCAAATTTGCTTTCCTAGTTGACATGCTTCACAAAACTCATGGAGTCAAGCATCATTGAATCTTGGAAGACCTCTTACCACTTCATGGTTGCTTATGTCCTTGAGCTTGGGAATGTTGATATTTCCAAACCTTTTGTGCCACAAATCAATTTCAACAATTCTTTTGTTTCCAAATCAAATATACATCACCTTCCCATGTGATTGTTGAATATCCAAAGTGAACATCCTTCCTTCTTTCCTTCCTTGAGCAATGATCTTGAATCCTTCTTTTGGATTCTTTATAAAGTAGCCTTTTTCATTGAAGATAACATGATATCCTTTCTCTACCATCTGTCCTACTGAAATCAAATTCTTTGCAATAGTAGGAACATGAAGAACATCAGTAAATACCTTCTTGTATCCAAGCTTGATTTCCCCAACATGCTCAATTGTGTTTTGAGTTTCATCACTGGTGTCTACACATCCTTTTCCATTTGGAGCTTGTAGATTTGTGAATAAATCTCCTTGGCATGTCATATGATTGCTGCAACCTAAAACTATGCATCATGATTGATAGACCTTACAATTGATAGCACCCATCGCCATTTTAGCCCATCATGATAAATACCCATCCATGGCAATTGATGGTTGTGCATCGCACAATAGATGACAGACATGCCCAGATAGATATGTCCATCGTGATTGATAAACCACGATGGATAGCTTTCTCCATCACGATTGACAACCTTGTCGATCAGGATAGATAGCCTTTTTCAGTTGTTAATTAGGGTTTTTATTTTTTTGCATATTTTGAGCTAAACTTTGGCAATTTTCTCAGGCTCTTGGAGTATTTTGGAGTTCCTTAGCAAGCAAAAGGCTTGTGAATAATCAAATCATGCTTGGGGAGCTTACTTCTTTGGCATTGGAGCACACATCAAAGCAATGGAATTGAGGTTGGAAGAACACTAAACACCCTTAGTCAATTCTTTAGCTCGTGTTGGAGAATCCTCTCCTATGTGCAGCAAAAAGTGTAGAAGACCTTCTCAGGATCAAGACCTTTACCTATAGCTGAACCTTAAAATGAAAACTGGTATCAACTAGAAAACACAATGAACTTGAGACTTTGGTACTCAAACTAGAAACTAATATCTTTCAAATGAGTTATCAAACGCTCGAATTTGGAGTAGTTTTGGTTTGGCAACTCTTTGCCTCAAAATAGGCTGCCTATCCACTCAGTTAGGCTGAAAATTGGACTTCACGAAAAACTAAATAACTCATAGATCATAATGAATTTCTCAAAACTGGTTTAGATAGAGAAAGTGTACAAGATAAGATTAATCTAAAAATCAATACATACATTGCGAGATATGACTCTCGCAATCAGGCTACCCAAAAAATGGTATGTGACTAGACATAGTCTATGAGAATGAAGAAAACAAAATGACTAAAACCAAATGAACTACCTATAAGCGGACATCAGTGCCTTCTTCCTCTATTCCTGAGTGTCCTCCCTTGCCTCTTTTGTAGACAAATGACCACGAGCTCTCATGACAAGTTTGAGGTCTCTTCTCCATAACTCCTCCACTACTTTGAGCAGCCACTCTTCTCTTCCGGTTCAGTTTTTGGATTTGATTCTCTTTTGGTTAATTCTCTTTTGGCCTCCACTACTTAATAAAGTAAATAATTCCCTTTTTCATTTTTTGATTTCCTTATATTTGAAGAAAATGCTTTTTGCAAAATATATACGACCTTACTTCTTTATTTTTTAATAGCTCGAGCTAAGTACAGTTAGTGGTATTGATTAATTAGGGTTATGTGAGGCATGATACAAGTACAAGAAACCTTAATTACTCAAGTTAAAGAGTAAATTAGAATATTTTTGCAACAAACTCTAAAGGAAAAGAATATAAATTGATCAAACATACATCAAGTTACAAAAAGATGCAAGTATTCCTAGCGACTCTATTCAACGGACAAGATTGCACGAGAAATATATAAAAGAACAAGTAGTGATTACAAAATGACATTGCAACATGGTTGTACTTGAGAGAGTTGGGACTAATAGACAAAGCGTATGGACCTTAGATTAGGTAGACATTAAAGCATGAGATCCTCTAAAGCTAGTGCCAATCACACAGCTAGGTCGTGGGCTCAACAACTTAGTGATTATCCCTACATGTTATTTTGGACATGAATGATTCAAAAATTTCCTTTAGCATGGAACAACCCATAGGTAGTTCAAGCACGGCCTATTTACAGACACTAGAAGGTCCTTATAAGATGCAATTGGAGCATATTAGAACTAACCGATTAGATGCTCACATCTATGAGGATGGGCCACAAAGGTCAATTGTCCAACTCAAAAACCGAGATCAACCCTTTGGACTTGAACACCCAATGGTCAAATTCAAAGAACGTTCATACGTTGATAATTTCTAGATAGGTAAGATGAGTTCAAAAATGTCACTCAAGAGAATGAAATAGAAGAATTGTAGCAAGGAGACCTAGGATGAGAGCCTAGAACACCTTGAGGAAAATATGTCTTGATAAAAGTGATCAATCCTGAATGGATTCCTTAGGGAAACAAAAGCATAGAGTTATTATTGAATAGAGAAACACATGAAGCTTTTGGAGACTCAAACCAAATCAACTTAATGAAGTAAGAAGATTCACCATATACGAGTTCAAAGATCCTGAGATATCAAGCAAAGTTAGATAACATGTAGGAAAGGATGTTCTTGGTAATGGAGCATGGTAGGCATGCATACACTTGGAAAGGTGAATTAGTCTTTCCCCCCACCAAGGTCAAGCATATCGTATGGTCAACAAGGAGCCGAATCCTCTCAAGCTCATGGCACTCACAAGGGAAGAGCTAGGGAGAGACCGGAAGTAAGTTTTGGGAACCCCCTTAGAAGAGAAAGCACTAGAGATGAAACATATAGAATGGATAATGGAATACCTAGAGGCTTAAGAAATCAAAGGGGCATGGATGATTTTTCCTTGCCAAGACCCAAAGAACACCCTAGGATCTTGAGGCCCACTCAACTCGTTAAGTCCATGGAAAACTGCTTTGATGGCACTGGAGACCCTTACGATCATGTGATGGAGTTTAGACAAGTATTAAGAGCTAAACAGGTGGATGACTTGTTCATTAAATATAATGCCTTTGGACTAACTCTAAAAAACACAACCTTCATGTGGTTTCGACCACCACATCAAGGTCAATTTATGAATATATACCAATTGCTCAAAGCATTCATTATTGAATTCTCCAAGAGTGGCATCAAACACAATACCTCATTGCTCATCCACAACTTCAAGCAAGCACCTCAGGAGATAGTTAGACTAATAGGAAGAAGTTTTAGACAATACCTAGAGAGAGCCTTATTCCAGAACTACCCACACCAACCAAGAAAGTGGCATCATTCTTGGATGTTTTGCTAAGTGTAAAATTGAGATTATATGTGTATCTAAAATATCCTAGAACCATAGAGCAATGCGTGCGCATGTGTATCAACATAGAGGATAAATTGGGCAAAGAGTTAGAGCTTTCCAAGATCTATAAAGAAGAATAACCCTAGAATGATCTCACTGAAATCATGTTACAATTATGGAGGAGACCACATGGCCAACGTGTGCCCGATTATGGCTCTACCCCAAGGAAACCCTAATAGCCAATACTACACCATTGAGAGGAGATACACTAATCGCACTGCACAAGGTTGCCCTTACAACAAGCAGGTGGTTAGGCAAAACTATCCACAACCATATCAATGATAGGGAAGATATCAAAATAAGTACCAACCACAACAATACTTTAAGCCTCAACAACATTACCAGCCACAATATCAAGCTCAATAAAAAACTCAACCAGTGATGGCTCAACAACTACCTCCCCCATCTAATGTGATCCTAGTCAAGTATGCATCAACAGAAGAAAGCTTGAGTAGAGCCTTAGTGCCAACACCTCCTTTGATTTTTGGAAGTGATCTAAATGCTCATAAGTTCAACTCAATGCATGTAGATAGTCCACCAGCTTACCACATGGATTCACCAAGGCATAAGGAGATCTACCCTTATGAAAATGCCAATGAACCTAGTTGGGAGCCAGAATATTCAAATGTAATGTACACCGATCCTAACCCTAGGCCCCAACCAAGACAAATGAGACCACAAGCACCTCGAGGACCATGCTATAGATGTCAAAGAGATCACTTTATTAGATATGCCCAATCCTTGCACCAAGATGGCACAAGTAGTAATCATTCATGGATTTTGTCGTGATTGTGGCAAGTAGCATCTCCTAAGGGATTTCCCAAAGAATCCAACCAATACACAAAAAATCAAACCTATTAATGTTATTGGCTTAGATGTAGACTCTACCAGAAGTACTATTATTATAGCCCCAATGCAATAGTAACTAGAGCTCAAGCCCTACAAAAAAATCAAGGCATAAGATAAGAAAAGAGTCCAAATAACATTAAGACTAGAGCACAAGTAAAAAGAGAACAACAACTTGGAAAGATAGTTGTGAAAGGATGAAAAGACAATGGACAAAGAAGATGAGTGAACTAGAAGAAAGCTTAAGGGAGACCAAAGCATTTTAGAGAAATAAAATAATCTTTCTCTCCTTTAGTAGATTCATTAGTGATAGCTCTAAACTTACAGATCTACCCTAATTACTTATAGACTTCGTGTGTGTACCATTTCTATCTAAACTTTCAATAGACGATATTTTTCACCCTCTCTATAGTAATTTGGTCCACTTGACCACTTTGTTTTCTCTTTGACCTACTTGTTCACTTTCTATGATGTCCTATAAATAGAAAACAATAAACTTGTTTTCCATTTGGAGTTAATTTTCTTGCTTGTAGACCTTGCCTTGTTGTGTAATCACTCCCTGCTAAAAAAAAACCTTAACTTGTCTGATAAATGCAAACCTTGCCTTGTTGTGTAATCACTCTCTATTGAAAATCTTGACCACAACCTTGTGTTATCTACTTAATGCAAACCTTGCTTTGCTATTTTTTGAAAATGTGAATGCAAGCTTTGGGTGGATAAAGGGGTCAAAAGACTTTAATGTGGACAAAAGTCACCAGTTAGATCACTTAGGGTGGTCTCAAGGTTGGGAAGGGTGGTCCTAAGGCAGTGGAAAAGTTGAGAGAAGCATTCAAAAGCTATAAAAAGAGGTGAAGATTCATCAAATGCATGGAAGTTTTGTAGGTCATTGAAGACTAAGAGACATGTACTCAAGAGACTCAACGAGAGAGTCATCCAAGGCTATAGGAGCTAAAAGGAAAATGTCCAAGCTTGGGAAAATGTAGAGGAGGACATTAATGCATTGAGGAGGAGTGGGGAGGAGCTATCAAGCCCACAACCCCTCTAGTCTCTTAGAAATTGGTGTAACTTTGTATTTTGCATATCCTACATCTCTGCATAGTTGTTTTGTATAGAGTTGTTGACTGACCTAAAAAGATCCATTTCAGGTGTTCTATAGATTCTTGGAAATATTATGAACCAATATACCTGTGGCGAAAAGCTTAGTTAATTTGGACCAGTGCAAGGTAGGTGAAACAGAGTTTTGCTATAGGGTAGCAGAAAAGGTGTATGAAGGGACCTAGGTATTGGGTTCATTTCACTTCTAATGTGCAAATTTGAGGGACTAAATTCCATCAATTGGTATCAAAGTAGGAAAAATCCTTTGAAGACTCTAGGAGAAGGAAACAAAAGCTTGCACATCAAAGCTAAGAGGTACATTTCAGTGTAACCCTAGTTTCCCATTCATTATGGGAGATCTAGGTCAAAAACTAGAGTTGCTTGACAAAGACAACTATCATCGGAGGTTCAGAGTCATGAACTACCGCATGAGCAAAGGTTTATGGCCTATTGTGTGTGGAGAGGAAGATAATCCTGATGTGGATCCCAGAGATCCAAAGATCACCAATCAAGAATTGAAGATGTTGAAGGATTTTAAGGAAAGGAATAGGGAGGATGTTCAACCTATTGATACAATTTATCAGCAACAGATGCATTCTCGTAATAAAGCACCCGACACAGTCGTGGATTCTGTGAACCTAACGGAGCAAACACAAAATGAGGCATTACTGGTTCAGTCAGATGTTCAACCTGATACAGTAACCCCCCGTGTACATCCTTCTTCACCAAAAGCTATGACACCTCCCCTTTCCCCTTCTAAAGTGCCATTACCTCTTAGTCCTCCTCCTTCGCCTCATCATTCGGTGGCCGTTTGCCATTCTCAACCTATCCCTTCTTCTCCCAATTATTCTCCTCCTTCCTCTTCAGCAACCATCTCCGTCAATCCTTCTAGACCCGTTTCAACCTCTATAGTACTTGATTCCTTCGCTCAGTTAGCCCAAATCGGTGACTTTCTCATACACCTCTCCAAGAAACTACCTCATCAGTTACATGATGCTCACCAGTCCCTTTGTATCGAATACCAAGCCAAAGTTGATTTGCTGGAAGCAGACATCGCACCCCTCCAGGAAGAGATTCTCACTGTAAAAGCAGATGCAAATTTATTACAAGAGAAGATTATGTTTCTATAGGGACAAGTGACTGTAAAGGATGACATTATAGATGCTCGAGACACAGAAATTCTTCAACTCAAACAAGCCATGACGGATAAGGAGGACGCTATGTGAGCATTAGGAAACCAGTTAGACACCACTCGCACTCAGTTTATTATAGTAGAGAAGGCTTATCAAGTGTTGGCAAATAAGGCGTTACAAGCAGAGACCGAGCTTAAGAAGGTTACTGAAGAGATCTTTCATAAAAGCCAGACTAGAGGAAGAAATCGAACGAACCATTAAGCTAAAGAAGGATATTGAATCCATCCAAAAAGAAAGATGGGATTTTTTCAAGACTATGCAGTTCCAGCAGCAGGAATTAGAATGGCGGGAAAAACAACTAGGTATACAGCAGGAGCGCATATCCTGGATTGATGCAAAAATCGACGAAGCAAAGTTACGAAGAGATGCTGCCTTGGCTAATGATTTTTATTTGCAAGAAGCCTTTTTGCAAAATCAGGCTGACATTTTGCTATCACAAGTTATCACTTCCAGTTCTATGTGGACAGACACCCATCTTGTAGAACCTCAAATCTTACAAGATATATTAGAATCCTTAAAGCAGAAAATCTCCCACACTTTTAAATTAGCCTCAACCATGTATATATAGGGTATCATTGATGATTCTTAGTCTTTGTAAAATCACCTACTAGGTTCAAGTCCACCGTGCGTGCCAGTGTTAGGCCACCGAAAAGGAATATCATTCTCTTTAGTAGAAATTGTAATTAGGAATGTGCACACACTGAAAGGAGGTCACACAAACATTGTAACCCTTTTTTGATAATAGAAGAGGTGATTGGAAGAGAGCGAAAGATGCGTCGCCGGGCTGTGCATTTGGGCGATGTGTCTGCAGTTTGATTATGGCACAGTTCTTTACATTGTTGTATCATCTGTGTTGTCATTGTTCGATATTGAATAATCGTGGTACTGTGTTAATGTTCGATTGAGTTATTGATGAATTGCAAGTATAATGGTGATGATAAGTTAGCAGGTATTAAGTCTCTGCGTATTCAGGTGTGATTGTTATACGTTGTTATGCACTAGGGATTAGTAGTGAAGTTTGCCGGAATCATTAGAAGAGTAATGAAGAGATTAATACAGTAATGAAGTTAATGGGAAAATACATAAAGGGCCTCTGTATTACAGACCCCTGACCATCCCAAGAACCCACGCGTAGTCGTAACATAAATTATACCTAACTCGACAAGATACCAAATTAACACAAGCCTCATAAGGTGTAATGACTCTCAATGCTATTGTAGGATAGCAATTTAGTAGAGAGTTTGTACACATGACTACTTCCATCCAAAACTCTTTTGGAAGATGCTTTTTTTAAACCATACATCATGCCATTTCAAGAAGTGTTCTATTCTTGTGCTCTGCAACACCATTTTGTTGAAGTGGATATGGCATTGTACATTGGTGCACGATACCTAGAAGAAAAACATTAAATTCATGTGAAGATTATTTAGCACCACAATCTATGCAAGAGTCAAAAGCCTATGTCCACAAAAATTCTAAACCATTGCTAAAAAATATTTTGAATCAAGAGAATACCTTGTTCTTCCCTTTCATAGGATACACCCAAGTATGATGTGTTGCATCATGAATGAAGGTAACAAAGTATACATGCTTGCCAAAAGATGGAGTCTTGACCGGACCACATACATCAGTATGAACAAGTTGCAATTTTTTTGTAGTATGTGTAGCACCATCTTGGGGAAAAGAAGCATGATGCATTTTTCTAAGTATACAACCTTCACATGCATGATTTTCAATGGACATCACATGCATGATTTTCAATGGACTCAAGTGTTGGAAAACCAATAACCATATCCTTCTTTTGCAAGTAAAGCAAACTATTGAAGTTTTAATGACCAAATGAGCATGCCATAACTGCATTTCAACCATAGATAAAGTATGTGTACGAAAAGCATTTGAGGCAACTTTCTTATATGTATCCAAGCGATACAAGCCATTTCATAATGTCTCCAACATCAAATGACATTGCCATTGATGAAATGATGAAACATACATTTGTTATCAACAAACTATACATGAAATGTGGCACTAGAAATAGTAGGAACCAAAACACAAATTCTCCTTCATATCAGGTACATATAATGCATTCTTGAGAGTAACAATGCCTCCATTTGCAGCCATCTTTGAAGCACCACTATCAAAAAACCAATCCAAATCAGCCTCATTCACAATCATACATATAGAAAGTGATGATGAATCATAATGGCATGTAACAACACATGCCCAAACATCTTGGGCAACATTAGCTTCATCGTTCTTTGCAATAGATGTATTCTCAACAATAGAAATTCTAGATTCTTTCTTCTTTTTGCTATGCTCAGCAAGCTTTGTACATTCATCAATGGTATGACCAACCTTTCCACAATACTTGCATCTCTTCTTCTTTTACATATCACCATTAAGAGAGGAGGAAGTTGAAGAGGAAGAGTGAGGCTTTGGTTTGATGAACCCAAAGTTGAACCAAACTTGAATTTACCTTTTTGTCTAATAGCAAGCATTGAATTCCCTCAAACAAACCATTTCAATTCACTCTTGATTGCTATTATTACAAAAGAAGAGACACAACATCATAATATATATATATATATATATATATATATATATATATATATATATATATATATATATATATATATATATATATATATATATATATATATATATATATATATATATATATATATATATATATATATATATATATATATATATATATATATATGGATTTCCTTTTGCAATCAAACCAAGTGTAGTAGCAAAACTTTGAAAAGACTTTGCAATCCTTTGAATAGTGTAGAAATGAGTGATGCATTTGGAATGATCTCATCAATGTTTACCAATTGCTCTTTCAAATCCCTTATGCATGTAACATATACATTCCTTGAATAATTTTCAGTCATACATAGATCTTCAAGTTGCTTTCTCAAGTAAGAAACACATGCTTCATTATGCATGGTATACAAAGAAGAAAGTGTATTGTGAGCTTGTCTTGGGGTAGTGCATGACCAGATATGTGGAATAATATGCTGCTTCATAGAAATGGCAATCCATGCATGAACTTAAGCATCCTTTCCATCCCATCTAAGTTGCTCTTGTGTAGGTGGAGAAGGCATGGTCAATGTACTTGAAGAAGATCCTAAATTTATGACAATAGGTTGTGTAGTAGAAGGAACCATTGGGTTGCTTGTTGATATTTGCCACTATGTTCCTTTGCAACAAGAAAATGCTTGATCATGTAAGACCACATTGGATAGTTGGTCCCATCAAGCTTATCCTCATCTTAATGCATGCCAAATAAGTCATCATTGTTTGCCATTGTACCAAAGAACACAGAAGTAGCAAGATGTGAACTTCAACAAAGCTGAAATACAGCTCACAAACTATAACTCTAATGGCAAATCCAACTACATAGATGGCTTCAAAAGGGAGGTAAAATCCCAATGCACCTAGTGGAAATGATCTCTGAGTGTTGAACTTTTTATTTCTATGCTTCAAAATGGATTTGTAATGTTAAAACTGTGCAAGATGATGTCACAAAAAAACTAACAAGTAGAAAAGGAGTTGAACTTGCGTTGATGCCACTATTGGGTGTGTGAGTGATTGAGGAAGCATGAAAAAGTACACACAAAAGTGAAGAAGGATATCAAAGCATAGAGACATGCGATGGCTAAAAGAGCTCTTTGTAAGTAGATGATCAATAGTATGAGAATGAATGAAGTGAGAGCTATAAGTGAATCCTTAAGTACAATGTACCACCACATATGAGTATATCATGTATATGTGGTTACAAAAAACATATAGCAAGCAATGGAGTAAAAAGTGCCCATGTATAGCGAAACGCTTCACATCAAACCTACTCGGGTACGTAAGTGTAACAATTTCGTTGATGAATTCTTGGAACTCTTATAGGAAAATTCAGCTAAAGGAATATAATCTTCTCAATTAATTTGTTTAGTATTAACATAATCTCTGAGTATGTCTTCCAAAATTTGATTAACTTCCTTTGTTTGTCCATATGTTTGGAAATGTTTTATTGTACTTAAGCTTAGTTTAGTTTCAAGTCTACTAAAGAATGCTCGCCAAAATGACTTGTAAATCTGGCATCTCTATAAAAAACTATGTCCATTGGAAGACCATAGACTTTGAAAAGTTAATCTACAAATATTTTTGCAAGTTCAAGAGTCTTAAAAGTAGTCTTGATTGCTATGAACTGAGCTAGTTTAGCCAATCAGTCTACTATAAACCAAACTAAATCAAATACTTTGTAAGGATGGGGTAATCCTAAAATGAACTCCATGGAGATACTTTCCACTTACCTTTCGCAATCTCCAAATGATGCAAAAATTCTTAAAATTTTAGTCTCCAAATGATGCAACAATCCTTTGGAAATTATTTACTTGAAATGAAATCCATGGAGATACTTTTTGTTTACCTTTGGGAATCTCCAAATGATGCAACAATCCTTGGAATTTATTTACTTGAAATTTATGGCATTTAGATAGATATGTTTGCACATCTCAATGTATACTAGGCCAAGTGTTGCAGAGAAAAGAGGCAAAAAGAGGAGCCCCAAAATTTTCAAAAATTAATGGGCATATAATTTCTTCTTCAAAATTCTAGGAAATTCCCATAAAGCTATGTAGATGCACTAGAGGTGTCCTCTAGATGCATACGCTCAACTCATTGTAATATATTTCTTGTAAAATAGTAGGAAATTAGAGATTAACCAATAAAGTGCCGGTCACTTGTGTGAAAGGACCATTTTTAGGGCACATGTATATAAGTCACTTTGTGACTCTTTTGTAAGGACTTTTTTCCCATTGTGAAGAAGGAGAGCTAAAATTTAGAATTTGCTTCTTCCTTGCAGATTTTCATCTTCTCTATGATCTTTTGTGTGTGTGTGAAGCTTGGAATGTGTGTGTAGGACTGTTGTCTACCCATCCCATCACTTTTGAACTACTGTAGTGTGTGTGTGAGCAAGTACAAGTTGTGGTGCGAGTGAAGGTGTTTCTCGCCATTCACTATTTTGGCCATAACTTGAAGAGCGGTTGTCAGATTCAAGTGAAGATACCAGCATTAGATGCGTATCGCCAAGAACTTTGAAATAAACCCAGTATTGGCCATATTCACAGTTCAGAGCTGGGGAAAAACATTCGAATTTGTTTTTACTGCTGTAAGTGGTATCGCGACAGAAACTTCCAGAGATTTAGTGAGTTGGAGTTGTAGATTAGTCTTTTCGCATACATCTTTGCTGAACCACATCACTTTCCATCACGTGTGCACACATCCTCATACACTTGGTTCATGTGGTTCTTCGGATTGATAATTAAGCGTGTGTCAATCCACCACTATATGCACTTGTGTGGCAAATGAGATTTAGTCTTTTTGACACAAGTCCTTAAGACCTCATGACTTAGGTACACATGTTTTTGGTGCCGTTGCCGGGGAGCAAACTCAACCAAGGTGCCTTCGTGTTGGTTATAGCTCTGGAGTGAAGGAATCGTATTTGTAGAAGTGAATTCATTCAGTGGCAAGGAATCAGACACTCCAGCACTTGTTACTTCACATCCCTGAGGTGTGTGTAATGAGTTTTTAGGTTTAGGGTTAGGAGTGAAAGAGAGAAGGAGGAGCTAGGGTTAGGTCAAGGAGAGAAGTGGGGTTGGACTAAGTTGAAATCACCAAGAAAAATCCCAAAAAAATTGCCAAGTTAGTGTAGAATAGGTCTCTGGCTTCACAAACTATAAAAACAAAAAAAAATTAGTTCATTTGACACTTGCCCAGGAACTGGTATCATCTGCAGACAGCGACCGATATCGCTTGAGTAGTATCGCACCCTGCAAGCCCAAAAAGCTACCTTGTGAGCTCAAAACAAGACTTCCCAAAAGGTAAGATACAACAAGATCTCAACCTCAAAAGTACTTGCAAACACAATTACACATGATTAAAGACGTTTTCAGCATTGCGGGGTGGGACAAAGAGTTTTGAGAGGTTCTTTGAGTGAGATAGAGGGTCAAGAGTGAAGAGGAGTGAGAGATAAGCTTAGGGGTGCAAATCTTTTTTGTGTTTTGAGTGATTTTGGTTGTAGTATCGCGGTCGGTTGAGTTTTGGTATCGTGATACTGAAATTCCCTAGTATCACGATACTCGCCAAGTATCGTATTGTCGCATACCACTTGAGGTATCGCGATATGTTGTAGAATTATCTCAACAAATCACTAGAAGATCTACAAAGGAGAAGAAGAAGCCAAAAAGGTATGGTTATGGAACTTCATTAGTAACCAAGCACTCTATTTACATAGCTTAGGAATTGAAGCCTAAAGAAACCTCATCCTATGAGGAAGCCAAGGAGAAATTAGAATGGAAGCATGAAATGGAAGAAGGGATTGAAGCTTTGCAACAACATTTGAGAGTTGGTACTCAAGACACCCACCATGAAGGTCGTTGGATCTAGATGGATATATAAGGCAAAGAAAAATTCTAATGAAACCATTAGAAGGTAAAAGGCTAGGGTTGTGGCCAAAGGGTATGCTTATACCCAAGATATTGTTTATGAGGAGACATTTTCTCCTATGGAAAAGATTCCTACAGTCAGAGTACTCATGAGTATTGTAGTTTCCAAGAACTTGAAGATATATCACATGGATGTAAAGAATGCATTTCTCAATGGATGGATCTTAGAAGAGGTATGCATGGCTCAACCCCCTCAATTTGAAGACTAACATTATCTTAAACATGTTTACAAATTAAGGAGAGCCTTATATAGGCTAAAGCAATCTCCAAGATCTTGGAATCATAGGCTTGTAACCTACTTGCAGGATAACGGGTTTGTGCTGAACATCATATGTTTGCATATGTTTGGAGGACATTAAAATTATAGGTAATGATGTTGAAGGGATTCAAAGAATCAAGCATCAAATGAAGAATGAATTCAAGTGCTCATGAAGATGAGTTTATTGAAGATATGAGAAGCTATCAAAGATTGGTAGGAAGTCTCAACTATGCTACTCTCACTAGAGTATATATAAGTTATAGTGTATGCGTCTTGAGCCAACTCATGCATACACCTAGGAAGCCACATATGGAGACAACCAAAAGGATTCTCAAATACCTCGAAGGGAATATGAATGTAGGCCTATTCTATTCATATATTTTTTATGTATTCATTAAGATATTCTCCAATGCAAATTGGGAAAGATCAATATAGAAGAAGCATCTCTCGATATCTTTCATTTGGAAGTTAAAAGCTCATCTCTTTATCTTCAAAGAAGGAGACTATTGTTTCCCTCATCTATAGAGGTAAATATAGAGGATTGGCAAGTGCAACTCAAGAAGCAATGTGATTAAAATATTATACTCAGATTTGGGAGTGAAGTCTTCTGCTCCTTATATATTTTGAGACAACATGAGCACTTTGCATCTTGCACCTAATTCCATTTATTATGTTAGGAAAAAAACACATTGAGGTCCATAATCATTATGTTAGGGAGAATATTACAAGCAAACAAACTGAGCTCTCATATGTATCTAATCAATAACAGTGTGTAGACATGATGACTAAAGCTTTGGGTGAAGTGAAGCTTAGTAGGTTCAAATCTATCATTTGAATTCAAGAAATCACAAAAGATTGAAGTCTCAAGCATCTCAGGTTTTAGGGGGAGCTGTTGGTGCGTATGGAAAGCCTAAGCTCTTGACCATAAATATTGGACTTCATTGAACTTTGAGCTGAAGTTTCCATACTTCAAGATTCTTTTAGCTCCTTCCATGTGAGGCTTCCTTGGAGTGTGCATAAATTGACTCAACACACTAACTCCATAACATATATCAACCCTAGTTAGGGTAGCATAGTTCAAGCTACCAACAAGTCTTTGATAACTAGTCACATCTTCAATTAGTTCTCCTTCATGAGCACTTAGCTTATTATTTACCTCCACTGAAGTACCTACAACTTTTGTGTTTTTCATTTTGAACTTGGAGAGCATATCTCCAATATACTTCCTCTGAGTTAGGAACATACCTCTCTCTCTATATACTACTTCCAATCCTAGGAAGTAAGTGAGTAGGCCAAGATCACTAATCTTGAATTCTTCCTTCATCTATGCTTTGATCCTTTTGATTCCATCTCCATCATTACTTGTAATGATTATATCATCCATATATACACAAAGGTATAGAACCTCTGAATGGTTCCTCTTTATGAAGAGGGAAGGATGTGCCTTGCTCACCATGAATCCTTTATCCTACAAGTAAGTAACTAACCTATGATTCCAAGCCCTAGAGGCTTGCTTTAAGCTATAGAACGCTTTCTTCAACCTACACACATATTTTGGATATGATTTGTCTTCAAAACCGGGAGGTTGGGCCATGTAAATCTCCTCTAAAATCCACAACCATTAAGAAAATCATTTTAGCATCCATTTGATAGATATTCAAATTTTTAGAAGATGCTACACTCATGAATATTTTGATAATAGGCATCTTTGTCATAAGAGAGAAAGTCTCTTCATAATTTATACCTTGGGCTTGAGCAAACCCATTAGCCACAAGCCTTGCTTTATACCTGTTTATTGATCCATCCAAGTTCTTCTTTATCTTATAGATCCACCTAGATCCAATGAGTTTCATGGATGGTTTCTTGGGAACCAATTCCCAACTTTGATTCTCTTAAAGAGCTTCAATTTCTTCTTCCATGGCTTCTCTCCATTTTGATTTCTTCTTGGACTCTTCAAATGTTGATGCTTCTTCTGGGTTTGTGTCTTGAACAATATAAATTGAAGGCTTAGTGACCAAGGATGTGTTATAGTCCTTTTCTCTCTAGTTGATCTTCTTATGGTTTGTTGAGATGATTCTACAACATCTCTCAAATCCTACACTTTAGCTTTGCCTTTTGAACTCAAAGAATTGATCTCTCTTCTTGGGGTTTTTTGATCATCATTAGAATCACAAAAATCTTCATGCATATGCTCACTCCTCTTTGGTAGAGTTGGGAAATCTTCCTCTAGGTTATAGCGAAGTTTAATTCTCCTACAATCATCTTCAAACCAAGATTTGTTTTCATAAAAAACAACATCTCTACTAACTATGAAACCTTTATTACTTGGTTTATATAATCTATAGACTTTTTGATTAAGATCAGACTACTAGAAATGGGGGGCGTAGTGACACCCCCCATTGAAAAAAAGCGAGTTTCCTCTATTATGCAACACTTACTCCATAGAGCATCGCATAAGCAACAATGACTATTTTTATTTATAAAAAAGAAGAACCGTTGCATAAGCGATGCAGAGCGTCGCTTATGTGATGTTGGTGTCCACCATCGCAAATAGCATCGCTAGTCATCAATGCTAGTAGCGATATTGGCACACTGCTTACGATGCTTAAGCCTCGCATAAGTGATGCTCTAAAATCATTAAAAGAAAATCAATTTCTCCTGGCACATTTGTGCTGCGATTGAGATGAGAGAGAGAGAGAGAGAGAGAGAGAGAGAGAGAGAGAGAGAGAGAGAGAGAGAGAGAGAGAGAGAGAGAGAGAGAGAGAGAGAGAGAGAGAGAGAGAGAGAGAGAGAGAGAATGTGCACGCACATCCAATAGGATTGTCAGAGAGAGAGGTGAAGGTACGCACACACACATACACACAGATTTACACACACACATGTATACACACACACATATACACACATAGACACACACACACAAACAAAGACACACACACACACACATACACACACATACACACACAAATGCACATACACACACATTTACACACACACACATGCATAAACACACATATATACACATACACACACATATATACACATAGACAAACACACACATAGACACACACACACATACACACACATACACACATAGACACATACACACATACACACATACACACATACACACATACACACATACACACAAATACACATAAATTTACAAATACACACACATGCATACCCACACATATATGCACATACACACGAATATACACACATAGACACACTCATACACACATAGACACACACACATACACACATAGACACACACACATACACACATAGACACACACACACATAGACACACATAAACACACATACACACACACATACACACAAACACACACACACACAAACACACACACATACACACACACATACACACTGATTTACACATACACACACATGCATAGACACACACATATATACACACATAGACACACATAGACACACATAGACACACATAGACACACATAGACACACATAGACACACATAGACACACATAGACACACATAGACACACATAGACACACACACACACATACACACACATACATACACACACATACACACATAGACACATACACACACATACACACACATTCACAGAGATTTACACACACACATACACATGCATACACACGCATATATACACATACACACGTATATACACACATAGACACACACATACACACACATACACACACACACATAGACACATAGACACATAGACACATAGACACATAGACACATAGACACATAGACACATAGACACATACACACATACACACACACATACACACACATACACACATGTACACACACATACACACAGACTTACACACACACATACACATGCATACACACATACACACGTACATACACACATAGACACACACATAAACACATAGACACGCACATACACACATAGACACACACAAGTGTACACACACATACACACATACACACATACACACATACACACATACACACATACACACATACACACATACACACATACACACATACACACATACACACATACACACATACACACATACACACATACACACATACACACATACACACATACACACATACACACATACACACATACACACATACACACATACACACATACACACATACACACATACACACATACACACATACACACATACACACATACACACATACACACATACACATACACACAAACACATACACACAAACACATACACACATCCACACACATTTACACACACAAATACACATGCATACACAAACATATATACAGATACACATATATACACACATAGACACACACATACACACATAGACACACACACATACACATACATACACACACATACACACATACACACATACACACATACACACATACACACATACACACATACACACATACACACATACACACATACACACATACACACATACACACATACACACATACACACATACACACATACACACATACACACATACACACATACACACATACACACATACACACATACACACATACACACATACACACATACACACATAAACACATACACACACATACACACACATATATACACATACACGTGTACACACACATACACATACACACACATACACACACATACACACACATACACACACATACACACACATACACACACATACACACACATACACACACATACACACAAATACACACATACACACATACACACATACACACATACACACATACACACATACACACATACACACATACACACATACACACATAAACACATACACACATACACACATACACACATACACACATACACACATACACACATACACGCACATACACATACACACATACACACTGTTGAATGCAGGGAAATCTGGAAAAATAAAATAAAAAGAAAAAGAAAAAGACGGCTACGATGAGATTAAAAAGGACACATCGCAAAAGCAGGAGAAGTCACAAGAAAGGAAGTTCGCAACAACCGTAAGGGGGAGAGGTCACAAGAAAGGAAGTTCGCGACAACCGCAAGGAGGAGTAGAAGTTCCGAAGAGAAGAGAAGACGTGATGAGAGGAAGCAGCGCAACAACCTTGGAGATGAAGAAACTCTCCAAACAGGGATCTGGGAGTACCGGAGAAGACTGGTTCTGCAGAAAACATTAAGTCATCTGTCATTGATGTTATCTTGTGATACATAATCAAATACAAATTAAGAAGTTCTAGTATTTGCAAATCTGTAATCACAGCGTTAAATCTATTAAAGTATTGAGCAGCAAATGTTCGCAATGATACAAGTTCTTGTTTGAGTCCTTCAATTCTGTTAAGTCCATAGGGGAACTCAATTTGTCTGCACAAAAATGCAATGAAATTTGGGTGTCTGTGAATGTGTAAGAAGTTGTACATTCTGAAAGGTGAAACTCTGAAATGTGACTGTGTAATACTGAATTTGTATAAGTTACTGGAAAGAAGCGTTTCGGTGAAATTCCGGTGGATTTCCAGATGCACTTTCGGTGGAATCTCTATGTGTGAAGGTTAGTGCTAATGGAACAATAAATAACTCTGATTTGTTCTTTAATTCGATGTTGTGTTGAACCTTGGAACCCTCAACACAATTGGCGATCCTACTGTATGGCTGACGCAGCCTCAGGAAATGCATGAGGGGCAGGCGCAACCGTTTTGGTAAAGTATATTTTACGAGGGCACAGGCAAGAGCAGCGAACGTGGAGACATCTTCAGACTTTTACGAGTGATACGAGGCCGAGGAGCAGGAAGCTCTGGGCACTGACGAGGAACAGGGGGAAACAGGTGCAACAGAGGCAAGGTTAGTGGGCGGAATACTTGGAGCGTTATTCCTCACAGAAGCAACTGTAGGGATAAGAAGACGACTCGAGTTTGACCCACTTGCAGGGGTGACCGGTCAAAGAACTAGGCGCACACCTCAGCCACAGCCGATGGCTCAACCACCTCCTAACCCTAAGGTCAAAGCCGCTCATTTCAGTGGAACCTCTAAGGAGGATGCTGATTGCCATGTGGCTCAGTTCGAAATAAAATGGACAGCGAACGGATATCCAGCTATGTACGGTGATGATATTAAGCTTCAACAATTTGCAGCCACGTTAGAAGGACAAGCTATGAGCTGGTTCAGTCAATATGGCATTGCTCATTTTGCTACATATGATGCTTTAAAAATAGCATTCTTGCAACGATTTAGAAAAGAAAAGACGCCTTCCGATGTATTAAGGAAGTTGAGGGCCATCGGACAAAAGACCATGCTAGTGGAAGACTATGCTCAAAAGTTCCGGACTCTAATGGAAAGGTTGCAAGGTAACGAACGACCTACTGATGAGATGTTGGCATGATTTTTTTTGAAAGGATTAAGGAGCACAATAAGACATGCAGTGGCCAGTGTGGACATTGCAAATGGCTTTGATGTATTACTATTAGCAGCGGCGCGTGTTGAAAGAAGGTTTGGATGAGCCAAAAAGAAGCAGTCTGATTCTGGTTCAGAGGTTGAATCGGATTCAGCAACGGAGTCGGGCAAGAGTTCAAGTGATTCTGACACTGCTGACTATGATGATGAAATAGTGAGGACAAAGCATCGTAAGCATAAAGCTAAGCACAGTAAAGAGGAGGAATGGATTAATAAGTTAAAGAGACATGGATATTCTATACTAGCTCCAAAGGAGAAATGATTTTGTGATATCTGTGACAAAGAGGGACATACAACAACTCAGTGTTGGTATAACCCTAAGCATAGAGGGCAAAGTTCTCGGCAAGATAAACAAAATCTAAATGATGTAGCGGCCAATCAAGCTATTCCTATCCAAGGGCGAGGTAATTTTCTGAGACAGCAACAAGGAAGACGCCCATGGAGAGATCAAGGGAATCAGCAAGGGAATAACTAGCAAGG
This sequence comes from Ceratopteris richardii, assembly GCA_020310875.1. NCBI lineage: Eukaryota > Viridiplantae > Streptophyta > Polypodiopsida > Polypodiales > Pteridaceae > Ceratopteris > Ceratopteris richardii. The sequence goes on along the minus strand of CM035429.1, from coordinate 35,967,749 downwards.
CAATCACCAAGGTCGACCACCAAGGGTAATGCCTTGTGGGTATTGTTCAACTCCTGATCATTGGATAGGGCCGAATTGCCCTCTGTGGGTAAAGCATCGTGAAGAAAGAGGTATACCCGTCATTCGGTATAATCAGCATAATCAACAGGGACAACATCAACAACAAGGGCAGCAGGCGGCTCAGGCGAATGCCATGCTGATTGAATGGCTAGAGCAAATGGATAGAGCTCATGATGCACCCGATACATTTGATCGACTGCACGTTGAGAAGACTAACCAATGGCAGTGTGATTGCAAACAATGTGGGAAAGGCAAAGAGGTTGAAGTGTTGGCAGTGACAAGATCAAGGAATAAAGGCCCTATTGATTGGTAGGAACAAAGGCAAATCCGGGACAAGGTTTTGAAGCAGGTTCGAGATGAGTCTTCTAATCAGGTGAGGTGTGGAGGTCAGACTGAGCAACAACAGGGTGTGAAAGTGATACCTCCCATAAAGGAGTGGGATAAGGTGCCGAGTTAGCAAGGCTTGGCAAATGATTGGTTTGATGAAATCATTAGCTCACCGCTACAGTTGTCCTTGGATCAACTCTTGTCTTTGGTACCTGTGTTTCGAGAGAAATTGTTGAAAAAGCTACTTGGGAATCATGCAGAGCCTGAAGTTTGGTCGATCCCTTCAATCTCGGTCAACAGTATTGATCCAGCAGACGTGGATTTTGTAGTACCAGTCATTCAGGTGCAGTACAACCACCAGAGATTTGCAGAAGTGTTGCTTGATGGAGGATGAGGAGTAAACATATTACCTGAGCATATTTTTATTGAAATGGGAAGAGGCGAATTGGCTCTAGCACCTTTTTAGGTAAAAATGGCGGATCAAACACGAGTGCAGCCAGTTGGCATTCTGAAGCAACAACAAATTATCATTTCCGGCATGACATTTATGGTCAATTTTGTGGTCATCCGAATGTCTGAGTCCGCGTATCCATATGAAATGTTGTTAGGGAGACCTTGGTTTCGGCTGGCCAAAGTCAAGCATGATTGGGGCTTGAATGTAGTAATGATTACCAAGGGTAAAAAGCAGGTGACGATTCCTATGTGTGGACAAAAAAAATATGTCGATACAGGAAAAACCACTTATGGCTCAGGCTATTAATTTGGCGGATGAGATTGAAGATGATGAAGAGGAAAAGTTTTTGCAAGCAAACCCAACGGTGGTGCCGGTATTAGAAGTCGATGTTGAAGGAGTATTAAGTAAGGATTATTGTGGTGGGCCAAAAGTAGAAGAGCCAGTTCCCGGTGAACAGGTGGCAGGCGCCCAATTACAAAAGATATTTGATCAACGTATGGACATTCCGGTGCAGCAGCAGATGGAACACCAGGAGGAAGAGATAATTACGCGGGCAGAAAGGATGTACGATCAGAAGTATGTAGGTTCTATGCGAGTGAAGGAAGAGGAGCTTCAAGAGGTTAATTTAGGAACCGAAACGGAACCCAAGATGGTGCGGATTGGTAAAACATTGGAAGGAAAGTTTAAGGAGGATCTTATTTGCCTGCTTAAAGAGTATGTAGATGTATTTTCTTGGGATTATACTCAGGTAAAAGGCATAGATCCGCAGTTGCATCAACATAGGATTAATTTGAAGGCGGATGCAGTACCTGTGGTGCAGCAAAGATATAGAATGAATCCTAAATTTGCTAAACAGGTGAAGGAAGAAACTGATAAATTATTGGCAATTGGATTTATCAAACTGGTGAATCAGGTCACTTGGCTATCTCCTATCATAGTGGTCCCCAAAAAGAATAGGAAGCTCAGAATTTGTGTTGATTATAGAAAGTTAAATGCGGCAACGGTTACAGACCCGTTTCCTATGCCGTTTTGTGATGCAGTGTTGGATGCAGTCACAGGCCATGAAATGTATAGTTTTTTGGATGGATTTTCCGGTTATAATCAGATCAGTGTGGCTGAGGAGGATCAGCATAAAACAACATTTATTACAGAATTTGGAGCTTACGTGTTTACCGTCATGAGTTTTGGCTTGAAGAACGGACCGCCATCGTTCAATTATGTGACACATAAAGTGTTTGAACCTTATCTACAGGACTTTATGCAAGTACTTGTCGACGATTTTTCGGTATTTGGTCAAATGATTAAGCACTTGCTACACCTGAAAGCATGTTTTGAAAGATGTCGACAGTTTAGGATGGTATTGAATCCGTTTAAAAGTGTGATTGCAATCAGAAGTGGTATCTTATTGGGCCATGTTATATCACAAGCAGGGATGGCTATTGATATTAAGAAAATTGAAGCTATAAGTACAGCTAAAGCACCAAACAACGTTAAAGAAGTAATGCGGTTTGTGGGTCAAATCAAGTGGCATTCCCGATACTTAAGATATTTAGCAAACATTTCCTTACCACTAACGCATTTGACCAAGAAGGATGTTCCGTTTATGTGGGCTGATGCTCAAGAGAAAGCATTTCAGTTGTTAAAAAAGATGGTGTTGGTAGCACCCATTTTACAATCACCCGATTGGTCAATGCCATTTCACATATTTGTTGATGCATCGAATGTGGCCGTAGGAGCAGTTTTGATTCAGCAGAAAGATAAAGGATGGTATAGACCTGACTATTATGCCAGCAGAGTATTGGCTGCGGCTGAAAGAAATTATCCGGTGACGGAAAGAGAAGCTTTGGCGATGGTATATGCCCTTAACAAGTTTCGACATTATTTGTTGGGAAATAAAGTGGTTTTTCATGTGGATCATCAGGCTTTGGTTTATTCAATCAAGAAACCCTTATTAACAGGCCAATTAGCCAGGTGGATGCTTTTGTTACAGGAATTTGATTTTGTGATTGTGCATACTCCGGGTAAAGAGCATGCAATGGCAGATTATTTTAGTCGGCTGGAATCAGGAGAAACACCCACCGGTGCACTTGATGTATTTTCGGATGCTGAGCTGTTTACGGTGCAAGTGGTGGAAGCAGATTCGTGGTATGAGCAGTTATTAATTTTCCTGACGGAGGGTGCATTACCACAATATTTTACACCTGATCAGAGAAGGAAGTTTGCTCTTAAAAGTAGGCCTTATTTGGTGATAGCAGGAGCATTATACAAGAAGGGAGTGGATCAGGTTATGAGGAGGTGTGTACCAGACTATGAACAATTAGCTGTTTTACAGGAAGCACATTCCGGTTCCGCAGGAGGTCATTTGTCAGGCAATATTACAGGAAAGAAAGTATTGCAAGCTGGGTTGTGGTGGCCGATGGTGTTAAAAGATGCGCATGAGTATGCCAAAGGATGTGTGATTTGCCAGAGGTTAGGCCAACCTAATAACTCTGATCGGATGACTGATCATCCGGTATTACCACTGGATCCTTTCCAAAAATGGGGCATGGATTTTGTGGGGCCTATTAAACCTACCACTCAGCAAGGTAATAGATATATATTGGTGGCAACCGATTATTGTACGAAATGGGTGGAAGCAGTGGCATTGAAAGATAATAAGGCAACAAGTGTGGCCAAATTTCTTTATCATAATATTATGACTAGGTTTGGGTGTCCGATTGAGTTGGTGAGTGACAGAGGTACTCATTTTCTCAATGATGTGATTTCAGAATTAACAAGGATTCATTTAATGTTGCATAAAAAGACTACAGCCTATCATCCTCAAGCGAATGAGCAGGCAGAAAGCACGAATAAAACTTTAATGCATATTCTTAAAAAGTTAGTGCATGAAAATCAGAAAAATTGGGATTTATTTCTTGATTCAGCTTTGTGGTCATTCAGAACAGCATTTAAAGTGACAATAGGTATGAAACCTTTCCGGTTGGTATATGGATTGGAGGCAGTAGTACCTATGGAGTTTGTAGTTCGTAGTTTGCGGATTACGACAGAGAAGATGTTGCCTGAGTTATCGATTAAACATAGGAGTAAATACCTTTTACAGATTGAGGAGGACCGCTTGATAAGTGCATACATTACGGAAGTGATTCAAAGGCGGCGACAAGCTTGGGTAAATCAGAATGTGAAGTTTAAGTTATTTAAAGAAGGTGATTGCGTGATGGTGTATAATTCTAAGTTAGGACCCCATCCAGGAAAGCTTACATTGAGATACAGGGGCCCATATCAGATTGTGCAAGATTTGGGTCAAGGCACTTTTCGAGTGGCAGATGTGTTTGGCACATGGATGGACAAGCCAATAAATGGATTTAGGCTGAAATTATTTCAAGGGAAGCCACCACATTTGGGCTGGTTATCTGCTAACGTGGTGCAAGTCGTTCATAAGTCAGCGCAACACTTCAGCAGTGTTTGTGATCATTGTAGTAAAAGAGTTTATTTCTCTACATTTTTATCTGTGGTACAGTGTTTTTTGACCTCGTGTTGGTCTAAAACTATGTTAAGTAAATTTTTACGATTACAATGGAGACTTGGATTACAGTTGCAGTTCAACAGTGAGCTACGGGTTAGCTCAGGGCCAATGATGGATAACGAAGCGTTGCTGAATCAGGGTGTACAAACTAAGGAATATTCTGGGTCTGCAAGTAACGATATGTTGGAAATCAGTATACTTTGTATTCCGAGTCAGTAGATCCAGAAGAAGCAGCGGCATCGAGGGGAATATGAAAAGGAAGCTAGTATTCGACTAATGATTATCTTGCAAAGTACAATTTGTCAGAATTGTATGGATGGCAGTTTTTGCACTATAAAATGTCGTATTGAGGAATTTAAATATCAATTTCGTATTCTTGAAGCACGAATGAGTGTTCTGTTTCATGACTTTTCTGGCACGCGTAGAAGATTTGTTAAGTGGGTTATTGGCATGAGGGGTAATCGATTGTGGATGATTTTTATGATAATCCATACTACAATATTATTGAGTCGTATGAAGTGTTACGTGCGTAAGTACGTTCATCATTGTAGTAAGTGGCAGTTCAAGCATTCGCACTTGTGGAAAGAACTTTTCAGTTCTACTTAAAGGCTTCCAAGATAATACTTTTTCCAGCGTTTTCTGTATTAGCATCTGAATCAGGAGTCATGATAGGGTGTATGAGAAAGAGAGAAGTTGTAGTGCGAAAGGGAGAAACCACAACGGAGGAGAGTGATAGCTTGATACAGGAGGATGAAGATGAAATATCAACGCCATCTGTAACGACTAAGGTTGTGCAGACACTTATGGGGTCATTCACAGACTTTAAAGTGGAAGTGGATACACAGTCTGCTCTGAATGAGAATTGGCTCAGAAGGATTGGATTATTACAGTTCGCTATGTTGCCATGGGAGCACTGGAGATGCAATTATGATGCAAAGAGTCAGCTAGAAATCATGCGGAAAACGAAGGGTCAATTATCACTTCAGGTAAAATTTTCACCGGAATTAGTTGCAGAATTATTTCAATTGCCTATATACGATGATGTTGTCATTCCAAAATGTTCGGAGGAGGCTTTGAAGAAAGACTTTGGCCCTAGAGAAGGAAGACGGCAGTACTACATGATGAGGAATGTAAGTTATGTTCAAAGGGAGCATCTAAAATGGTATTTGGAAAGATTATGTTTTATTATTAAATATGATTCTATGTCTAGGGAAAATTTTGCACCTTTGGCCTATGCAGAGGCAGGTGAAAAAGTAAGTTGGGCTCATTGGGTGTATGATCACCTACATAGTGAGATCTTTGTTGGTGATAGGCGTAAAACGCAAACAAATAGTCGATTATCAGCATATTTAGCCGCATTATTCGAGTTCGTGCAGCTAGTTGAAGATCAGAAGATAGTGTGGCCAAAGGAGATCAATTTTTGTGGTCAACAAGTGATGAGACGAGAAGCAGGGATACAGGAAGATATTTGGTTGCAGGTGCCAGATAGTGTTGAGCATCCAAAAGCATTCGGAAATGTTTTTAAGTTGTCTAGGAAAAGAAGAGTGGAGGAGCAATCACAATCAGTAGGCGGAAAAATATTGAAGGATGTTAATACTTTAGATTATGATGTGACAGGAATGAAGAAGAGGTTGCAGGAAGTTTCAGATTTCTTAGTTTTTCAAGAAGAAAGATTGTTTTGGCATGAACAAAAAAAAGTATTTATTAGTGTGAATGATTATCAGTCTTTGCAGGAGAAGACTAAAAAACTTCAGGACGCATTGGATAAGAAGGTATGTATGTTGGAAGAATTTCAGAATGAAAAGATGCAATCTGTGATAGAATTGTCTAGTACAAAGAAGTCTATGCATGAATTTGAAGAATGGCAGAAGTCTGTGCAAGCGTAGATTCAAAAAGAAATGATGGATTTTTCAGCGTTAAATGCTACTTTGCAGAAGGAACAAGTAGTTCTTCAATCGAGAATACAAATCTTGCAGGAATTAGAAAAGCAGATATTAAAAGAGGAGGATGTGGAGTTAGATGCTACGTTAATGACGAAGTTGGATATAGGATTATTGAAGCAACAACTCCATAAGTATGTTCAGGAAATTTTGAATGTTTTCCAAAATCGGTGGCTCGGTATGTTTAAGCTTCAGTATGAATAGGTGCAGACATGCTTTGTTTCAAGGCATGAAAAAGATTTAGTATGTATAATTTCAAAGCAAGAGAAGCAGATTGAAGAGCAGACACAGATAATTGCAGAATTGCGGGAACAATTGTTGCAAAGGAAACTAGAGGAAAAGGTGGACATATTTGATGCAGATTTTCAAGAAAAGAAGCATGGTGCAGAGGAAGATGTTGATAATTTGCAGAATTGGAAGATTAAAGCGGAAGAAGAGCAGATTTCCAAACAGTCGCGGGATCTGATTATATGATCAAGATCTTATATGATCAAGGGATTGTTAAATTCAAGTCTAGTGAAGGCAGGGAAATCTGGAAAAATAAAATAAAAAGAAAAAGAAAAAGATGGCTACGATGAGATTAAAAAGGACAAGTCGCAAAAGCAAGAGAAGTCACAAGAAAGGAAGTTCGCAACAACCGTAAGGGGGAGAGGTCACAAGAAAGGAAGTTCGCGACAACCACAAGGAGGAGTAGAAGTTCCGAAGAGAAGAGAAGACGTGATGAGAGGAAGCAGCGCAACAACCTTGGAGATGAAGAAACTCTCCTAACAGGGATCTGGGAGTACCGGAGAAGACTGGTTCTGTAGAAAACATTAAGTCATCTGTCATTGATGTTATCTTGTGATACATAATCAAATACAAATTAAGAAGTTCTAGTATTTGCAAATCTGTAATCACAGCGTTAAATCTATTAAAGTATTGAGCATCAAATGTTCGCAATGATACAAGTTCTTGTTTGAGTCCTTCAATTCTGTTAAGTCCATAGGGGAACTCAATTTGTCTGCACAGAAACGCAATGAAATTCAGGTGTCTGTGAATGTGTAAGAAGTTGTACATTCCGAAAGGTGAAACTCTGAAATGCGACTGTGTAATACTGAATTGGTATAAGTTACCAGAAAGAAGCGTTTTGGTGAAATTCCGATGGGTTTCCAGATGCACTTTCGGTGGAATCTCTGTGTGTGAAGATTAGTGCCAATGGAACAATAAATAACTGTGATTTGTTCTTTAATTCGATGTTGTGTTGAACCTTGGAACCCTCAACACACACACATACACACACATACACACACATATGCACACATACACACATACACACACATACACACACATACACACACATACACACACATACACACACATACACAGACATACACACACATACACACACATACACACATACACACACATACACACACATACACACACATACACACACATACACACACATACACACATACACACACATACACACACATACACACACATACACACATACACACATACACACATACACACATACACACATACACACATACACACATACACACATACACACGTACACACATACACACATACACACATACACACATACACAACATACACACATACACACATACACACATACACACATACACACATACACACATACACACATACACACATACACACATACACACATACACACATACACACATACACACATACACACATACACACATACACACATACACACATACACACATACACACATACACACACATACACCCACATACACACATACACACACATACACCCACATACACATAGATTTACGCACCCACATACACATGCATACACACACATATATACACATTCACACATATATACACACATAGACACACACATACACACATAGACACACACACATAGACACACACACATACACACATAGACACAAACACACATACACATACATACACACACATATACACATACACACACATACACACAGATTTACACACACACATACACATGCATACACACACATATATACACACATAGACACACACACATACACACATAGAGACACATAGACACATACACACATAGACACACACACACACATACACACATAGACACATACACACACATACACGCACATATAGAAATATTTACACACACACATACACACACATATAGAAATATTTACACACACACATACACATGCATACACACACATATATACACATACACACATATATACACATACACACATATATACACATACACACATATATACACATACACACATATATACACACATAGACACACACATACACATTGACACACACACATACACACATAGACACACACACATAGACACACACACACACATACATACACACACATAGACACATACACACATACACACACATTTACATACACATACACATGCATACACACACATATACACATACACATGTATATATACACACATAGACACACACACACACAAATAGACACAGACACATACACACATATTTATATTGTAAATATACAAATAAAACTATATATATATATATATATATATAATAGTACATATAATTGAAACAATATATAAATATATATACTGTTATAAATATACATACACACACACACACACACATATATATATATACACACACACACACACATATATATATATATATATATATATATATATATATATATATATATATATATATATATATATATATATATATATATATATATATATTGTACATACATACATACAGACACATATGCATACACTCACATACATGTGTACACACGCACATACATAGATATACATATACATACACATATGTGCATACACACACATATAGAGACACACATACACACACAGATAGAGACACACATACACACACATACACAAACATGCATACATATGCATACATAATGCATATGCATATGCATATTCATATATACATACTTACATGCATACACACACATACACAAACATACACAGATGCATACATATGCATACATAATGCACATGCATATGCATACATAATGCACATGCATATGCATACATAATGCACATGCATATGCATACATAATGCAAATGCATATGCATACATAATGCAAATGCATATGCATACATAATGCAAATGCATATGCATACATAATGCACATGCATATGCATACATACATACTTACATGCATACACACCCACATACACACCAAGATACACATATACACACATACACACCAACCTACATACACATACACATACACATACATATACATACTTACATATACATACACACATATACATACATGCATATACACACATACACACATGCATATACACATACACATGCATACACACATCACATGCATACATACATATACATATACATATACATATACATATACATATACATATACATATACATATACATATACATATACATATACATATACATATACATATACATATACATATACATATACATATACATATACATATACATATGCATCAGTGCTAGGTTCGCATTCTTCTATAACCAAATCATACATAATTGGCTCTATTGTGAAGACTGAGATGTCATAGCCATCCTTGTTACAGTGGGGTGTCCATTGTTCTTCATTGATGGTTACATCCATTGTTGCTAAAATCTCCACCCAACCATGAGGTTCAAACTCTTCGTTAGGGAATACTACAAGTGCATAGGTTGGGTCTTGAATTGATCTATGGGTTTCCTTCGCACCTACCTCTCTGGATTTTTCTCTCTTCTCTTCTTCTACTGCTACTTTGCACATCCATAAGTGGATATCTTCATGCATCCATGAGGATCCTGATCCTATGGAATGCACTGACTCTGTATCATCTTTGGCTCTATGGATGGATTCCATTGGATGGGGGTACGTCTCTATGAGAGTAATCCTTGAGCGTAAAGCTTGGTTCTTTCTATCTCTATCAGCTCTAGGGTAGCATTTGTCATGATCTATCACATTTGGCCCATCTTGGATTCTGGCCTAATGTGCCTTAAGCATCATGTCTATGTCCTCAAGAGTAGGGTTAGCTAAAACCAATCCTACTCTAGGGGGTGGTGGAATTGTATGAGGTGGGTTGGAAGGTGGCAGATTAGGTGGTGACAGGGATGAAGGTGGTGGTGGTATGTGAGAGTGTGTTTGAGAGGTGAGCTCAACGATCTTGGCTTTTGTTTCTCTTATTATCTCTTCTAATTCAGTCATCTTGTTAGACCATTGTCTTTTCATCCTTTCCCAGCTATCTTTCCAGGCTCTCATCCGTTTCTTGGTTATGCTCTTAGTTTCACTAACCTCGACACTCTTTTCTTGGCCTAAACCTTGGGTCTGCTGCAAAGCCTTAGCTTTGTGAGCGCTTGCATTGGTGCAGTGGAAGTGACACTTCCTGTGGAATCTACTACTAACCCAATAATGATGATAGTTCCGCATGTTACCGAGGTTCTTTGGGCAGTCTCGTAAGAGGTGCTCTTTGCCACAATCTTGACAAAAGCCTTGAATTGTCACAGATTGGGGTTGTGTAGGGACAGGCATTGGGCAATCACATATGAGATGATCTCCCTGACATCGGTAGCATGGTCCTCTAGGAAATGGGGATCTTATCTGCCTAGGTTGAGGTCTAGGGTTGGGGTTTATGTACATGATATTTGCATACTCTCGCTCCCAACTAGGTTCACTCGATTCTTCACAGTAGTAGGACTCATTATGCTCAGGTGACTGCATGTAGTAAGCTTGGGGACTATCAATATGTGTAGAGTCGAAACTATGATCACTAGGGTCATCCTCTGAAAGTAAAGGAGTTACTAGCATGATAGCTCTATTTAGATTTTCTTCTACAGCTACGTACTTCACTAGGATTACATTGGCTGGAGTAGGGGGTTATTGTGCTAGAACTGGTTGAGGTCTCTGCTGCCCTTGATAGGGTGGCTGATAGGGTTGCTAGGGCCTATCGTACTGCTGTGGTGGGTATTGGTTCTGGTACCTGCCCTGTTGTGGATATGGCTGAGGGTAATTTTGTCTAATAGTTTGTTTGTTATACGGGAAATCTTGTGCGGTGTGTTTGGTGTATCTTGACTCTATCATGCAGTACTGGCTACTAGGATTCACTTGGGGTTGAGCCATAGTAGGACATACACTCGCCATATGGTCACCTCCACAAGTGTAGCACCACCTCACTAGGATAAATCGGGGTATGTGTTTGCTTGAGACACCTAATTTCTGACCTAGCTTCTTTGCTAGTTCCTCAATAGACGTGGATTGCCTAGAAGAGAGGCTGGTAGAGCTATCTGAATCTTTGTAGATTTTTGAAAGCTCCATCTCCTCTCCTAGATTATCCTCTATGTCTATGCACATGTGTACGCATTCTTCTATGGTTCTAGGGTCCTTCAGGTACACATATGATCTTAACTTGGTACTCAGCAATCCATCTAAGAATAAGGCCACCTGTTTGGCTAGAGTGGATAACTCTGGAACATGAAATCTCTCTAGGTAATGCCTAAACCTTCTTCCTGCCAGTCTAACCATCTCTTGAGGTGTCTGCTTGAAACTTTGAATCAGTGACGAAGTATTATGCCATATACCACTCTTAGAGAATTCGGTGATGAAGGCCTCTAGAAGTTGGTCTATGTTCCTGAATTGTCTCTCATTTTGTGGTTGAAACTAGGTAAGGGCTGTGTTCCTAAGGGTTAGACCAAAAGCATTGTACTGCATGAATAGATGCTCATCTTGTTCAGCTCTCAAGACTTGCCTAAATTCGGCCACATGATCGTATGGGTCTCTAGTGCCATCGAAGTAATTCTTCATGGACTTCACCAGTTGGGTTGGCCTCAAGGTCCTAGTGTGTTCTCTAGCCCTTGGCAACAGAAAATCATCATAATTCCTTTGGTTTCTTGGGTCTCTAGGTCTCTCGGTTTCCACTCTATCCATCTTCGTTCTCATCCTTTCTCTTCCCAAGGGGTTGGCAAATCTTACTTCTGGCCTATCTCTACTTCGGTCCCTATGAGCTCCATGAGCTTCAGATGTCCCTACTCCTTGGTGACTATAGGAGACATTAGATCTTGGATGGGGAAAAACAAACACTCCCTTCCAAGTGTAGGCATGCCTTCCATGGTCTGTGACCACGAAGACCCTCTCTGCAGTATTGTCTAGGTAGGTCACTTTGCTTGGACTATCAAGGTCTTTAAATTCATAGATCGTGATTGTTCCTACCTCATTCGGTTGATCAGGTTTATACCTCCAAAAAGCTTCATTAGTCTCTCGGTTTAAGAGCAAGTCTATGCTCTTATTGTCGTGGGGGACCCACTAGGGATTGATGATTCTCATCAGGATTGATTTACCTCGAGGGGTTCTAGGCTCTCTTCCTATGTTCCCTTGCTCTATGTCACCTACGTCCGTTTTTGGGATTACATTTCCAAATTTGTCTGTCCTATCTAGGTGATTGGTGACAATGTACATGGTTCCTTCTTTGTCTAGGTATGCACCATTTTTGAACTTGACTATTGGATATTCTAGCCCAATGGGTTGTGAAAGATCCCAATTAGCTACCTGCCACTCTCCTCCCAACCTTAAATAGCCCTTGCCCTTGGCACCTCTAGAATCTTCTCTAAGGTCCAAACACTCCTCATATGGCCACTCTGAGGAGATGGAATAACCTCGAAGATACGTGCTAGAGCCTTGGCTCCCCCGAGCTCTGGTCCTTGACCCGGCTAGGGTCCTCGACCAAATGTAGGTAGACCAATGGTAGACCATGGAGGTCTAAATAAATCTAACACTCTCTCCGCCTTCTAGAGATCACTGTCCTCAGTGATCAAGGAAGGAAAGTGTTTGCGAATCAGAGCTTCTGATTCCCAAGTAGCATCTGTGAGTGGACGGCTAGTCCATGCTACTAAATACTCTGGTATGGAGCGATTTCTCAACTTCCGCTCCCTCTTATCAAGAACCTGAAATGGAACATCTGGCTGAGATGCTCTATTTTCTAAAGCAACTAAACCATCTACACAATTCTCATCTCGAGAAATGTATGGTCTCAACTTGCTAACATGGAAAACTGGGTGAACTTTACAATTTTCTGGCAATTGCAATTTATATGCGACATCACTAATCTTCTTGATTACTGTCCAAGGTCCACAAAATCTAGGGGATAACTTGGGTTTCTGACCCACTGTCAATGATGAACAAAATGGGACATGTAAAAACACATGATCTCCCTCTTGAAATGTTCGTGGTGTTCGATGTCGATCTACAAATGTTTTCATCCTTTCAGCAACTTGCTGGAGATTGAACTGAGCTATTTTTAAGTTAGCTTGCATATCTGTCAAAAACTGTGAAGCACTCGAAGATTTCCTAGGTAATCCAATGGTAGCTGGACTATGTGGAATAAATCCATAGATGACCTCAAAAGGTGCAAGCCTAGTAGTCTTGTGCTTCCAACTATTATAAGCAAATTCAACTAATGGGAGAAAACTATCCCAATCTGTTTGCTTTTCTGAAACATATGCCCGTAGCATATCTTCTAGTATCTGATTAACTCTTTCGGTCTGATCGTATGTCTGTGGATGCTCTCCACTACTCATCTTGAGTTGAACTTGAAGCTTATTGAACACGTGTTTCCAAAAATTTCCTGTGAACCTGGGATCCCTGTCTGAAACTATAGATCTAGGTAGACCATGCAATCTAAAAATATTCTGAATAAATAGTTCCGCGACTTGCGGAGCCTCCACTGATTCCTTTGTAGGAATAAAGTGTGCCATTTTTCTGAGACGATCAACCACTACAAGAATAACATTCTTCTGTCGTGGTGTTCTAGGTAAACCCATTATGAAGTCCATGGAAATACTATCCCAACAATATTGTGGTATCTCCAATGGTTGTAGCAGACCTGAAGAACTAATTCTCTCTGCTTTATTCACCTGACATTTAAAACATTGACTTACATAATTGTTTACATCTCTGACCATCTTTGGCCACCAAAAGGTACGTCTGATCAACTGCAAAGTTTTCTCAATACCAGGATGTCCTGCACAAGGTACATCATGGTTCTCGAAAATAACCTCTTTTCTAAACTTCCCTTCTTGGGAATTAGGCACACAAATCTTCCCCTTTCTTTTGAGAAAACCTTGCTCCATTTGAAAATTTGAGAATGCTTGATCTTTATCATTTTGTGATAACTTGCTGATTATAGACTGACAATAATCGTCTAGAATTTGTGAATCTTTGATCTCTTGGATCAGATCACTATCATACGAGATAATGCATCTGCAACTGTATTCATTTTTCCTTTTCTATATAGAATTTCCATATGATATTCTTGCATTAACTCAGCCCATCTAGCCTATCTCCCTCGAAGATCAGGCTGGGAACAAAAATACTTCAATGTGTGATGATATGTATACTCTTTAAAAGTTGCACCATATAGATAGTGTCTCCAAATCTTCAAAGCATGAACTATTGCATATAATTCTTGTTCATGAACAGGCCAGTTTCTCTGAGCTGGAGAAAGTTTTTTACTTTCAAAAGCTACTGGTCTGCCATCTTGAATCAAAACTGCACCAACTGCGATGCCACTAGCATCGGTTTCTATTTCAAAAGGCTTTTGGGGATCTACCACCAATAAAATTGGGGCACTTGAAACTGCTTGTTTCATTGTGTCAAAAGCTTTCTGTTGTGCACTAGTCCATACAAACTTCTGATTATTCTATAACAAATCCGTCAATGGTGCAGCTATGTGCGAATAGTTGGCAATGAATTTCCTATAGAAGCCTGATAATCCTAAGAATGATCGCAACTGGCACTCATTCTGAGGAATCAGCCAACCAAGGATCACAGAAACTTTCTGTGGATCCATTCTAATTCCATCTGCAGAAATTATATGTCCTAAGTACTCAACCTCAGATAAACATAGCTGTGTCTTCTCTGGATTGACGTACAAAGTATTGTCATCCAACATTTGAAATATTGTACGCAAATGACATTCATGTTCTTCCAAACTTTTACTATAAACCAACATATCATCTACAAAATCAACCACAAACTGACCAATAAAAGGACAAAAAATATCATTCATGAGCATCATAAAAGTAGTTGGTACATTAGTTAAACCAAAAGGCATTACAAGTTACTCATAATGACCAAATCTAGTACGAAAAGCTGTTTTATGTACATCATCGTCCTTGACTCTTATTTGATAATAACCACTTTTTAAGTCTATTTTACTATATACAATAGCACCTCCTAGTGCATCCAGAATATCATCAATGCGAGGCATCAGATATCTGTGTTTTATTGTAACTTTATTTAATGCTCTAAAGTCTATACACATCCTAAAAGATCCATCCTTTTTGCGAACCAAAAGCACTGGGGCTGCAAAAGGTGAATAACTGGATCTGATAAGTCCTTTGTCAAGATACTCCTCGACAGTACGACGTACTTCTGCCTCCTCTTGTAGACTCATTCGATACGGCTGTCTAGCTGGTGGATGAGCTCCTGGTACTAGCTCAATCCTATGCTCCACTTTTTTGCGAGGCGGAAGACCTGAAGGTAACTCTGAAAGAAACAAGTGGTGGAATTCAGTTTTCATTCTAGAAGCTAGTTGAGCCTCCAGACTAGTTTGAATCTGTAAATTTAACAACTCTTTATGCTCAAAATATAAGAAATACAAATACTTACACTCTGCTTTTACCATCGCAGAGGTAGATGCCCGTCTGTACACCTTGACGTCCGGCTCTCCATGGATGATAATGCGGCGACCATTATGATTGAACTGATATATGTGGGTCTGAAAATCAATAGTTGGCTTCTTACTTGCATGCCACTGTTTACTGAGGACGAGATCAAATCTAGCCAACCTGGCGATCTCGAAATCTAGCTCATCTCTATAAGTCTGTATCTAGACTGGTAATCCAACAACTCGTCGATCCCAGATCTCAGATCCCTTCCCATCTGCCAACTCTACCCTATAGGTGTATGTAGATGGAGTAGTCTTCAACTTTAGTTTCTTGACTAAGGAAGAGTTAATAACATTATGTGTGGATCCTGTATCAAATAGAACTTTAACTAGATGTCCATGAACTTCCCCACTCATGATGACCAACTCGGTGTCTGGAAACTGATACCCTTTCTGAGCTACTGGGGATAACACCACATCTGGAACATTCTTAACCTTCTTAGTCACTGTTATATTTAAGATGGGTCATTTATCTTTAGATGGAGGATCCATCTCAGTGTTTGTAGCTAGAAGATCAAAATCTGAAGGAGATGATGGAGTGGATGGCGAGGACTATTGCCTCTCCACCACCATCGCTGCAGATATCTTCTTTTTCTTCTTAGGACACATCCTGTAAGGATGCCGACCTAGGCATTCATAACAAAGATCCTCACGGCGAGCCTTTTCTTTCTGTTGCTGAGTGAAACTGGATCTCTGAAAAGCTCTATCTGCCATGGATGCACTTACTTTCCTCTTCCCATGACTCGAAGTCTGAATGACGTTCATCTGTCTGTTAGATGTTGGAACTGAAACTATAGGCTTCTTGAATCTTGTCCAAGTATTCTTTTGTCCAGAAGGCTGCAATCGAGAGCGTCGCCCATCCTCCAACACCAAAGCAAGTTCTACTGCCTCATTTAGGGTGTGGCAGCGCTCCTTGCGCACAAGTGGACGCAACGTCTCCCTAAGCCCAAGAACAAATTTATGCACCTGAAGAAAATCAGGCACCTGATCTGCAATCTTCAACAAGATTTCCCTATATTTGTCTGCATACTCTTGCACTGAACGTTGTCTCTGCTGTAGGAAAAACCATGCATCTAGAGCCCTAGTACGCTCATCTGGAGAAACAAAATTATTGTAAAATATAACTTTAAAGTCTGCCCAAGTGGCTGGTTCTATCTTATCTTGCTCTATTTTCCTCCACCACCGATGAGCAACATCCATCAAACTATAAGTGGCATGCTGTATTTTCTGTTTTTCATCCTCAATATTACAAAGTCGAAAACACTGTTCCCACTTACTTATCCATTGCTCCATCGCATCTACCGTCCTGGCACTAACTTGTCCATGGTACCTTGGTGGGTTTAAATCTTTCACTTGCCATCTAACGTCTCTACCAGAAGAAGCCCCCACATCTGTCAATGGTATTTGTGAACTAGATGGTTCAACAGATGGAACTTCCACCTGCATAGGTGTGTCGATGGGTGGGACCTCTGGTTTGTTAATTGCTTGGAGGATCTTCTCAAGGGTATCCTCCATGCCTCTAACTTTAGCATTGAGATTCGTAATCTCCGTAGTATAAGGTCGCTCAAGCTTGACCTCTTCCATGGGAGTTACAACCTCATCGGGATTCATTCTAGAAAGAAAAACATAGGACAACTAATAAGTCATGTGAATGCAAAGAGGTAATACCAAACTAATGATATTCCTAATCGATAGATCGCTCGTGTAAAACATGAATTAAAAGATGTACCCTCGATCCTCTCTCAATCCCATACATTGATCACACCACAAAACCCAAGTCCTATACAAGTCTACAAGATGACAATACAAGCAACGGAAAATTCCTAGAATACATCCGACGATAAGTGCCAAGTATAGGCTATACAAACTTATACATTTTCAAAAATGCTAATAAATGATCCTATACAAACTATCAATCTATTACATGCTAAATCCAAGTGATTTTTCTCTAAAAGTTACAATTTAAAGTCTTTGATCACTTCCTCTAACTTCTTATGTCAAAAAGTGCAGTACCTGCAAAAAGACCAGAACATTAGAAATACTTAACTATATCCACAAATAATGATATTTGATATACATATAGCCCTGGAAGTTAACTTTCACCTCCAAGTAAAATCAAATCAATTGGAGCTATGGTCATGAATTTATGACCAAAACTCTGCAAACCTATACCTATGTATAGGAGGTCCTGGAAGTGAGACATAGCTCCCAAGATCCACTGAGTAGCCTATCAAATTAACTCCAAATTCAATGAAATTTCGGTCACTAGAACGCTTATCTACGCCGCTATTTGTACATTAATTTTCATCTGAATATCACTCTCCAACTGAGAGAAACAAGCAAAATAGTGTCTGCAGTACCTGCATAATTATCACTACTCAAAAATTAGAACAGAGGGAAGATTATAATCATAGACTCCCCAAATGAACTCCAAATGACTTCAAATTTGATGAGAACTAAGATGACATAGCTAAAAAACATTTCCAAAAGCGTTTTTTTTTATTGGACATTCCATGAAAGAGAAATGGCATAATGATCAGACCTCTGCGCACTTCTCTGGCGAGTCCTCGCCAGAGGGACCAGAGAGCTAAAATAGCCTTTACACTCCTCAAACCTTATCCAAATCATATGACATTTATATATGTCTATTTCAACACTATGTTCCAGCACATATCCAAATTTCATGTCATTTGGACAAGTGGTGTGAGAGAAGCACCCAAGTTTCTGCACACCTACAACAAATTGCTAGAGAAAATTCCCTGCACAATGACCAAAGAGAATTTCAATTTTCTCTTAACTCAAAAATCCAAATATAATGAAATTTGAAGGACCACAACTACAATAAGTAAGCTTTAAAACCCAATAAAAAACGCTCCAAATGGATATTCCCACCAAGAGATATGACTCTGACAAGACACCCCTGTCAACATTCCAGAGGGTGTTCCAAGAAACAACATCTTTGAAGTATTGGAATCCTTTGACCTACTAAAATAACTCCAAAAAACATAAAACTTGGTGAGTAGGTTAATATCTATATCAAGTACCATCATACAGATTTTCATGGAAATTGGAGCTTCCTACATGACTTTATGATTATTACAACATGCAGCAGTACCATTTCAAGTTGCTCAACCAACAAATTAAAAAATACTCTCATGCTTTTCTGTATGCATTTGAGCTAACTCACCTATAATAAAACCATATAATGAAGTGATATGCATAAATATGCTTCCATGAGTAATAAAAAGATTCATATGCAACAAATCATTTATCATGAATTTATTTATTTACAACAAGCAAACTATGCATTGGTTCTAGTTCTAACAAAACACATATAGCGAATTGTAAATGCTTAAATCAATAGAACTATATGTATGTAAATTGATTATTAGGAAAAACTCTTTGGTGAGTGCATGCAAATTAATGTCCATAGATTACCAAAATCATATTTTTCTTTCAATGCATACATCCACTCACTCTTGTATAAACAACTAGTTGTAATACTAATTGTATCTTCAAATTCATACAACTAACTTTCAATGAAGAAGAATAATAATAAATGCATTAATGAATGTCCATGTAAAATTGAATATTCACTCTTTATTCAATCATAAACACATTCAACAAAATCAATCAATGAAGAATTTCAATATCTCATGCATCCTAATAGAGTAGCTATGAACAGAATCCTCTTCCTTTCTTCTACATCGTTTTCTATAAGAAATTTAAGATTTGACATGATTTTTATGACCCTAAATGAAGATAAATATGAGGGAAATTATCTCCTATGGAAAGAAACCATGTCCAAAAACATCTATGAAGAAGTAAGAATTCATTCATGCCTAAAGACTCCCTCACGATACTATTCAGTAAACTTCCAAACTCTGTACAGATGGTCATATCTACTAAAAAACTATCAAGATACCTATCAATAGAAAGCCCTTGAAGCAAGGAATCCATAGCACTTTGAATTTTTGAATTTGGATATTCCTAGCTCAACCTATGGCCATTTTAGTGCACCTAGGTAGGAATTTTAGAGGTCAAAATCAGAGAATTTGCTTCATCATATCTCTCTTCCTTTCTTCCAGTCGACTTCCTCAGCCAAGAAGAGCGCGCGGGCGGCGAACTTATCCCACATAGAACAGAGAGCAGAGATTTGTCGTCTATAAAGCAAACTTTGTATTCTATATTCGAGTATCTCTTAGGAAGAGAGAGAACTTGTGTTCTCTTACCATCTCAAGGCAATTAAGCCTACAGGAGGCCAATCTCGGTGAGATAACAACAGGAGAATGTACGCATACCTCCTGGTCGTTGTCCTTGATTGTAGATGATTGAATCAGAAGGCTAAATTTTGCTCGAAATTTGCTCCGTAGACCGTCCCCAAACTGGCATCCACCAACATCCACACCAAAAAAAACTCACGCTCCTCTCCTCAAGACTCCACGCGACGTCCACGAGACTTTCCTCCCCACTTTTCTCAAGAAGAAGATGAAGTGGCTTTCTCTCAAAAACTTTCCCCTCTCTCACTCAAGCTCTAATACCAAATGAAAGATCCCAATTAGCTACCTGCCACTCTCCTCCCAACCTTAAATAGCCCTTGCCCTTGGCACCTCTAGAATCTCCTCTAAGGTCCAAACACTCCTCATATGGCCACTCTGAGGAGATGGAATAACCTCAAAGATACGTGCTAGAGCCTTGGCTCCCCCGAGCTCTAGTCCTTGACCCGGCTAGGGTCCTCGACCAAATGCAGGTAGACCAATGGTAGACCATGGAGGTCTAAATAAATCTAACAAGTTGATCTGGGTTTTATATCTGGACCACACATCTTCTTAGGCCATCCTCATAGATGCACGCACCTAATCGGTTGGTCCTAAGGTATTCCAGTTGCGTCTTGTAAGGCCCTTCAACCTTTTGTAAGTAGGCCACTCCTGAACTTCCTATGGGTCTCTCCATTCCATGAGACATCTCTAATTCACTAGTCTCAGAGCTAGGGTAGTGCAGATGAGCACTCAACTTTTGGGCCCAAGATCTAGCGGTGTGAGTGACACTCACCTCTAAGGACCTAAGGCTTTGTCTATCTCTCCCTAGGTATCGTCCTGATCTAAGGTTCATATGCTTGAGTGAACAATCCTAATTTTTACCCAAAGTACAACCTCGTTGCTGATTCTTTCTTATCAACCACTGGATTCTTTTTATTTTGTTATCATCTCTTGTATGATTTTGCATCATCAAGAATACTTGAATGAATTTTTGCACTTGAAATTGATCGCAATAAAATTAGTTCTTTCCTTTAAGGTTATCGTCACATGCACAATTTATCTCTTGACTTGAACTTGTTTACTTAGACAATGTCTCGTGCCTATCTTTTCCCTAACTTACTTCCAACACTATGCATTCTTAGCCTAAGCTAGGAATCAACTGAGGGAGTTAAAAAAATTTCCAACCCCAAGCTCTTTGCCTTTTGATTGCTAGTTGGGCCCAGGACGCGCTTCACCCAAGCTCTGTGACCACCTTGCTAAGGTTGCTTGGATCCCTTACTTGCGCACTCAAACCTGCAATTTTTATGAGTTAAACAATGGACTTGACCATAATGGATTGATAAGCAAAAACAATCTTCAACATTCACTAAATAGTTCAGTCCCTTTGCTTTCCTTTTTGCCCTAAACAGTATTCTCACTCCCTAGTACTACCGGATGGTCAACCTAAAAATACCTATACTAGAACTCCACGCATGATTATTGATGGAGAGTGTTAATCTCCAAAAGAACAACCTACTCTTGAAATTAGAACACCTCTATATCAAGAGTAAGTCAAAACCTTCTCCAATTTTAGAAGATCAATACTCAATTATCAAGATTTTGAAAAATCTGTGAAGATGATGACTTTATAGAAAGTCTGCTACACTTATCTTTCTCATTGACCTATCAATTGTGTAAAGTTTTTGATAAAACTTTGCACAAGGTGTCGCCTATAGATTGCGCACCTTCTCCAAGTTGAATTACTCCAAAAGATTTAGTATAACTTGAGAAAGGAACTCAACAAGTTACCTATGTCTAAAACTGTCACCCTGTAGAGTTGACTTTGACACCTGCAACTTCTAAGACATGGTTCTCCAAGATTAGAACCCGTTTAAGCAAATGCTTTTAGCCACAAGTAGCTTACCTTCCAACTTAAAGATTGAATGCTTGCTTCCTCAAAACTTTAAACTATAGAAGGAGAACTGATCAAAACATTGACTTTGAATTTTGCACCTCCTGCAACCTCTCTTCTTCCATTTACACATGTAAATGTTCCTACACTCAATTCTCTCAGCCTAATCACAATTAGCAGCTGAAAATTTGTACGGAGGTCAATCACCTATAGACTTAGACTTGTACAAAAGCATTTCACAAAAGATCTAGCACAGAAGGAGAAAACTCAGAAACATCGGGCACAAATTTCTTTCATTTCTGGAGGAGTTTACAACTAAATGATGAGAGAGAGTTCAACTAACTTCTAAGATGTCTAATAACTCTTAAAACTCTTGACTACTCTATTCTCATGCTCTCTCATACTTGCCCTGACATTTTCCATAGTATATAGAGACAAAAGTTTACAAACTTATGACTAATCAAAGACATAAGTAAGCTGATTCTAAATTAATGTACATATGTGTACAACTCTTTATCTTCTGAATATGAACTTCTTCCATGCTTCATAAGTTGGTCTTTTCTTCAGTCCTTGACTTCGAAAGCTTCAATTGTTGATTGCCCTACACCAACAGCTCCCCCTCAATCATCAATTGAGGTTTTCTCTATCTTCTTTATGCCTGCCATGTCTTTGAACTTATGTAGCTTTGGTCCATCCAAGCTTTTGGTAAGCATATCAGCTATCTGATCTTTAGTTGAAGTATGTATGAGTTCAATCTCTTTGTCCATTAACTTCTCTCTTAGAAAGTGATACTGAATCTCAATGTGTTTAGTCCTGGCATGAAACACAGGGTTAGCAGCTAAATACAATGAACTCATGTTATCTCCATATATGATAGGTGTACTCTGTAGTGTCAAAATTCTTCATCAGAGTCTTAACCCATATCACTTCCTTTGCAGCTTCAACCATGCCTTTGTACTCTGCTTCTGTAGATGACAAAGCAATTGTGTTTTGCTTCTTTGAACACCAAGAGATTAACTTATCTCCCACATAACACATGTATCCATAGGTTGACCTTCTATCATCAGGATTACCTGCCCAATCTGCATCACTATATATTTTGATATTTGTATCTGATGTAAAACCATAATACAAACCCTCTTTGAGTGTACCCTTAATGTACCTCAACACTCTTTAACCTGCAATCCAATGTTCTTTCCTAGGACAATGCATGAATTGGGACAAAACTCCAACTGCATATGATAAATCAGGCCTAGTTAATATAGCATAGATAAGACTACCAACCAAACTCTGATATAGCTTCATATCCTTAGATTCTTCTCCACCATATCTGCTCAATTTGTGATTCACCTCCATTGGAGTAGGTGCTACCCTGCAATCATTCATTTTAAACTTGATTAACAAGTTCTTCAAATACCTTTCTTGAGTCACATACACTCCATGTTGAGTGTATGAAATCTCCATGCCCAAGAAATATGACAAGTCTCCCAAATCATTGATTTTGAACTCTTTCTCCATTTGCTTCTTTAGTCTTTGAATGCCTTTCTCATCTATACTTGTAAGAATTATATCATCATCATATATGCACATATAAATGAACCCACCATCACTTGCTTTAACAAGCAAGCTACTATCTGCCTTAGATACTTGAAATCCAAGTTCTTTCAAGAACTTTACAAGTCTATAATTCCATGTCCTTGGGGCCTGCTTCAACCCATACAAAGCTCTCTTGAGCTTACATACATGATCTGGATACCTTCCATCTCTGAATCCTTGAGGTTGCTCCATGAAAACATCATCTGAAATGTCACCATTTAAAAAAGCATTCTTCACATCTAATTGACATAATTTCCAACCTTTACATGCAGCAATGGCTATAAGTGTCCTGATGGTTGTCATCTTTGCAAACCCTTTTACAACAAGTATAGCTTTGTACCTAGACACACTTCCATCTGCAAATCTCTTTGTTTTGTAGACCCACTTGCATCCAATGATTTTCTGACTATTTGGTTTAGGAACCAAATCTCCATCAATGCATCATATTCTTCCTGCATAGCTTTCTCCCAATTTTCCTTACCTTTTGCCTCTTCATATGTAGAAGGGTCTTCATCTGCCTTTATCATGTAAGCATAATCTTTGGTAGACAAAAAAGAAGTATCATAGCTATACCTTGTAGGTTGCCACTTGTGTCTTGATGACCTTCTAAGTTCTCCACTCCTTGAGGTTTCTGATTCTTCACACTCAGGATCAAATCTTGGCATTTCTTCAACTTCAACCTGCACTTCATTATTCTCCTCTTCATCAAATATCTGAACCTTTGATTTACCCTTCTTTTGACTCACAACTTCTTCATCACCTGCATTAATATTGACTGTACCTGCATACCAAGTACCTTGCTCATCAAATGTAACATCCTTAGACACAATGAATTGCTTTGTGGATGGGCTCCACAATCTATAACCCATCTGCTTGTCATCATAACCAATGAACACATACTTTTCAGCTTTAGGTTCCAATTTGTGTCTTACTTGTGATGGCACATATGCATATGCCAAACATCCAAATACTTTGCAATGATCCAAGGTAGGTCTCTTACCCCACCATGCCTCATATGGTGTCATACCCTGCAAGGCTTTACATGGTAACCTATTAACCAAATAAGTAGCTGTATTTACAGCCTCAGTCCACAAATAATTTGGGCAATTTTTCTCCTTCATCATTGACCTTGCAAACTCAACAAGAGTTCTATTTCTTCTCTCTGCTACACCATTTGTTGAGGAGAGTACCTGCAAGTAATTTCCCTTTTTATACCTGCATTCCACAAGTAATCACTGAACTCTTTAGAAGAATACTATCCCCCTCCATCTGACCTTAGTCTTTTCAATTTATGACCTGTAATTCTTTATGCATACACATGATAGTGTTTGAATGTGTTGAATACTTCTGACTTATCTTTGATCACATATATAGTGATCCATCTGGTAGCATCATCAACATAAATCACATAATACCTTGAACCATTGATACTGAAATCCTTTGATGGTCCCCACACATCTGTGTGTACCAACTCAAGCTTCTCTGAATACATGAAACCATGCTTGAGTAAGATTGCTTATGAGCCTTACCTAATTGACATGCCTCACATCTGTATGTCATATGTTGACCTGCAACGTTAGGCAATCCAATCACTCAACCATTGTTAATCATATCTTTGATACCTCTTTCATTAAAGTGTCCAAGCCTCTTGTGCCAAAGATCTAACTCAGAGATCTTATGTCCTCCATAAGTGAACAAGGCATGACCAACATTACCTTGAATCTTCAATGTGAACAACCTTCCTTCTTTTTTTCTTGAAACAATTTGTTTATACCCATTGCTAGGGTCTTCCACAAACACTCCTTCATTAGTGAATCTAACTTCATAACCTTTTTCAACAATTTTTCCTACACTTATCAGATTCTTAGGAATTGTAGGAACATACAAGACCTTACTCAATAAGGTGCTACCATCCTTAGCCTTCACTGATCCAATTGACTTCACATTGTGCTTTGTATTGTCACCTGTTTGAACAACATGATTAGATACCTTATTTTCCAAATCAGTCATCAATGCTATGTTACCACTCAGGTGATTGCTACACCCTGAATCAATATAGAAGACTCTTTGGTCTTCACTTTGCCTTTCACAAGTTGCATTCATTACCAATGTTGAATCCTCCTGATCTGAAGCATAATTGTAGTAGGTATTATTGTATTGTTGACTTTGAAATCCTCTACCTGCATTTCTTCCAAAGTAACCCCTACTACCTCTACCTCTGAAATTACCTCTTTGATTTTTGCCACCTCTTCCTCTTGAATTAAAATTCTGATTATATCCACCATTACTATGATTATTATGCCAACAATCATTAGCTAAATGATTTGTCTTACCACAAATCCAGCAAGCTTTGACTCCATCTTTATTATTCCTGCCTCTTCTGTTGGTGCAGACCAATCACCAATTGAAGTTTGGAAGACAAAAAGATGGAGATAAGATCAAGTCTTGAAGCAAAGTAGGTGGTTACATTCACAGGATGAATGATATGTACACATATGTACATTAGTGAAGACATAGGTCACTTATACTTTTGTCTAGTTATAAGCTTGTACATATTTGCCTATAAATACTTTGGAAAAATGTCGGGGCAATAGAGGAGACAATAGGAGAGTATGAGAATAGTGCATTTGTAAGTTGTAAGACTCATTACAGTTCATGGAAATGAGTAGAAGTCTCTCTCATAACTCAGTTGTAATTTTCTGAGGAATAGAAGAAAAGTTTGCGCCCGAAGTTTTCGTGTCTTCTCCTTATGTGGTAAAGCTTTTGTGGAATGCTTTTGTACAAGTCTAAGTCTAGAGTTGATCAACCTCTGTACAAAATTTCAGCTTCCAATTGTAATCAGGTTAAGAGAATTGTGTGTAGGAACATTCATATGTAAAGAATGTTCACAGTCTCCTGAAACAGGCGCAAATTTTGAGTTCAATGAAATGAGTAGTGCTCAGTGCACAGTGTAAAGTTTTACACATATGATAGCTCAAAATCTAAGTTGAGAGATAAGCTATCTACAGCCAAAAGGATTTGATAAAACGGGTTCGACATTGAGAGAACCAAAGCTAAGAAGTTACAAGTGTCAAAGTCGCTACTGTAGAGAAGTAGTTTTACACATAGGTAAAGTGTTTGAGTTATTTCTCGAAGTATACTCAGTCATTTGACGAGATTCAAGTTGAAAAAGGTGCGCAATCTTAAGATGAAGCAACCTACAAAGTTTTATAAAAAACTTTACACAAATGGTTAGTTAATCAGAGATTAACCTGCAGCAGACTTTTCTGAGAAGTTGAGTTTTTCCAGAATAGTTAATTTTCTGATAAGTTGGTGAATGTTCTCTAAATTTGGTGAAGTCTGAAGTTGTTCTTGATATAGAGGTGGTCTAAATTCAAGATCAACTTGTTCTTTTGGAGATTAACACTCTCCATCAGTGGTATCAGAGCAAGAAGCATCAGAATCAAGGAAAGGGAGACTCCGACTACTGCAGAAATACAAACTTTACATCTTGAAGGATCAAAAGGACAAAGATTGAAGAAAGCTTGAAGGAAGACACATTGAAGTTGTCAAAAGGATCAGAAGAAGTAATATTCGAAGTCAAGGTACATTTATTCCTCATAAAGTTTAAAGATCTGTTAATACAGGTGAAGGAAGATGGGAGATTCTCTTCAGATAGAGAAATTGGATAGAGAGAACTATCCTGCATGGTCAATGAGGATGGAAGCTCATCTAATGAGCAAAGATTTGATAGCTTACATTACAGGAGAAGAAGAAAAGCCACAATTCAGAGATCCTAGTGTTCCAACTAGGGAAGAATTATCAGATTTGAAGAATTGGATGAAAAGAGATGCTCAAGCTAGGAGCATAATCTATATGGCAGTCAATGACTACTTGCTACCTCACATTAGAGGTCTTGAAAGTGCAAGTGAGATATGGAATGCTTTGGAGGAGCATTTCCAAAACACTACAAAGTCAAGAAAGGCATCTTTAGGGGCAGAGTTTACTACTTTCAAGAAGAAGGCTTCACAATCAATATCTGATTATGTGACAAAGATGAAGGACATTGCAGATGCATTAGGAGCAGTGGATGAAGACATTGAAGAAGATAAATTGGTAAGGCAAATTCTCACAGGACTAAGAGGTGATGAGAAGTGGAAACCTTTTATTTTGTCCACAGAACTTTCATTGGATCATTTCAATCCTGATTTGAATCAATTGTTAGGACATATGCTAACTTTTGAGAATGATATCAAAGGAGATGTTGACAAGAGTGCAGGTCATGCAATGTA
Source organism: Ceratopteris richardii (assembly GCA_020310875.1). Taxonomy (NCBI): domain Eukaryota; kingdom Viridiplantae; phylum Streptophyta; class Polypodiopsida; order Polypodiales; family Pteridaceae; genus Ceratopteris; species Ceratopteris richardii. The sequence continues at coordinate 35,939,677 of CM035429.1, read as the reverse complement.
TTCTAAAGACAAGAAGAAAACTAACAAAGGAAAGCAACAAGCAAATGAAGAAGAAGGCACAACTAGTCAAGCCAACTTCCTAAGAGGAAGAGGAGGTGGCAAAGGTAGAGGAAGAGGCAGGAGTAACAAAGATGGATCCAAAGCTTGCTGGATTTGTGGTAAGACAAATCATTTAGCTAATGATTGTTGGCATAACACTCAGAGTAATGGTGGATACAATCAGAACTATAATTCAAGAGGAAGAGGAGGCAGAAATCAAAGAGGTAATTTCAGAGGTAGAGGTAGTAGGGGTTACTTTGGAAGAAATGCAGGTAGAGGTTTCCAAAGTCAACAATATAACAATACCTACTACAATTATGCTTCAGATCAGAAGGAAGATTCAACATTGATAATGAATGCAACTTGTGAAAGGCAGAGTGAAGATCAAAGAGTGTTCTACATTGACTCAGGGTGTAGCAATCACCTGAGTGGTAATATAGCTTTGATGACTGATTTGGAGAATAAGGTATCTAATCATGTTGTTCAAACAGGTGACAACACAAAGCACAATGTGAAGTCAATTGGATCAGTGAAAGCCAAGGATGGTAGCACCTTATTGAGTAAGGTCTTGTATGTTCCTACAATTCCTAAGAATTTGATAAGTGTAGGACAAATTGTGGAAAAAGGTTATGAAGTAAGGTTCACTAATGAAGGAGTGTTTGTGGAAGACCCTAGCAATGGGTATAAACAAATTGTTTCAGGGAAGAAAGAAGGAAGATTGTTCACATTGAAGATTCAAGGTAATGTTGGTCATGCCTTGTTCACTTATGGAGGACATAAGATCTCTGAGTTAGATCTTTGGCACAAGAGACTTGGACATTTCAATGAAAGAGGTATTAAAGAAATGATTAATAATGGTTCAGTGCTTGGATTGCCTAATGTTGCAGGTCAACATATGACATACAGATGTGAGGCATGTCAATTAGGTAAGGCTCATAAGCAACCCTATTCTAAGCATGGGTTTATGTATTCAGAGAAACTTGAGTTGGTACACACAGATGTGTGGGGACCATCAAAGGACTTCAATATCAATGGCTCAAGGTATTATGTGATTTATGTTGATGATGCTACCAGATGGATCACTATCTATGTGATCAAAGATAAGTCAGAAGTATTCAATACATTCAAACATTATCATGTGTATGCAGAGAGAATTACAGGACATAAATTGAAAAGACTAAGGTCAGATGGAGGGGGAGAGTATTTCTCTAATGAGTTCAGTGATTACTTGTGGAATGCAGGTATAAAAAGAGAGGTTACTTGCAGGTACTCTCCTCAACAAAATGGTGTAGCAGAAAGGAGGAATAGGACTCTTGTTGAGTTTGCAAGATCCATGATGAAGGAGAAAAATTGCCCAAATTATTTGTGGGCTGAGGCTGTAAATACAGCTACTTATTTGGTTAATAGGCTACCATGTAAAGCCTTGCAGGGTATGACACCTTATGAGGCATGGTGGGGTAAGAGACCTACACTAGACCATTGCAAAGTATTTGGATGTTTGGCCTATGCATATGTGCCATCACAATTAAGGCACAAATTGGAACCTAAAGCTGAAAAATATGTGTTTATTGGTTATGATGATAAGCAGATGGGATACAAGTTGTGGAATCCATCCACAAAACATTTTCTTGTATCAAAAGATGTTACATTTGATGAGGAAGGTACTTGGTATGCAAGTACTATCAATATTAATACAGATGATGAAGAAATTGTGAGCCAAAGGAAAGGTAAATCAAAGGTTCAGATATTTGATGAGCAAGAGAATAATGAAGTGCAGGTTGAAGTGGAAGAAACACCAAGATTTGATCCTGAATGTGAAGAACCAGAAACCTCAAGAAGTGGAGAACTTAGGAGGTCTACAAGGAACAAATGGCAACCTACAAGTGTGTTGACCCAAGTATCAACTTAGGGACTTGCGGAGAAAGAGACTATACCTCAATCCCCTCACAAGTGCATATAGTGGGGATACACGCTTTTAATTATCAATCCAAAGAGTATACAAACCTAGCCGAGTGTATGAAGACATGCAATCATGTAATGGTCAATGCAAATGAACTACTCAAAGAATGTAAATGAGGCAAAGACTTATCCAAACAAGCTCCAACTGTAGGTCAAGGCGAAACGATACTTGGTGCAGCAGCCGTCAGTATTTTGGACTTTTCTCCCAGCTCTGAACTCCAAATATAGCAAATAGCATATGCGTTTCGAAGCTCTCGAGAAGACGCATCCAATGGCAGTAGTTTCACTCAATTCTGACGCTCCTCCTTCAAGTTATGGGCAAAATACTGAGTCGCGGGAATACTTTCCTACACTTCAGCACTTCCTACACTTCGCACACACCTTTCCTACAGCAAAGAAACACTCTCAAGGATAGACCACACTCACAAGCACTCTTTCCAAGCAATCCACATGCATACAAGCTCACGAAGAAGAAGATAAGGAGGGAAGAAGACACAAATTCGAATTTCTGTGCTCTCTATTCTCACAATGGCAAAAAGTCTTTTACAAAGAGTCACATTTGACTTATATACTAGTGCCCTAAAAAATGGTCCTTTCACACAAGTGACCGGCACTTTATTCACTAAGAGACTAATTTCCTACTATTGTACATGGGTATTCTCTACTTTTCTGTGGGGATGCATCTAGAGGACTCCTCTAGAGCATTTACAACGGAAAATATATTACAAGAATGATTATGATACAAAAAATGTGATGTCCAAATCGGAAAAATTTTGGGGCCCGTCTTTTCTCTGCTTTGTGCGCTCTTTAGCTCTGCAACACTCTCCCCCTCTTCGTCTCTGTCGTCCCTTGACAGGCTTTGCTTCTTGTCATCAGTTTGTTGTCCGCACGCACCCAGTGGTCAGTATTGTCTGATTCTTGATCTTGCATTACGTTTTAGAGGCGCTCTGATTTGTCCTGGTTGCACACATTGGACCTGGTTGCATTACTCCAAGCCGATTGATTCAGTTTGCCACGCACGCCATTAATGCACATATGCGGATGTAGCTCGTAAGCCTTGATCTGAATCCTCTGTAACTCAAGAGGTTGAAGCATCCACATATGTGATACTTGTTGGCCCTGATTCCTTCTTCCAGCTGCGTGCTTTTCCTTGGTGTGTGCACCCCTGCGGGGCTTCTTGCAGAGATGTATCTTCAAATCTTGCTTTTTAGTGAAGCTGCTTTTTTCGTTGTCTTCTTCTTTTCTTCTTCTTACTTGTCTCTCCCGCAACACTGCCCCCCTCCTGGACTCTGTCGTCCCCGAGAGGCTTTTTGTGGCGACGTGTATAGGTTTGAATGGCTTGTTGCTCTCTTTTATTTAGCAGATTAGCGTGACATAACATGAACTCCTTCCATTGCCGAGACTTTACTCCGTCCTCTGGTGCCTGTCTATGGTCAGCAAAGAAACTTATCTCATAGGCCACCAGTCGTGCATTCAAATTGGAGGTCATTTTAATAAAAATCTCTGAATCCATTTCAAAGAAGCCCGTAAAGAATGCTTCTTCGAAAGTCTGCATATACGTCGATGGTAGAAACATGAGACGAGAAAAATATGCCATAATGGTTAACCGGCTGGGAATAGTAGATAAATCAAAAATTAAAGCCTCCGATCCCTGCGTAATGCCGATGAAATTCAAAAATGTATACTGTGCATGTTGGAACACTTTAATTACTGTAAGGAACATACTAAATATTTTATTTGTCATTTTGACTGCTAGGTCTGGAACAGTAGCATATCTTGCAAGCCAAAATTCCATGGTTTTGACCATGTAATCCTCTGTCGGTAAGTAGTTGTGTGGTGGACTAGGTAATAGCGGATAATTTAGCCATTGGTTATTAATGCTACCTTGTCGCTCGCCTTCCCAAAATTGCCTCCATGCTCTTCGACGGGGTAGTGGGCAAAATGATGGGTTTACTTGAAGCTCATACGGGGATGCTTCCCACTGTACCCGTAGTGTAGGGTGCTTTTCCAAGAGCTTTCTTCTCCAAATTGGATCTGCTGCCTCAAACTCTACTTGAGTATAGTTAAAAGTATCATACCGAAAATGGAGATTGTGATCAGGTTCCTTATTTGTCGTATGCTTTATGTAATGCCTAGTTTGTTCCTTCAAAAGCCCGTATGGTACATTGAATGGTTTTAGTATTTGCTCAAGTTGCTTGCTGTCGATTTGAGCCTCTTTCATTAATTTGATGATTTGATCTTCAAATTCCGCAGTAAGCTGGGACACCAGCAGTGCCCTTTCTGGTCTGCTCAGTTCTGCAATTTCTCGTGTGTTAGGTTCTAATGGAACCTCCTTATCCGCCCTTATTGGTGAATGATACGAGGGGGGAGAGAGAGGACGTACCTCTTCCTCCACAGTAGCCGAGGTCCCTGGCGGAACTACTGGTGTCCCCTGTTGTGCTCGCTGCTCTAATTGCTCCTGAAGCTGTTTGATTAAATCATCTTTTTGTTTGTTTTCCTCTGCGGCCTTGGCAATAGTTGCTTGATGTTTCATTAATTCTTGGGCCACAATGTTCATGTGCTCTGTGTCTTCCTTGCACTGTCGCAGGTAGTTATTTTCTGCTTTTTTCCATTTCATTCTGAGGGCCGCTGTGTCCTCCATATACCTCTTTTCCCAATCTGTTATGACATCTTGCTCCTGTCTGAGCTGGTCTTGTAATTTAGTGATCTGCTCTTCCAGGTTTTTGACATTTCTTTGTGGGTCATCAGCAATTGCCAATGGTTGATCGCTAATGAGAGCTGTCATTAATTCTTTATTTTGTTGTCGCATGTTGTCAGCTTCCTCCATACTGGCTTTGAGCTGAGACTCTAAGATTTTACTGCGTGCTTGAAGACGTGTCTTCTCAGTCTCACTCATCTCTAATTTCTTTGTTAATTCCTGGACTTGGTCTTTCAATTTTGTCTGCTCCCGCTCTAGCATGTTGTTTTGTGATTTGACCTCTTGAAGTTCCTTTTCTTTTGTCAGAGCTTGTGCTTGCACCTTGGATAATTCTTCAGAAAGATGTTCACCTGCCCTTTTCAGTTCCTTCTTGTCTCGCATGGCTTGGTCGTAATCTTCATCAGCATCAAGCATTAATTGTTGTGTATCTAGAGCCGTTCGAATCATATCTTGCACAACAGGTTTGAGCTGAGCTATGTCTACATTCAGCCATGTCTTTGCTATTTCAGGAGTCTCTCCTGTTTGCACATCTTTGCCTTCTGCCACCTGGAGTGTCTCGTTATGCGGTTGTCTAACTTGCAGTTGTATCTTGGGTTCCTCATCATCTCCTTTTGCTTCGTTCTTTTTAGTAGCACTCCCCTGAAACGTGACATCCATTGGGGAAGGTTCTGCCACAACTCTGATTGGTGTGAATGGTTCTTCCGTTTCTATATCCTTATCTTCATTCTCCTTTTTAGAAATCTCCTCATCAGTCTTTGTGCTTGTGGTTTTCTGATTCACTGTTATATCTTGAGCTATCGGCTTGAGGCCTTCTGGTTCTTCACCATAATCCACTTCATTTAATTCGGTCCATTGCCCATCATCCTTCGATTCACTTTGAATATCTACATCCAATAATGATGTAGTTTGCTTCTCTTGGTCGTCGGATCCGGAACTTGAATTGTCTAGCCCAATTTCTCGATATCTATGTACCTTTGTGAGTTTTCCTTTTGGTCCTTTAGCTTTTGCGGACTGTTGATAATGATGACCTTGCACTGGTAAGTTGATTTGTCCCTCCGTATATTTGTGCGTCTCTTCGAGTGCTTTAGTCAATTCCTCCTCCGTGATGTGTTTCTATCTTGCAAGGGTCACCTTTGGAAGTACATGGACTCTTTTTGTCATAGGTCCTCCTTCTCCATCTGGCTTGACTTCTCTTAGTCTTTTTGTGCCTCTCATTCTTGGCTGAGAGCTGGTTCCTGCCTCTTCAATACCTGTAGCAATTTTCTTCTTTTTGGGAACTGTGGCGGATTTCACGTATTTAGCCAGCCCTTCTGAGGTTGGCATCTCCCTTAAGCAGTTCTTCATATCTAAAGCTTCATATATCAACAATGTTAAAGCGGAACTGCCATTCAGGAACTTCTTCTGGCCCCATTTCTTATGGGCTTCAAATAATCTTTCTTGTATATAACCTGTTAGATTCACTTTGTTGCCAATCTGTCTCATGGCATGGGATAGTAACTGAACTACTATCTTTTGAGGTGCAGTGTACCTGTGCATACTGGGGAAACAGAAGTGTTGATGCACCAATCTGACTGCATCTTCGATGTCTATTCTGTTGATCTCTAGGAACGATCTTTTCTTTGGGTCGTGGCATTCATCCTTAATGTTAGTAATGCCCTCCTGACTCCATCCAAAAGCTTTATTGATCAATTCATGTGTGAATTGGATCGTCTTCCATGTACCTACTTTATCCATTACCTGTGCTTCTGGAATCGATATCTTTGTTGCAGCAGGTTGCATCGTATTCATTACTTGAGTGCACCACTGAAAGTCTGGCACGTAAATAGGCAATTTTAGAAATGCTTCTATTCCTACCTGGGTCCATACGTCCTCGATATGTGGTAATCCTTGTACTATCGTTTTGAAATCCTGAGACATGATAGGGAAACAGTGATCCCTGTCCATAATCTTTATGGTTGCCATGAAGAGAAGTTCTGACACTGGTTGGTCATCCCGGAACCAATGGCCTCTTACTCTTGTGATCGACTCTAATGGAAAAAGTTGGACTTCTTCCTCTTGAGTGGCTTCAGAATTTGTTGATGACATCTGCACTCAATATAGAGTGTGAATTAGTGGCCATATATTATCAAAAATGTTCCTTTATTTGTCTTAAGCTTGACATTGCTCCGAGTGAATGGTGTCGTCCCTTTCCCGTGTGTGTGAGAAAGGTAATACCTGGATTGTTTTTTATGTATTTTTATATATATATATTTTTTTGCTGAAAAGAAAACATAACTGTTAGTCCATAGCCGAAGCGGTTAGTAAATTTTTTTTGGAGTATTCTCTTAAGATATGTACAAGTGCTCTTCTATTTCCCTATTAGGAAAATGTGCTTGACTATCTTGAAATAGAAGAAGACTGTGCCGAATGCTTGGCCTTGTAATGTGGCCCTATCATGCATACTTTGGGTCCTGATAACTCCTCATGTGTGCAATTGGATTTTGTAGCTCTATGCATACAAGTTGCGGGATCCTTCGGCACCCAAATCTGCTTCATTTGGTGGGGATGTATTTCCTTTGGAACCTTCTTGATAAATGTGATTCTTCCCTTATAGTACGTGTGCTCTATCTGCTTTTGGAATTTCGGTCTTCCTTGTGTTGCAGCTGCAGACTCCTTCTTTTTCCAATAGGTCTTCTTTCTTGGCTGTTGTGCCTGTTGACCATGTTGATGGTGATTGCCCTTCTGAGGATGCTCATTGTTTTGGTTGGTCGTCCTTGAAGTACATGACTTTGGGATCCATATTTGTGTTCGATCTGGTTGTGCAGTTATCAGTTTCTTTGGGATCCATATGCTAGTGAGTCGAGGTTGACTGAAGTGTTCGAAATTCTTTGTCTTCGTATTCGATTGGACACGCTGATGTCGAAGACTTTTCTATTGTTGAAGATATGCCTTCTTTTGATCCTTTCTTATCCAAGCTAGTGTAGAATGTGGAATAGGGTATACTCTCATAGGTGTAGGCTTCAATTCTTGCAAAGTAATATGCTCTCTTGTGCATTGTGGTTCACTGGGCTTGATTTCATGTTCATGTGCACTCTTGTGACTCTCTATACTCAAAGATGGAACACACACGGAGCTCACGATATTCTCACAAGAAGTACTTGACAATGGGGTTTCTATAGTGCTAGTGAACATACAATCATGACTTTGTTCATTGGAATGAACTTCTGGCTCTATATTAGCGGCTTTGAGTGGTCGTTCGTCTAGCAGACTAAATACCTCACGATGCCCTATTCTGGCAGAGATGTATCCTAAAGCCAATTGAATGGTTACCTCATATTCGTAAATCCAATCTTGTCCTAACACAACATCTTCGAGCAAATCCTGATCATGACATACTAAGAGTCTCTGCTCCATAGTGTTGTTCCCCATATGTAAAGGTAAGGTTATCTCACCTATACATTGAGTAATTTTTCCTCCTATTCCCATCAATTGTGCCATTGATGGGCGTAACTCCTCTTTAAGTCTCTGAGACAAAGAAAATCTGATGCAGCTTATGGCTGCTCCTGTGTCTATGAGAGCATTTACCAAGTGATACTCCGTTTTTCCGGCTCCCAAATTTAAGTATGGTTGTCTTCTTTGTTGCCCTGAGTTCTCAGTGGCTCTAAAATTAGCCATCGGGATGAGTTCTTCTCCTTGACGATATCTTTCATCTCGCTCTCTCATCCACTCTTTTCGTTTCTTTATCCTTTCCAATGCTTCTTGTCTTGCTTCTTCCCGTATTCTTTCCTCTTCTACGCGTCTATTTTTACCTCTGAGTAATCGTGACATAATTTCATCAGTTAATGGTTCTAGGTATTTCTTTACTCTACACCCACTGATGTAGTTTGGTAACACATCTCCATCTAGAGTTGCTAAGCTGATGGCTCCACCCGTAGATATACGATTGATGATTAGTGGACCATATCCTCTCTTTTGCAACTTCTTAGCATGTTGTTTCAAAGTGTATACCAGAACTAAATCTCCTTCCTTCAATTGTTTGTCCTTGATATGCGCGTCAAAATAGGCCTTTTGTCGTCTTTTCGCAGCGTAAATACCCGCTAGTGCTTGTAACCTAGTTTCATGAAGCTTCTCTATTTGGTCCAATTGTGCTGATAATTCATGTCCGGTCCACTCATAAGTAGTTGCAACTCTAAGAGTGGGAATCAAGAAATCAATTGGCAAAATAGCGTTTTGTCCATATACTAAGTTAAAAGGAGTAGTGCCTATTGCAGTTTTATAGGCTACTCGGAATGCCCATAAAGCATGGTGTAACTGCTTATCCCAATCTGATCTACCGTTGTTAACGATTTTGGTGAGAACAGTACACAAGATTTTATTTGAACTTTCTGCTTGTCCATTTGCTTGTGGGTGATAAGGGGCAGATTTCTTATGAATTACTAAGAATTCATTCAACAATGCTTCTATCACTTCATTGACAAAGTGCGTACCTCTATCACTCACAATCTCTATAGGTAGTCCAAATCTAGTGAAGACGTTCTCGAAGAGAAACTTGGCTGTAGTTCTTGCATCATTCTTCTTTGTTGCTTTTGCTTCAACCCATTTGGTCAGGTAGTCTGTGGCTACAATTATGTACTCGGCATGTGACCCTTTTGCTGGTGGGTTAATAGGTCCTATAAAGTCTATTCCCCACTTTGTGAAAGCTCTAGCACTCATCATGGGTCTAAGTGGCATCTCATCTCTTCTAATAGGATATTTCGTTCGTTGACAAGTATCACACCGCTGTACATATGTTATGGCGTCTTGATGTAGAGTTGGCCACCACATTCCAGCAAAGAGGATCATTTTTGCTGTTTTGTCTGCAGAAAAGTGTCCTCCTGCAGCTCCTGTATGGGCCATCTCTAAGACAGAAAGATATTCATTTTCATGAATGCACATTCTTAATTGGTTATCTTTCCCGCGTTTAAAGAGTTGTTTTCCTATGATGGCATAATCTTTACTCTGTTCTTCAAGAGCACGTTTCCTTGCTAAGGTAGCTCCGTCAGGGTACTCTCGAGTTTTCAAGAACTTTACTAGAGGCATGCTCCACCTTGGTGCTATTGTAGAATAGCATAATGTAGAGTTTTCGTCTGGGATTTGTTCTTGACAGGTTTGACAGGTTGACACATGGTTATGTGCATCTCGTTGCATGGTTGGCCAATATATGCCAAATCTCTTGAGTGTTTGCCACGTTCCATTTGCGTTCAAATGAGTGTTCCATTGGTTTATGTGTGCTTTCTGAAGCCACATTTCTTGTTCCTCTTCTTCCAAGCATCTCATCAGCAATCCGCTTGAATCCTGGTGGTACAAACTTCCCGCAATGATGTGAAGGTTTTTAGTCCTCCAGAGATCTTGCGTTTGGTTTGGCATGATCCCATCTTTAGGTCCATGTGTAAGTATCGGGATCAATTTTTCTGCCCACTGAGGACATACTTCCAGGTTAAAAAGATAAGTGTCTGGTAGGTCATCGGGTACTCCTATGGGTGGTTCTCCATGGCTCATACGAGATAAGTGGTCTGCTCTGATGTGGGTGTTTCCTTTCTTGACTATTACCTCAAAATCAAATTCCATTAGCAATAAAAACCATCGTACTAGTCGTCCTGTATTACAAGGCTTGTTGACTAAGTACAATAGGGCTTGATGATCAATGAAGAATTTGAATCTGTTTGCCAGTAAGTAATGTCTGAATTTCTTGACTGCGTATACCATCCCTAGGCCTTCTCTCTCCGTAGTAGTATAATTGCGTTCCGCTTGATTTAACTGTCTACTGGCATAGGCTATCGGGTGGTCTAATTTTCCAGTGTCAGCTGGTTGAGCTAGGATGCAACCAATGGCAAACTTGGAAGCATCAACATGGATGTGAAACGGTTTATTCCAGTTGGGGACTCGAAGAATGGGTGCTGAACTCAATCGATTCTTTAACTCATTAAAGGCTTTTTCACATTCTTCGGTCCAGTTGAATAGAGTCAATAATGCATAAAGAGGTCTAGCAATTATGGCATACATATGTATGAATCTTCGATAGTAACCACAATGTCCCATAAATGCTTGAACTTCTTTAGCAGTCTTAGGTCTTGGTAAATCCAAAATTACTTTAATTTTGTTTTCATCCGTTGAAATTCCATTCTTAGAGACAATATGTCCTAAGATTTTCCCTTGTCGCACCATGAAGACACATTTTTCAGGATTGAGGCATACTCGATATTGTCGACATTTAGCAAAAATCTTTTGAAGTTCAGGGATGTGCTCTGATCGTATAGCAGAATATGTACAAAGGTCGTCCACGTATACCTCCATACTTTTTCTCAGAAATTCCTTGAACACATGACACATCAATCTTTGGAAAGTAGCTGGGGCATTCGTTAAACCAAAAGGCACGACTCTAAAGGCGTATACTCCCCATTCAGTTGCAAATGCAGTCTTATGTTGGTCCTCAGGAGCAATGGCTACCTGATTATACCCTGAAAAGCCATCCAGAAAACTATAAACTTCCTTCCCTGCTACCCTTTCCAAGAGATGATCAGTGATTGGTAAGGGATAGCTATCCCTTATGGTTGCGGCGTTCACTTTCTTCAAATTGATGCACACTCTTAACTTTCCATTCTTCTTTGGTACAACCACCAAGGGTGATACCCATTCCGTGTGCTCAATTTCGTAGATGAATCCAGCCTCTAACAACTTATCTATTTCTTCTTTTATCTTGGCTGAATACACATCATTATAGGTATATGGTCTTTGTTTTGAAGGTTTGGCTTCGGATGTCATGGGGATTCTATGTGCACATATAGATGGATCTACTCCCTTTAAGTCCTTATAAGTCCAAGCAAAGACATCCCGGTATTCTCTTAAGAGTCGAATTAACTCTTGTTCTTCTTCTAATGAGACATCCTGTCCTATGAAGGTACATCGTTCCTCTCCTCCTTCCATAGTTACCACTATTTTCTTGGTTTGTTCCTTATTATCATATGCTATTCCAGGTTGTGCTTCCCTTTTAGGCATTTGAATAGCAATTCTCCTCTCTTCCACTTCATATTTTTTAAAATGGGCTGGTACCTCAAATTGGTCTTGAAGTTTGTTTTCTTCATCTTCTAATTCCCTTTCAACTTCTAATTCCCCCTTTTGTGTGAGTTCCTTATGTTTTTCATTGGCAGTGACATCTATGTTGGTGGTACTAGTCCCTAGATCCACGGGTTCTGGTTCCATTTCAATGCTCTCGTAGTCCTCCTTCCAATCTTTCTCGATCACTTCTCCTTCTTCTGCCTCCTGAAGGACTACCATATACAGACTAACATCATAACCTTCCTCATCGATACATTCGTTCATGGTCACTACTTCTTCGTTTACGCAGACATCGAGGGTAGCTAAGATCTCCATCCAACCATGAGGTTCGAATTCTTCATCCGGAAATACTTGTGGCATATAGGCTGGATCTTGTACAGATCTCACTATTCCTTGTTTCTGCTGCCATCCTTTTCTTCTCTCCTCTTCCTTCTTTGCAGCTTGACATATCCACAGATGAGTGTCCTCGTTCATCCAGGATTGATCACTAGAACCTGCACTATGAACAGATTGATCGTCTTCCTCTTTGTGGATTTGATTCCATTGCAGAGGTGGCACATCTTGATACGTGTATGTATGTAGGTTTATCCTAGTGGTGGTTCCTGCGTGTTGTAGGTATACAGCATCTTTTCCCCAATCTTGTACCACCTTTAGCTGTCTCATGAAAGGCCTTCCCAAGATCATTTCATAATTGCTTGGCCTTTCGAAGTGACAAATGGCTAAAGTGTGTTCAAATTCCACTCCACACGTAGTGAAGACTACTCGTTCCAACAATCCTAAGGGTCTTTCCGTATGTCCATCTGCCATTTGTATTTTCATGCGTGTTGGTCTTAATGCTGGTTGTCCCCATTTTTCCCAAATCTCTTTGGTAGCAATGCCAACACCAGCTCCTGAATCTAGTATGGCTTTGGTAGTGTAACCCCTATAGGTGATTGGAAGACATGTATTTCCTTCATCTCCTTCGCTAAAGTCTCCTACTTTATCCACTGGAATTCTCACTGTCTTTACTTCGTCAGCTATCTCCTTCTTTTCCTCCTTGACTTCCCATTGATTGATCAATTTCTCTTTTAAGTGTGGTTTTACCTTTAACAGTTCTTCGAACGTTAGGGTACATGGGATTTTCACCTCTCTAAGACATTGTATGATCTCAGATGTTTGAACTGATGGGTTCATTCCTCGTCTCGCTATTGATGGAATGCGATACAATTCTGAATTGTGTTCGTACTCCCCTGTGTAGTTGGGTAGTTCCTTTACATTCTCTTCTTCCTTGTCACTTGCATCCATCGGAAAATTTTCTTCTGAATTTAGTTCAGGTATTGAACCCTCTATTTCGTTTTCTGCTTCTAATTCTTCAAAGGGCGGTTCCATTCCTTCTACCTTTTTCCATTTGTCCTCTTGAACTCGTGCCCATAGATCCTTAGTCCAATCTCCTTCTACTTCGGGGACTATGGATCCTTCCTTTCTCTCAACACCATGTTCTTCATTTTGGGGTCTAAATACTTCAGGCTTTTCCGGAGTGTTCAGGCACTCTTGGAATTTTTCTTCGGAAATTCGGTTGTTTGGTAGAGGCGATGCGGGTTTTTCTAAGGTTTGTTGGGCAACTTCTATCAGTTTTTTGCAGATTTCCAATCTTTCTTTCTCTAAGTCGCCTCTCGGATATTCTCTCTCATGTTGCTCTATGGTAGGTCCTGCTTCTATTCGTGCCTTATATGCCTGAATCCACATGGCTAATTCTTCAGGCATAGGATCTGTTAATACTGATCCTACCTGCTCCCTTTTCCTCTCATTTCTATTTTCTTCTTCCACTTGCGGTACCTTCGTTGGTTTCTGTTCGTTTTCCTCTTTTCCCTTCCTCAGTAATAGCTTCTTTTCTTTCAATTTCTCTCTTCGGTGCTTCCATTTTTGTGACCTTTTACTGGCAATACTTTTCTCTGGTTCTTCAGAGTCTTCTACTCTGTGAGGGATGGGTATATTCCCCTCTTTGTCACTTTGATTACTCTCGTCCGTTTTATCAGGGTTCTTTTTAGCCTTGGCTCTTGTTATGGCCTTCAAAGGTACGGTGTACTCTTTGTCGCTCCCTGATGATTCAATCACTTCTATCACATTAATCTGCACGTTAGATGTGACTTTGTTGGGGTTCTTAGGACAATCTCTGAAAAGATGTTCCTTACCACAATCGCTACAGTAGCCTTCCCAAATTCGTTGTGGTGGTGGTGGGTTTGGTAATGTACATTCTCTAATATAGTGGTCACCTCCACATCTGTAGCATGGTCCTCTGGTACAGGCTATCTATTCATTGGTCGAGGTGGCATGGTTGCTCTAGGAGCAGTGTACATTAAGGGCACATAATCCTGCTCGTGTGCATATGAACTGTCCGATATTTCCATGCCATAAGCATATGGGTCATACTGTTGCCCATATTCTGTTATCGTACTTTCATAACCAGGGTATGTTCCTTGATTAGGGTCGTAAAATGAGTCATATGGTTCACTACTAGTCAAAGGTGTGACTGGCACTATAGCCCTTTCTAGGTTTTCCTCTGGTTGTGCTATCTTAACTGGGACAACGTTCTGAGGGTGGGGCGGTTGTTGTCCTAGTACTGGTTGTGGTTGCGTATATCCCTGATAGGCGTATGGTCGTGGTGCTGGTGCCTGCGGCTGATAAGAGGGATATCTAAAGGCTTCACCTCCCTGCTGATTTTGCGGGTATCCATACAGTCTCACATAAGGCTGGGTGGGTCTGGTTTGCCTATTGTAAGGGCAGTTCTCGGTGCTATGGTTTGTGTATCTCTGCTCTATACTGCAATATTGTAGCGGTCCGGGGACAGAGGGTCTAGGATGAGCATAGGCAGGTGATGAGACTACTCCCCTAGTACACAAATGAGAAGGATGATCTCCTCCGCACTGCATACATCTTCTAAGCATAGGCAGTCTCATAGGATTAGTAGGATAATTCCTCTGTCCTTGAACATTCAGTTTTTTTGCTACTAAATCTGCTATTTCTTCCACATTGTTTTTGGAGTTTGATGTGCTACTGGCTGACTCTTCGCTTTTCAAACTACCTGGAGGTATTTTCAAGTCTTCTGCAAGGTTATCTTCTAGGTCTATACATTCCTTCATACATTCTTGCAAGGTTTGAACTCTCTTTACGTACACTAAAGACCTCAAGGTTCCGTTCAACAGTCCTTCTAAGAACAATGATACCATTTTGTTTTGCGTCGGTCTCTCTTCCACTGGGCATCTATCTACATACTGTTTGAATCTCCTTGCTGCCAATCTTACTGACTCGGTAGGGACTTGTTTGAAGCTGTGAATTAATGATGAAGAATTATTTTTAATTCTTGATTTGGTAAATTCTTCAATCATTTCTTGATATACCCGCTCCATGTTCTGAAAGGTATTCGGGTCCAATGGCTGAAACCAAGCCAAAGCTGTGTCTGACAAGG
This sequence comes from Ceratopteris richardii, assembly GCA_020310875.1. Classification (NCBI taxonomy): domain Eukaryota; kingdom Viridiplantae; phylum Streptophyta; class Polypodiopsida; order Polypodiales; family Pteridaceae; genus Ceratopteris; species Ceratopteris richardii. The sequence continues at coordinate 35,924,462 of CM035429.1, read as the reverse complement.
TGAGGCCAAAAGACTCATACTGAATCAGGAAGTCATCTACCTGCTCGGCTCTAACTACTTGTTTAAATTCTGCTATGTGGTTGTAAGGTTCACTAGAGCCATCATAGTGATTTCTCATGCACTTGGCAACTTGGATCGGCCTTAGTCTCCTTCCTGCTTCAGGTTGTCTAGGCATCACAGGGAAAATTGGTCTCCTTATTGGTATGCCTGGTCCTCTCACTACTTGTGGTCTGACTGGAGCATGAACTCCATGTCTAGGGTCAATAGTTGGTTGTGGCCGGTAGTTAGGGTTATTGGCAGGCATTGCAAATTGCACATGTGGTCTGACAGGGATCTGGGTTTGTTGTGCTTGTTGTGTTTGTCCCGACTGTTGATATGAATCGTTCTGGGATGTTCCAAGTGGATTTCGTGAAGTAGTGGCTTGGTCCCTTGGGGGAAACACTGAGATGTTCTGATATTTCAACTCAGCTCTCTCTAATTCTGTTATCGGCCAATATCTTCTGTGATTTTTATCCAAATATGTGATGATGGTGGGGAACTCAGGATCTTGTAATTCATAGATGATAACTGGATTAGGAGCAGCTTCCCATATAGAGGAATGGGCTCTGAGCAGGTGCTCCATCCCATTGATCAAATACACATCTATTAGAGTGTCGTCCTGGGGAATCAGGTCTCCTCTCCAAATTTTAGTAATTGTAGGCCTCCCTCTAGGTGTAGTTACTTGCTCTTCGTTTCCACCTCCATTTAAGCTCGAAGCATTATTTTCCTCACCATGATCATTAATGATTTCCGGGTGTTCTGTGACCATGTATTGAATATCTTGTTTGTCCATGTACAGTCCTCCTACGTACTTGACTGCTGGTCTAGGTACTATGTAGGCTTCTGATGCTTTCTGTAACCTGGCCACAGATCTGTTTAGACCATCCAAATAGATAGGGATCTCATTGAGGTTGGTGTTCACATACTCCAAGGATGTTCTGTATTCTCCCTCAATGATTGACATCGTGCCAATCATGGGTACAGTGTTTTGCATATCCTCTGAAGCCATGGGGATTTCTCCTTCTGACTCACTGGAGGTCTCAGAATAGTGTGAACGGTTACTTGGTTCGGCTACACTCCCTACAGAAGAGATTACACTTCTTCGGCTTCCTAGGGTTCTTCCGGATCTTAAGTTCATCCACCTCTAAGCTCTGATCAGTCTTTGTTAACCTTTTAGCCTTTGGCACCCTTCACTCTGAGTTAGAAATGTAGGACGAATTTTGGCTAAAAATTGACTGAAAATCACTTGTCAAGTCACGATACTTAGCCTCCAAAATCCACGATCTCTGGCTACAGACGATACTTGGAACTGGCGATACTCACCCTCCGACGATACACGATACCTGACGCTCACGATCTCTGGCAAACGATCGCTGACGAAACGATCGCTGGCAAACGATCTTTGACCAAACGATACTTGATGGACACGATACACGATACCCAAATTAAAATGATATACGATACTTGAGTCCCGTCGATACTCGATCGCTGGCAAGTATCGCGATCTCTGAGACGCGATACACGATACTTGGACCAAAACGATACTTGACCGACACGATACCTGCACCTAACGATACACGATATCTCGTATGAAACGATACACGATATTTGCTCCCAGACGATGCTCGATACTTGATCACAAACGATACCCAATCTTTGATCCAAACGATCGACGATCTATGGAATCAAACGATATACGATATCTCACTAAGACGATACTTCAGAAACGATCTCTAATCAGAACGATACCGATCTCTGATCAACATCGCGATCTTTGAACCAAGCGATACACGATCGCTGATCCAAACGATACACGACCAACGATATCTGACCGAAACGATACCGATCTTTAATCCAAACGATCGACGATCTTTGGCAAGTATCACGATCTCTAGAAAATGATACACGATACCTGAGCCAAACGATACACGATCTTTGGGCTCAAACGATCTCTGATCGAGACGATACCGATATTAGGGAAATATCGCGATACTCGACCACAGGAGTCCACGATACTTGACAAGTATCGCGATACTCGACCGCGGGAGCGAAAACGATACTTGACCCTTTTTTCAAATTTTTGCAAGATTTTTTCAAGGTTTGATTCAATACATTTGTTCTACTAGTCCTTCTACCCACTCTCACTCTCTGTATCAATTAAATCACCTCCTTTCACCTCTGTAAGCCCCAAACGATACCTGACGCAGATCGTTTTTCTTTCCTAAGTCAATTTGCTGAGAAATTTTGATCAAATGGGTGGGTTAGCTTACCTTGGTAGCTTCTATAATCTCTTTGTTACTTCCCCTAGCTCTGTGCAACCCCAGCTTGCTTGTATACTCTCTCACGATCGCTGGCGCTATACTCACGATACTCGACACTGCTCTCCACGATACTTGCTCAGAAACAAGTGATTTTCAAATGGCAATTTTTTTGGTTTTTATACTTGGCTTTTCCTACCTACTGAAAATGAAACAAAAAGGCGAGAAGTGAAAGCCACTCTAATCTACTCCCTTACTCTTCCTAATCTCCTCCTATCACTCACTTCCCTAAACTAACAACTCACTACACACACTCCAAGAATGAGAAGTAGCAAGTGCGGCTGAAAGTGACTTACCAAAGAAGAGAGAATTTCCACTCCTCCACTTACTTCAATGCAAAAAGCTACTTACCATCACATGAATGCCTCGGTTTGATTCGTCACTCCCCAACAACGGCGCCAAAAAGTGTGTTGACCCAAGTATCAACTTAGGGACTTGCGGAGAAAGAGACTATACCTCAATCCCCTCACAAGTGCATATAGTGGGGATACACGCTTTTAATTATCAATCCAAAGAGTATACAAACCTACCCGAGTGTATGAAGATATGCAATCATGTAATGGTCAATGCAAATGAACTACTCAAAGAATGTAAATGAGGCAAAGACTTATCCAAACAAGCTCCAACTGTAGGTCAAGGCGAAACGATACTTGGTGCAGCAGTCGTCAGTATTTTGGACTTTTCTCCCAGCTCCGAACTCCAAATATAGCAAATAGCATATGCGTTTCGAAGCTCTCGAGAAGACGCATCCAATGGCAGTGGTTTCACTCAATTCTGACGCTCCTACTTCAAGTTATGGGCAAAATACTGAGTCACGGGAATACTTTCCTACACTTCAGCACTTCCTACACTTCGCACACACCTTTCCTACAGCAAAGAAACACTCTCAAGGATAGACCACACTCACAAGCACTCTTTCCAATCAATCCACATGCATACAAGCTCACGAAGAAGAAGATAAGGAGGGAAGAAGACACAAATTCGAATTTCTGTGCTCTCTATTCTCACAATGGCAAAAAGTCTTTTACAAAGAGTCACATTTGACTTATATACTAGTGCCCTAAAAAATGGTCCTTTCACACAAGTGACCGGCACTTTATTCACTAAGAGACTAATTTCCTACTATTGTACATGGGTATTCTCTACTTTTCTGTGGGGATGCATCTAGAGGACTCCTCTAGAGCATTTACAACGGAAAATATATTACAAGAATGATTATGATACAAAAAATGTGATGTCCAAATCGGAAAATTTTTGGGGCCCGTCTTTTCTCTGCTTTGTGCGCTCTTTAGCTCTGCAACAACAAGGTATAGCTATGATACTTCATTCTTGACTACTAAGGATTATGCTTACATGATTAAAGCAGATGAAGACCCTTCTACATATGAAGAGGCAAAAGGTAAAGAGATTTGGGAAAAAGCTATGCAGGAAGAATATGATGCATTAATGGAGAATCAAACATGGGATTTGGTTCCAAAACCAAATAGTCAGAAGATCATTGGATGCAAGTGGGTCTATAAGACAAAGAGATTTGCAGATGGAAGTGTGTCTAGGTACAAAGCTAGACTTGTTGTAAAAGGGTTTGCTGAAACATATGGTATTGACTATGATGAGACTTATAGTCCAGTGGCAAAGATGACAACCATCAGAACACTCATAGCAATTGCTACATGCAAAGGTTGGAAATTATGTCAATTAGATGTGAAGAATGCTTTTTTGAATGGTTATATTTCAGATGATGTTTTCATGGAGCAACCTCAAGGATTTAGAGATGGAAGATATCCAGATCATGTGTGTAAGCTCAAGAGAGCTTTATATGGCTTGAAGCAGGCCCCAAGGGCATGGAACTATAGGCTTGTAAAGTTCTTAAAGGAACTTGGACTTCAAGTATCTAAAGCAGATAGTAGCTTGCTTGTTAAAGCAAGTGATGATGGGTTCATTTACATATGTATATATGTTGATGATATAATTCTTACAGGTACAGATGAGAAAGGCATACAAAGCCTAAAGAAGCAAATGGAGAAAGAGTTCAAAATCAGTGACTTGGGAGATTTGTCATACTTCTTGGGCATGGAGATTTCATACACTCAACATGGAGTGTATGTGACTCAAGAGAGGTACTTGAAGAACTTGTTAACCAAGTTTAAAATGAATGATTGTAGAGTAGCACCTACTCCAATGGAGGTGAATCACAAATTAAGCAGGTTTGGACGTGAAGAGTTCAAGGACATGAAGCAATATCAGAGTTTGGTTGGTAGTCTTATCTATGCTACATTAACTAGGCCTGATTTATCATATGCAGTTGGGGTGTTGTCTCAATTTATGCATTGTCCTAGGAAAGAGCATTGGATTGCAGGTCAAAGAGTGTTGAGGTATATTAAGGGTACACTCAAAGAGGGTTTGTATTATGGTTTTACATCAGATACAAATATCAAAATATATAGTGATGCAGATTGGGCAGGTAATCCAGATGATAGAAGGTCAACCTATGGATACATGTGTTATGTGGGAGATAAGTTAATCTCCTGGTGCTCAAAGAAGCAACATACAGTTCCTTTGTCATCTACAGAAGCAGAGTACAAAGGCATGGTTGAAGCTGCAAAAGAAGTGATATGGCTTAAGACTCTCATGAAGAGTTTTGACACTATACAGAGCATACCTATCATTTATGGTGATAACATGAGTTCATTATATCTAGCTGCTAATCCTGTTTTTCATGCCAGGACCAAACACATTGAGATACAGTATCACTTTCTAAGAGAGAAGGTGATGGATAAGGAGATTGAAGTTATACATACTTCAACAAAAGATCAGATAGCTGATATGCTTACAAAAAGTTTAGATGGACCAAAATTACAGAAGTTCAAAGACATGGCAGGCATAAAGAAGATAAGAGAAACCTCAATTGATGATTGAGGGGGAGCTGTTGGTGCAGACCAATCACCAATTGAAGTTTGGAAGATAAAAAGATGGAGATAAGATCAAGTCTTGAAGCAAAGTAGGTGGTTACATTCACATGATGAATGATATGTACACATATGTACATTAGTGAAGACATAGGTCACTTATACTTTTGTCTAGTTATAAGCTTGTACATATTTGCCTATAAATACTTTGGAAAAATGTCGGGGCAATAGAGGAGACAATAGGAGAGTATGAGAATAGTGCATTTGTAAGTTGTAAGACTCATTAGAGTTCATGGAAATGAGTAGAAGTCTCTCTCATAACTCAATTGTAATTTTCTGAGGAATAGAAGAAAAGTTTGCACCCGAAGTTTTCATGTCTTCTCCTTATGTGGTAAAGCTTTTGTGGAATGCTTTTGTACAAGTCTAAGTCTAGAGTTGATCAACCTCTGTACAAAATTTCAGCTTCCAATTGTAATCAGGTTAAGAGAATAGTGTGTAGGAACATTCATATGTAAAGAATGTTCATAGTCTCTTGAAACAGGCGCATATTTTGAGTTCAATGAAATGAGTAGTGCTCAGTGCACAGTGTAAAGTTTTACACATATGATAGCTCAAAATCTAAGTTGAGAGATAAGCTATCTACAGCCAAAAGGATTTGATAAAACGGGTTCGACATTGAGAGAACCAAAGCTAAGAAGTTACAGGTGTCAAAGTCGCTACTGCAGAGAAGTAGTTTTACACATAGGTAAAGTGTTTGAGTTATTTCTCGAAGTATACTCAATCATTTGACGAGATTCAAGTTGCAAAAGGTGCGCAATCTTAAGGTGAAGCAACCTACAAAGTTTTATCAAAAACTTTACACAAATGGTTAGTTAATCAGAGATTAACCTGCAGCAGACTTTTCTAAGAAGTTGAGTTTTTCCAGAATAGTTAATTTTCTGATAAGTTGGTGAATGTTCTCTAAATTTGGTGAAGTCTGAAGTTGTTCTTGATATAGAGGTGGTCTAAATTCAAGATCAACTTGTTCTTTTGGAGATTAACACTCTCCATCATCTTCCTCTACCTTTGCCACTTCCTCCTCCTCTTAGGAAGTTGGCTTGACTAGTTGTGCCTTCATCTTCATTTGCTTGTTGCTTCCCTTTGCTATTTTTCTTCTTATCCTTTGAGTACATTGCATGACTTGTACTCTTTTCACCTTCACCTTTGACATCCTGCTCAAAGGTTAACATATGTCCCAGCAACTGATTTAAGTCAGGAGTAAAATGATCAAGTGATAATTGAGCAGACAAAATGAATGGCTTCCATTTGTCATCACCTGTCAAACCTGTAAGGATTTGCCTTACCAATTTATCCTCCTCAATATCTTCATCAACAGCTCCTAATGCATCTGCAATGTCCTTCATTCTGGTTACATAATCTGAGATGGATTGAGAGGCCTTCTTCTTGAATGTAGTAAATTCTGCCCACAAGGATGCCTTCCTAGACTTTGTGGTATTTTGGAAATGCTCCTCCAAAGCATTCCATATATCACTTGCACTTTCAAGACCTCTAATGTGAGGTAGCAAGTAGTCATTGACTGCCATATAGATAATGCTCCTAGCTTGAGCATCTCTCTTCATCCAATTCTTCAAATCTGACAATTCCTCCCTAGTTGGAACACTAGGATCTCTGAATTGTGGCTTTTCTTCTTCACCTGTTATGTAGGCTATCAGGTCTTTGCTCATTAGATGAGCTTCCATCCTCATAGACCATGCAGGATAGTTTTCTCTATCCAATTTCTCTATCTGAAGAGAATCTCCCATCTTTTCTTCACCTGTATATTGAATTCTTCAATCTTTATAAAGTATAAGGTTACATTTAGTTTGAATGACACTCCTTTTGACTTCCTTGATGTCGTATGATCTCCTTCTCAAGATTTATCCTCAAGCTTTCACCTTTTGAACCTTTAAATGTTGAATTCTTTTCATCTGCAGCAGTCGGGACCCTCCTTCCTTCAATTCTAATGTTTCCTGCTCTGATACCACTGATGGAGAGTATTAATCTCCAAAATAACAACCTACTCTTGAAATTAGAACACCTCTATATCAAGAGTAAGTCAAAACCTTCTCCAATTTTAGAAGATCAATACTCAATTATCAAGATTTTGAAAAATCTGTGAAGATGATGACTCTACAGAAAGTTTGCTGCACTTATCTTTCTCATTGACCTATCAATTGTGTAAAGTTTTTTATAAAACTTTGTACAAGGTGTTGCCTATAGATTGTCACCTTCTCCAAGTTGAATTACTCCAAAAGATTCAGTATAACTTGAGAAATGAACTCAACAAGTTACCTATGTCTAAAACTGTCACCCTATAGAGTCGACTTTGACACCTACAACTTCTAAGACATGGTTCTCCAAGACTAGAACCCGTTTAAGCAAATGCTTTTAGCCACAAGTAGCTTACCTTCCAACTTAAATATTGAATGCTTGCTTGCTCAAAACTTTAAACTATAGAAGGAGAACTGATCAAAACATTGACTTCGAATTTTGCGCCTCCTGCAACCTCTCTTCTTCCATTTACACATGTAAATGTTCCTACACTCAATTCTCTCAGCCTGATCACAATTAGAAGTTGAAAATTTGTATAGAGGTCAATCACCTATAGACTTAGACTTGTACAAAAGCATTTCACAAAATATCTAGCACAGAAGGAGAAAACCCAGAAACATCGGGCGCAAATTTCTTTCATTTCTAGAGGAGTTTACAACTGAATGATGAGAGAGAGTTCAACTAACTTCTAAGATGTCTAATAACTCTTACAACTCTTGACTACTCTATTCTCATGCTCTCTCATACTTGCCCCAACATTTTTCATAGTATATATAGACAAAAATTTACAAACTTATGACTAATCAAAGACATAAGTAAGCTGACTCTAAATTAATGTACATATGTGTACAACTCTTTATCTTCTTAATATGAACTTCTTGTAAGACAATAGTTATGCAATATAACACAGGAGCAATAGCAGAGAAGATAACAGATATAGGAGAATCTCAACAATTTTCTACTAGCAGCAAGTACAAAGATGATGGCATTGTCCACCCGTGCGCTCTCAAGGTAGAGCTTAAATGGTGATCTAGACAACTCTAGATAGGGAGATACAAGGTAGAGGTATGCTGGCTCAACTCGGTGTCTTAGGTAGTGCAGAAGTCATGTATATATAGGATCATGGGTGGCCTGCCATGGACGGCTATACATGGGCGGTAGAGCGTGGGTGGCCACCACCCGCGTAATTGCCATACAGGGCTTAGACTGGTTGAACCGACCTAACAAATATAAATGATTTCTGACTCCGATAGGGAATATTCCATGGAATATTCCCTTTACCGTCGCGCCGGGGGCGCTGCCCTCGGACCCCCACCAGGGGGCCAGCGCCAGGGGGCCCGCTGGTCCCCTTGGACCCCCCCGTCGGGGCTGCTCACCGCTGCCCCTAACCCCCCAATTGGGGACCCTGGTAACTCCCTTTCCTTATAATATCTTACATGGTCCAATATGACCTTCATCCAACATTCAAGTTGGGATTCCCATCAATTGGGTAATGCACGCTTGGCTTCTCCTCATAAAGGGGGCCTTAAAAAATGTGCATACAATCATGAGGGGTAGACATTGATCATATACTAACACCCCCCCTCAATGTTTACCGATGATAAATCAAGCAGGTCTCGGTCCTATGCCCATCTGTTGAAGATGCTTGTTGAGCTGCTCTCTTCCAAGTGCTTTAGTGAATATGTCAGCACAATTTGCCTCTGTTGGGCAATATTCTAGCTCCACAATTTCATCTTCAATTAGCTCACGAATGTAATGGTACTGTACTTCTATCTGCTTGGTGCGAGCATGAAATACTGGGTTCTTTGCAATAGCCATACAACTTTGATTATCACACTTGAGTACAGTTGGCATATTTGATGTAAAGCCTAGATCTGCAAGAATTCTCCTTAACCAGACTGCCTCACAAGAAGCAAAACAAGCTGCTTTGTACTCTGCTTCAGTGGAGGAGAGTGCGAGAGTTGGTTGCTTCCTACTTACCCAAGAAAATATTCCTGAACCAAGTGAGAAACAATATCCAGAAACTGATTTCTAGAATCACAATCTCTAGCCCAATCTGAATCACAATATCCTTGGAGTGTATCACCTGTGGTATACAAAATACCAAAATCCAAGGTTCCTGCAATGTACCTTAGAATTCGCATTCCAGCATTCCAGTGACTCTCCTTAGGTTTGTTGGAAAACCTGCTTAACACTCCAACAGCATAGCAAATGTCTGGTCTAGTGTTGCACAGAAAAATAAGACTTCCAACAAGCTTCCTATACTTCTTAGCATCTACATCAGGCATGTTATCATCCATAGATAGCTTATGATTTACCTCCATAGGTGTGCTAGTTGGTTTGCAGTCCATCATTCCAAATGCCTTGAGAATTTCTTTGGAATATTTTTGTTGTGATATGAAAATGCCATCCTTCCTTTGCCATACTTCAATTCCCAGACAAAAATGGAGTAGACCTAAGTCTGTCATTTCAAACTCAGTTCCCAAGCTGATCCGAGTTTGATTGATGAGTTCCTGATGATCTCCTGTAATGATCAAATCATCTACATATACAATGACAACAACTAGCTTGCTATCCCTTTTCGTTACATACAAGTTAGCATCAGAAGTACTTCTTTCAAAACCCATATTTTTGAAAAAATGATATATTCGTTGGTACCAAGCCCGTGGAGCTTGCTTAAGTCCATACAAAGCTTTCTTCAACCTGCAAACTTTATTTTCTGAATTGGGCACCTCAAAACCTGGTGGTTGAGATACATATACCTCCTCCTTGAGGTGACCATTCAAAAATGCAGATTTGACATCCATCTGGAAAATAGGCCAAGACTTTTGTGCAGCTACTGCAAGTACCGTCCGAATAGTTGTCATGTGTGCTGTTGGTGCAAAAGTTTCTTGAACATCAAATCCTTCAATCTGTGAAAAACCCTGTGCAACTAATCGTGCCTTATACTTTTCTAATGTTCCATCAGCTTTATACTTAGCTTTCCAAATCCATTTAGTACCTATTACCTTCTTCTTTGGCGGCAAGTCGACTAGATCCCATGTATCATTTTTGAGTATACTATCATACTCAGACTGCATTGCCGCTCTCCAATCTGGATCATCAATGGCTTCTTCAATGGTGGTAGGTTCCTTTATCGAACCCATGATATTTGCCATTAGAGCCATGTTAACAATGTGTTCTGAGGCTCTTCTTTGCTCCTCTATTCTCTTTGATCTTCGTAATCCATCCGATGATGATTCTGGTACATCTACATGTGGATTGTGATCATCAAAGAGCTGTTGTGCCCACTTCGGTAGTGGCTTACGCTGTGCAGCTACAACTGGTTGGCTTTTTATTGAGGAAATTTCTCCATCAGATGTTTCCTCCTCCTCAACTTTAACTTGTCTTTTGATAGGCACAAGGTGAGATATTTCTCCGCTTGATGAGATAGTAGATTTACCTTTATCTTCTACTAAGTGTGGTCGTTCATCAAACACCACATCTCGGCTGACAAAAATCTTCCTTGCCTCAGGATCCCATAACCTGTATGCTTTAGACTCTTCACTATATCCTAGGAAGACACACTTTTTGCTTTTTGAATCCAACTTTGATCTTGTTGAATGAGGAATATGTGCATAACAGAAACAACCAAAAATTCTGAAATGCAAAACTGAAGGCTTTTTACCAGAATATGCTTCTTGAGGAGTCATCCCCTTCAGTGCTTTTGTGTAGCTTCGATTGAGGATGTAGACTGCTGTATTGACTGCTTCTGCCCAGAATGAATCAGGCATGTCTTGAGCCTTCAACAGACAACGAGCCATTTCAACTACTGTCCTGTTCCTGCGCTCAACAACGCCATTTTGTTGGGGTGTATGAGCTGTGGTAAGTTGCCTTTTCACACCATGCTCCTTACAGTAATTGTTGAATTCTGTTGACAAGAATTCACCTCCTCTATCTGTTCTAAATTTCTTCAGTTTCCTTCCTGATTCATTTTCTACATACTTATGCCACGTTTTAAATTTTTCAAAAGCATCAGCCTTCTCTCGAATGAAATAAACCCACATCTTTCTACTATAATCGTCGACTAACAGCAAGAAGTAGAAAGATCCTCCTAAATCAGGTGTAGACATTTTACTGCAGAGATCAGCATGTACCAACTCTAGAGGAGCTTGAGATCGATTGCTGGTCTCTCTTGGAAATGCCTTTCGTTGTTGCTTGCCCATCATACAAGCTTCACAAGGTTCCTGCAACTCTGAAAATGCAGGCATATGAGCAACCATCCCTGTTCGTTGCATCTCCTTCAAAATTGCAAGTCCGAGATGCCCAAATCGTTGGTGCCATAACCTGCTTACATCTTTATCTTCTGTAGCAGTTAAAGCACTTAACTCATACAAGTTATCCCGTCCTATGCCTTTACCTACAACATTACCTGATGAATCCATGATTTCCGCACCACTCTTATTGAAGTGAACTTCGAGTCCATGATCTGTTATTGCAGAAACTGACAACAAATTTCTTTTGAGTGTAGGTACATAGAGAACATCGGATAACTTTTTCTCAACACCTGGAGAAGTGATAAAAGAGATGGTTCCAGTTCCTTCAGATGGACACTTGGAGTCATTTCCCACCACTACGTTGATGGATTCCCGCAGAGGCACTAGGGAACTATACCAATCCTTTTTACTAGTCATATGGCGAGAAGCTCCACTATCTAAAATCCATGGCTCATCAACACGAGCTTGAGCAGATGAACATACCTCTTCAATAGCTACCCAAAGTTCCAGCTCTGTGTTGTTTGCAGACTCTTTGTTCTTCCATGATGATTTTACAGTCCCATTCCGTTCATCAGCTTGCTTCTTTCTGCAATCCTTGATGGCATGGCCTTTCTTTTCACAATAGAAGCAACTTCATGTGAACTTTTTCTTCTTTGGCTTCTTCTTTGATCCCTCTGAAGAGCCTTTACCTTTTGCATTTGCTGAGAATGCAGCATCAGTTGTACTTTGCCGATTCTTCAGCCGCATCTCTTCTTCTAAAAGCATGGCACAAAACTCTTCAAATGTAAGAGGAGTTGGCCTTACCTGAGTGTTAAGGGCTGTTACTAATCCATCATACTTTGCTGGAAGAACACATACGGATCTTCGAGCCAGCTCTTCTGGTGTTATAACAACACCAACTACAGCCAATTGATCTTGAAGATGCTTTATCCGTTTGATAAAATCTTCAGCCTTTTCAGAATCAGAATGTTTTTCATTTGCCAACTGATTTTCTAAATTCTGTATCCTAGTGTGGTTCTTGGTCTCATATTAACGAGCCAATATGCCCCAAGCCTCATGTGCTTTAGTAGTATGTTGAACTAAAGTAAGCACAGAATCACTTACACTAGTGACAATCGCACATAATGCATCAGCATTTCGCCTCTTCCAAGCTCGTAGAAGATCTGGATCTGGCTGAATCATCAATCTTGAATTTGCTGGATCTTCAACTGGTATAGGCTCTGGATCCAATCCCATCGGTCCCATGACAGTATCAAGTAATTCATAGGAGTCCAAAGTTGCAGAAATTTTGAACTTCCAGAGTGTATAGTTGGTTCCATCCAGCTTCCCTTCAGTGAATGCAGGTGGACGAATTCGAATAGGTGCAGCATTAACATTAGCTGAAGCACCAAGGCTACTGTTCGACGATGAAGCCATCATGTAATCACTCGAATAATCTACTGATATTCTAGTCTGCTAGTAGGCTAAAATAATGATACTTCTCAAGCTATTCGAACCTTACAGCTCTGATACCATGTAAGACAATAGTTACGAAATATAACACAGGAGCAATAGCAGAGAAGATAACAGATATAGGAGAATCTCAACAATTTTCTACTAGCAGCAAGTACAAAGATGATGGCGTTGTCCACCCGTGCGCTCTCAAGGTAGAGCTTAAATGGTGATCTAGACAACTCTAGATAGGGAGATACAAGGTAGAGGTATGCTGGCTCAACTCGGTGTCTTAGGTAGTGCAGAAGTCATGTATATATAGGATCATGGGTGGCTTGCCATGGACGGCTATACATGGGCAGTAGAGCGTGGGCGGCCATCGCCCGCGTAATTGCCATACACGGCTTAGACTAGTTGAACTGACCTAACAAATATAAATGATTTCTGACTCCGACAGGGAATATTCCATGGAATATTCCCCACAATTGGGGACCCTGGTAACTCCCTTTCCTTATAATATCTTACATGGTCCAATATGACCTTCATCCAACATTCAAGTTGGGATTCCCATCAATTGGGTAATGCACGCTTGGCTTCTCCTCATAAAGGGGGCCTTACAAAATGTGCATACAATCATGAGGGGTAGACATTGATCATATACTAACACTTCTTCCATGCTTCATAAGTTGGTCTTTTCTTCAGTCCTTGACTTCCAAAGCTTCAATTGTTGATTGCCCTGCACCAACAATTATCACAAAAACTAGTGGATGTCCACGTAGGATTCTCAATGAGCTTTCCAAAGGAACAAAAACTGTAGCAAACGAAGTTTGTATGAAGAAGTTATGGCTAGTCCGGCACTTCTGACTCAAAACAAGTGAAAGAGGCACTCAATAATAGCTCAGAGTGTTTTCTAAGGCCTCTTTATGCTCTAGATTTTCCCCAATTTTGGCCAAGGATAGGTTTAATTTTTTTTACCCTAAAAATATGCCGAATTTGCCCATCAATCACGATCGAGTGGTCTTTCAATCGCGATTGATGTGTAAATTGCGATCGAGTGGTCGGTCAAGATTGACAGGTCCTTTGTGGCTATCAGTCGTGATTGATGGGTCAATCACGATTGACATGTGGCCCAAAAATTCCGTCGTTCATGGTCAAACAATCGTTGACTGAGTCGATCACGATGGACATGTCTGTTGTGATTGATGGGTCGATCGCCATGGACACATGTCATGCGGAGGCTTTGTCGGTGGTGGCCAATCGCTCGCAGACTCTGTTGATCGCGATCAACATGTCGGTCATGATTGACAGTTCTATTAGGAGGTGTCCGTTGTCGATTGTTATTCCCGATTGATGTGTCAATCGTGATTGACAGAAAACAGAGGAATTTCAAAATTTTAAACACACTATTGAGATCCCCTAGGCCTAAGCATTGTGTTTATGCACTTGGTTTACCAAAATAGTTGATTTTTTTGTCGATCGTGATTGACAGAAGTCAACGCCTTAGGACCTGCACAGTTAAAAATTTTACCTGCTGGAGCTGGTACAACTATGCTGATTCTTGCAAAAAAATCTCAAAAAACACACACACAAGCACAAGCACAATATCACTCTCTTGCTCTCTCTCACAAGCGAAATGAGGGGAATGGTGTGGGAAGGGTGATATGACCAAAAAACTCAAAAATTCTTGAAGGTGGAGATGAAGGTGGGAGATGGTGATGATGATGATAGTGATGAAGATGGTGAAGAAAACAAAAGGAAATAGATCAAGGTGAAGAAAATAACTACAACTCTAAGGTCTCAATGCTATGTCTTACCATCACACGCTCGTCCTCAAAGCTCGTTCCCCGGCAACGAGCCAAAATTTGGTGTAGCTCAGTGGTGAGTAGCACCTCCTTTAATGTCAATCCGAGAAGACAAGAGGATGATATGAAGACCTCGAGCAAGTGATGTGCACAAGTGGTGATTGAGAAGCACACAAGCATGCACACACATACACACACATGCACACAGGTAGAGCAAAGTGTGAGAGAATGGAAGTTTTGATTACCATCCAAAAACAATTACAAGAGCTCTTTTTAGTTACAATTTTGTTCCCCCAAAAATGAGCTCTCTAGCTCCTTTTATAGTTTTTGACTAGCTAATGGCCTTGTCCAGACCTAGTGTGTGGCCTAGTTCAAAATTAGGTTCCTAGGCTAATTTGGAGGCTCAAACAAACTCTAATAATTATGAAAACTGAAACCTAGATACTTCTAATACTCTTGAAGCTCGAGGACTTCTCGGCTTGAACAAAATGGACTTTATTTTACCCAAAACGGTATTTACAATGTTTTTGTAGTGATGAAAATCACTCTTATAAAGATGTTGATTTGGAAAAAATTGAATGGCCTACTTGCCGGATCTTCATTGACTGCCTTGCCTGCTTGTTCTATCTCTTTGCTCTGACTCCCTTCTTTGGCTTCCTTGTCTTGTGGATCCTTGAGTGCCCTGACTGCTACCAATAGAGCTCTCCAACGTTCGCAATTGCGATGCGCTTATGAGCTGAAACAATCACTTGCAGAATTGTTGTTTTGTCTAATCTCTATTTTATTGTCTCTTTGTGTATCTGTTTCTCTATTTCTACCTCTTTCTCTATTTGAATTATCTCTCTCTCTCTCTTTATTGTAGGTTATTCAAGAAGCTAACCAAGCAAAAATTATGGCTAACTACTCTAAGTACAACTTCCATTCTTTGTATATCATTTGAATTGTGTTATTTTCATTAGTTAGCATACTCACACTTATTGATATGCACATATAGACTTATACATGATGAAGATGCACACTCACACATATACACATATACACATGCACATACACACACATATATACACACACATACATGTGCACATACACTTACACATACACACACATACACATGCATATGCACAAACATTTCTACAACCACATAAAAAGACTTGCATGCATGCATTATTGCATATATACATACACATACACACATTAACATATACTTAAATACATGTATATGCACATCCACATGCATGCAAAAAGTCTCTACAAAGAGTCACAAAGTGGCTTGTATACATGTGCCCTAAGTTTGGTCCTTTCACACAAGAGACCAGCACTTTATTCCAAAAAAGTGAATTTCCTACTAATTTACAAGGGATATTTTACAACAAGTTGGGATTATGCAACTTAGAGGACTCCTCTAGTGCATTTACATGGCTTTGAGGGGATTCTCTAAGACCTCGAAGAAGAAAAATTATGCCCATTAATTTGAAAATTTTGGGGCTCTTCTCTTGTGCTTCTTTTCTCTGCAACACTCTCCCCCTCTTTGTCTCTGTCGTCCCTTGATAGGCTGTACTTCTTGTCTTCAGCTTGCAGGTCTGAATGCACGCACCCAGCGGTCGAAGCGGCAACAAGGACTGTCAGAGAATTTGTTATTTTATCCGATGTAAGCCCTTTGCTTATGTTTTCCCCTTGATATCCCGTACATCACAAATCTGGGTTGCTGCATTCAGTCGGGCTGCCACGCACGCCGCCAGTGACTAGGAACGTGCTGTCCTTAGTCACCTCTTTCTAGCGTTTGGTCTTTTGATTTGTCCTGGTTGCACACATCTGACCCGGTTGTATTGTTCTGAGCCTGTTTACTTTGTTGACAACACATGCTATCAACGGAAGGATTATTACCTGCCAAATATTGTCTTGCACTTCTTCATGTATGGTTCCTGGCCCTGGTCCGTCCTTCCCATGAAATGTCCTAGTTCTGATTGATCTTTAATTCCAATTCTCAGGACCTGGATGATTCGCGTTGTTGCCTGATGCGTGCCCCTGCAGGGCTTTGGGCAGAGGGTGGTTTTTCTATATTATGATCTTCATTCTTTATTGAGTCGTTTTTGACTTTGATCTTCTTCTTCTTCTTTTCTTGCTTGATTCCCCTTCCA
Source organism: Ceratopteris richardii (assembly GCA_020310875.1). Lineage (NCBI taxonomy): Eukaryota > Viridiplantae > Streptophyta > Polypodiopsida > Polypodiales > Pteridaceae > Ceratopteris > Ceratopteris richardii. The sequence continues at coordinate 35,907,481 of CM035429.1, read as the reverse complement.
CACGTCCCTCCTCCTGAACTCTGTCGTCCCTGACAGGCTTTTTGTGGTGACGTGTGTAAGTCTGAATGGCTGCTTGCTCTCTTTGGTTTAGAAGATCAGTGTGACATATCATAAATTCCTTCCACTGTGTTGACTTCACTCCATCCTCTGGTGCTTGTCGATGATCCGCAAAAAAAATCTTCTCATAAGCGACCAGACGTGCATTAAGGTTCGAAGTCATTTTGACAAAAATTTCTGAATCTATTTTGAAGAAGCCGGTGAAAAATGCTTCTTTGAAAGTTTGCATATATGTTGATGGCAAGAACATAATTCAAGAATAATATGCCATAAGTGTTAGGTGGCTTGGAATAGTAGATAGATAAAAAATGAGTGCTTCGGATCCTTGCGTAATGCCTATGAAATTCAAAAAAGTATATTTTGCGTGCTAGAAGACTTTGATTACTGTAAGTAGCATACTGAATATTTTATTGGTCATTTTAACTGCTAAGTCCGAGACCGTAGCGTATCTGGCAATCCAAAATTCCATTGTTTTTACCATATATTCTTCCATTGGTAGGTAATTATGAGGCGGACTAGGTAACAATGGGTAATTCAGCCATTGATTATTGATGCTTCCCTGGCGCTGTCCTTCCCAAAATTGTGACCAGGAGCGTCTGCGGGGTATTGGGCAAAAAGATTGGTTTACCTGAAGCACATATGGTGATGCTTCCCACTGTACCCGCAGTGTTGGATTCTTTTCCAAAACTTTGCGTCTCCAAATGGGATCAGCCTTCTCAAATTCTTCTTGGGTATACTTGAATGTATCTTGGCTGAAGTGGAGATAGTGGTCCGGATCTTTATTTGTCGTAGTCTTTATATAGTGTCGCGTTTGTTCTTTAAGCAGGCCATAGGGTACACTGAAAGGCTTCAAAATTTGGTCCAAGTTTTTGCTTTCTATCTTAGCTTCCTTCATTACTTGAATGATTTGATCTTTAAATTCAGCCGTAAGCTGGGACACCAGTAGTGCCCTTTCCGGTCGATTCAGTTCTGCAATGTTTCGATTATTATGTTCAATGTCGACCTCCTGTGCCTCCCTTATCGGTGAATGATATGAGGGGGGAGAGAGAGGACGTACCTCAGTCTCCACAATAACCTCTATGGATTTTAGAACTACTGGTGTCCCCTCGATTTCCTTGTGTGCTAATTGATCCTGAAGTTGTTTGATCATTTCTTTCTTTTGCTTAATCTCTTCTTGTGCCTGCAAAATTGTTTCCTCATTCTTTTGACTTTCCTTTGCCACTATCACGAGTTGATCTGTATCTTCTTTACAATGCAGTAGGTATCTGTTTTTCGCTTTCTTCCATTTGGATCTCAGAGCCGCGGTGTCTTCCATGTATCTCCTTTCCCATTCGGCAATGGTGGCGTGCTCCTTTTTTAGCTGATCTTCATACTTAGCTAGCTGTTCTTCTAACTCATTGATATTCTTTTCTGGTTTTGCATGCACTTCAACTAGCTGATCACTTAGAATAGCTGTCATGAGCTCTTCATTTCGATTTCTTAAGTTTTCTGCCTCTTCCATGTATACCTTTATTTGTCATTCTAATATTTTACTCTTGGCAGTCATTCGTGCCTTCTCAGCCTTGTTAGCTTCATATTTAGTTTGTACTTCTTGCAGTTGTGCTTTTAATCTTTCGTTTTCTGACATTAAATCATTGCACTGTTCTTTTGCTTCTTGGACTTCTTTTTCTTTGTTTTTGATGTGCTCTCTTTCTAAGTTCAATTCTGCTGAAAGATTATTACTCTGTTCTTGAAGCTCGTGCTTGTCCTGCATTGCTTGATGATAGTCTTCATCGGCCTCAAGCATTACTTGTTGTGTGTCTAGTGCGGTTCGGATCATATCTTGTACGACAGGCTTGAGTTGGGCAATGTCGACATTTAACCAAGTCCTTGGTATGCTCGGAGCTTCGCCGGTTTGCACATCTTTTCCCTGCTCCACATGGATGGTTTCGTTGTGTGGTTGTCTAATTTGTAGGTGTACTTGTGGTTCGTTTTCTTCTTTATCCATATCAATAGCTTTTGTGGCACTCCCTTGAAATGTGACATCCATGGGGGAGGGTTCTGCCATGACCCTTATCGGTGTGAAGGGTTCGTCTTCTTTGACTGTCTCGTCTTGAGGGTCTTTCTTTGGCATCTTTATGGATATCTCGCGTAGGGGTGATACCTCCTTGATATGAATAGTGGAAGTCTCATTAATCTTTATTACATGCGTATCGTCTTTGTTGGCGACTATGCCCTCGGTGTTGAGCTCTTGGTGGGTAGAGTTGTTATCCACTTTTAGGTCCTCTTCTTAATTGTAATTTACTACATTTAATTCCACCCATTGTCCATCATCCTTTGATTCACTTTGAATATCCACATTTAATAATGAGGTGTCAGGTTCTTCTTCTGCATCTGAGGATGAGCTTGAATTATCCAACCCTAACTCTCGATAGCGATGGACTTTGGTGAGCTTCCTTTTTGCCTCTATATCTTGTTGAGTTTGCTGATAATGATGCCCTTGCACAGGTAAATTGACTTGCCCTTCTGTATATTGGTGTGTTTCTTCTAGGGCCCTATTTAAGTCTTCCACAGTAATTGGCCTTTGCTCTTCAATTGTTGTCTTCAGAAGTACATGTGTCCTTTTGGTGGCTGGAACTTCCTCTTCTACTTGCTTGACTTCCCCGAGTCTCTTCGTGCCTCTCATTCTGGGTTGAGAGCTAGTTTCTGCCTCTTCCACAATCTTGACTCCTCTTTTCTTTTTAGGAACAGTGGTGGCTTTGGCATACTTCGCCATGGCAATTGATGATGGCATTTCCTGCAGGTGCTCTCGAATACCTAAAGCGTGGTAGATCAATATCGTCAGAGCCACACTGCCATTGAGGAACTTTTTATTATTCCATTGCTTTTTTGCTTCTAATAACCTTTATGGGATGTAAGGAGTCAGATTAATCTAATTGCCAATCTGCTTGATGGCGTGTGAGAGCAGTTGAACAATAAACTTTTGAGGGGCCGTGTACCGATGCATATTCGAGAAGCAGAAGTATTGGTGAATAAGCCTGACTTCCTCTTCTATGTCCACCCTGTTAATATCCGTGAATGTTCTGGTTTTTGCACCGCGACTTTCTTCTTTGACCACTGTAGTTCCATCCTTTTCCCATCCAAAGGCTTCCTTAATCAAGTCGTGTGTGAATTGAATAACGACCCATTCGCCTACTTTATCCATCACTTTAGCCTCTGGCACTAAGGGATCATGTAGAGCTGGTTGTAATGTATTCGTGACCTCTGTGCATCTTTGAAAGTCGGGCTTATAGATTGGTACAAAATATTTATGTATGCCCGCTTTCTTCATGATGTCTATTGTAGACGGGAGTCCATGTAGTACTCAGAAATCCTGGGACATGATCGGAAATTGATGATCTGTATCCATGATTTTGATAGTTGCCAGGAAGAGATACTCCCCCGCCGGTTGATCTTCTCTGAACCAGTGTCCCTTTGCTTTGGTGATACTCTGTAGTGGAAATTCTAATACTTCCTCTTGTATTGTTGCTTCATAATCTTCAGAAGCCATCTACATTTGTAAGGAAAAGTGCATTAGCTTCAATGGAAAGAAAAGCAACTTGTATTGTGCATTGCAATGAGTTGGTGTCGTTTCATCACTCTGTTTCCCATGGTTCCATAGGTGAGATCTCTTACCACATCTTTTTATTTATTTTCTTGAAAGAAAGCAAGTGTTAGCGTAGCCGAAGCATTTATTTATGTACATAGTATGTCCATTCCTAAGGGAGTTGAAGCTACGATCTAATCTCCATTGGAGAATGTGCACCACTAATTTTGTCATGTGCATCATGTGCGGAATGCTTGGCCTTGTACTGTGGCCCTTTATGGTTGAAAAAGGTATGGACATATGATCCTCTAGGGTTGTCTCCTGGCATTCTGCACAATTACTCACGTAGTCATGGACATCCTTGGGCAGGTCCGGCCAGTACACTCCTAGTCTTTTTAATTCCCAGATGGTTCCATGAGTCCCTTGGTGTGTTCTCCATTTGTTCACATGTGCTTGCTCAATACGTTTCTTTTGTTCATCCTCCTCAACACATCTTAGCAATACTCCATTGGGTTCCTTATAGTACACACTCCCAGCAATAATGTGCAAATTTCTTGATTGGAAAATTTCCTTTTTGCTATCCTTATTGATTGAGTGTTGTGGACCATGGGTGAGTATATGAATTAATTTCTCTGCCCACTTCGAACAAACTTCCAGATTGAACAAATAAGTATCTGGCAGATCATCGGGTACTCCACTTGGCGGTTCTCTCTGGGTTAACCTAGAAAGGTGGTCTGCTCTTACATGCGTATTTCCTTTTTTTACTACCACTTCAAAGTCGAACTCCATTAATAGTAAGAACCATCTTACTAATCTTCCCGTGTTACAAGGTTTATTAACTAAGTACAATAAAGCATGATGGTCTATAAAGAACTTGAATTTGTTGGCCAATAGATAGTGTCTAATTTTCTTAACTGCATAGACCATTCCTAATCCTTCTCGCTCAGTAGTGGTATAATTCCTTTCAGCTTGATTCAGTTGTCTACTTGCATAGGCAATTGGATGATCGAGCTTTGCTTCATCAGCCAGTTGGGCTAAGATACATCTTATTGCATAATTAGAAGCATCAACATGAATATGAAAAGGCTTGTTCCAATTGGGCGTTTTCAGAATTGGGGCCGTGCTAAGCCTCTTTTTTAATTCATTGAATGCTTTCTCGCACTCTTTCGTCCAAATGAATTGAGTTAAGAGACCGTACAAGGGTTTGGCAATTATGGCATACATATGAATAAACAGATGGTAATATCCACAATGTCCCATAAAGGCTTGTACCTCTTTCGCATTCTTTGGTCTAGGAAGCTCTAAGATGACCTTGATCTTGTCCTCATCCATGGATATTCCATTTCTTGAGACTATGTGTCCTTAGATCTTTCCTTGTCTCACCATGAAGACACATTTCTCTAGGTTTAAGCAGACTCTGTACTATCTACATTTATTAAATATCTTCCTCAACTCAAGAATATGATCGTGTCTTTGATTGGAGTATGTGAATAGGTCATCTACATATACTTCCATGCTCTTTTTCAAGAATTCCTTGAAAACATGACACATCAATTGTTGGAATGTACCGGGTGCATTAGTGAGTCCAAAAGGCATCACTCTGAAAGCATAGACTCCCCATTTGGTCACGAATGCGGTCTTATGTTGATCCTCAGTAGCAATAGCTACTTGGTTGTATCCGGAGAATCCATCTAAGAAGCTATAGACTTCCTTTCCTGCAACCCTTTCCAATAGATGGTCCGTGATGGGTAATGGGTAGCTATCACGTATGGTTGCTGCATTGACTTTTTTCAAGTTAATGCACACCCTCAATTTTCCATTTTTCTTAGGCACAACTACTAAAGGCGATACCCACTCGGTGTGTTCTATCTCATATATGAATCCTGCAGCTAGTAGCTTGTCAATTTCTTCCTTAATTTTTGTTGTATACACCTCATTATATGTATAAGGGCGTTGTTTTGATGGTTTTGCATCTGTAGTCATTGGTATTCGATGAGAACAAATATTGGGTCCTACACTCTTGAGATCCTTATATGTCCATGCGAACATGTCTTGATATTCTTGGATCAGTTGTATGAGTTCTTCTTCCTCCTCCTCTGATACATCTTTGCCTATGTAGGTGCATCGCTCTTCTCCGTCTTCCATTGTTACTACAATTTTTTTTGTTTGTTCTTTGTTGTCATATGCTTCTCCATCTCTAGCCTCTCGTTTAGGCATTTGAATGGCTACCTTTCTCTCTTCTACTTCATATCTTTTAAAATGTTCAGGAACTTCAAACGAATTTGGATCAGGTCCTATTTTACTCATGTCTTCCACTTGCTTTTGTACCATGGGAGTAGCTTTGATTGCTAAGATCTTGGTAGGTTCCTGTTTCTCTCTGTTTTGAATGGTGTCCAGGTAGCTTTCTTCGGAATTGAATTCTGGTTCCATTTCTATACTCTCATATTCCTCTTTCCATTCTTTCTCCACGATTTCCCCTTCATCTACTTCTTGAAGGACAACCATATAAAGATTTACATCATAACCTTTCTCATCTATGCACTCGTTCATTGTCAAAACTTCCTCATTCACGCACACATCTAAGGTTGCTAGAATTTCCATCCATCCATGCGGTTCAAAGGTCTCATCTGGAAAGATTTGAGGCATGTACCCTGGGTCCTCTACTGGTCGGTAGTTAGGATGTCCTATAGGACACATTTGCCTTTTACTCTCCTCTTTCTTGGCTTCTTTGCACATCCATAACTGGGCATCCTCGTGTTGGAGCAAGTCTATGACAAGCCTAAGTATTGGCTTGAGTCCCACAAAGTCTTAGAAGAAGCTTTAAAAAGAAGACTATGTAAAGTTCACTTGTGAACTACCTCTTGTAACTTTTGAAGAGTTTACTTAATGTAAAAGTAAGAGAATCTTAAGTGGTTGAGTCCACTTGATCAAGAATGGAAAGAGGAGCCACGAATTTGTGATTTGTGGTAGGTAGAGAATCAAATCAATCATTGATTGATTGGAGAGTGATTGAGGGAAGTTAGCCTCCCAAACTCAACTATAAATAGATGGCAGTTTTAGTCGTGGTTAGAGAGACCTATGTGAAGACCTCCAAGAGCTAAGCTTTATGCCATATCAAGGTGTGATTACAAGGCACACATATGTATCAGTAAGTCATTGTATTTTACAAGCAATATACTTTCATTTTCATGATTATTTGAGTTCATCTTTCCATGTTCTTGTGAAGTGTACTACTCACTGCCATTACTCTCAGTTTTCTCAGTCAGCTTGCAGAGATGTTTTCTCTGAGCTTGGTGCATCATTTTCAGTGATTTAACTTGGTAAAGTTAGATCTATAAGTCTACTATATTCTCACAAATTTTCATGTCATTTGTATGTTGCAATCTTCAGTTATGTTCATTTGAAGTCAACATGGTCTGTTCATCTTCACTTCTCTGTCAGGTACCCGACTTTTTCACTCATCTTGTCAGAGCCATTTCTCAGTGGTTACTTATCCAAATTCAGTGATTTAAAGCTTGTTGGATTCAGCTTACTGTCTAGTATAACCATACAAATTTTCATAATCATTAAATTCCTAAATTTTGAGTTATGTTGATTTTTCTGCTCATTGGTCTCAAACTGTAGCAGCCCGTGAAAATCGGGATGATGTCATCAGTTGTTAAAACTCATTCTCAGTGTGTGGTTCATTACTTTTTATGAGACTACTCTTGAAAGTTAGCTCTTTAAGCTATTTAAACTTCCCCAAGAGGAATTAAGCTAATTGCTGCTGTGCTCAGAGAATTATGTAAAACACTGGACAGGTGTATGAACCAAGAATAGCAAGTTTTCACCTCTGAGCTAACTCCAACTTATCTGTTTTGATCTATCTTTTTGAGAGTGATCTTCCAAGGTACATAGGGTGTCTAATACATCCATTGGCAAGCTAAAAGGGCCCACCATATACTCCTGGAGTTCATTTGGCTGGTATAGATCAAGGATTTTGCAACACCTCTTCATCTTCAAGCACATACCTATCCATCACTTCACAGTGGTATCAGAGCAAGGTTGGACAACATGGCAGATGGATTTCCTTCATCAATTGACAAATTGGACAGAGGTAACTACTCAGCTTGGTCATTAAGAATGGAAGCTTATCTCCAAGGTAGAAGTTTATATGGTTATGTGGCTGGAGATGAAGTTATGCCAAGTTTCAGGAACAAAAGTCAACCAACACAAGAAGAGCAAGAAAGATTGAGCACATGGTGCTCCAAGGATGCACTTGCAAGGTCTTATCTCCTCAACTCTATCTCAGATTTTTTGTTGCCTCACATTAGAAGTTGTAAGACATCTCAGGAAGTGTGGGATGCACTTGAAGCTTTCTTTTCTTCAAGTACCAAAGCTAGGAAGCATCAACTATCGCTGGAGTTCACAACTCTCAAGAAGGCTCCCAAACAAAATGTGACTGATTTTGTCACAAAGCTCAAGGACATAGCGGATCAGTTGGGAAGCATTGGAGAGGTAATAGATGAAGAGAAAATTGTAAGGCAGGTCATCAATGGCTTGAAGGCAGATGATAAGTGGGAAGCATTCACCACAGCTATGGATTTGTACATGGACATGCATGTACCTGATTTCAACACACTCATTGGACAACTACTTACTCAAGAGGCAAAGCTTATCAAAAATGGAGAAAGCTCTAAAGGTAATCAATCTTCAGCTTTATACACGGATAAAAGCAAGTCTAAAGATAACAAAGGAAAGGCAAAGAAAGTGGATGATGAAGCAGGTACATATCAAGCTAACTATGCAGGTAGAGGAAGACATGGCAAAGGTAGAGGAAGAGGAGGTAGACAAGGGAAGGGGAGATCCCAAGACTCCAACTCATGTTCTATTTGTGGATTAACTAATCATACAACTGAAAATTTCTTTAGGAATTCCAGGAATGGAAGTTATGGCTACTCAAGAGGAAGGTTCAACAACTACCATGGCAACTACAACAACTACAATCATTCAAACTATTAAGGAGGCTACAAAGGAAGGAGAGACTACAATAACTACACAGAAGACTCAAACAAAGAGGATTCATTATTGATCATGAACATGGCTATGCCACAAGGTAAATCTGATGAGCATGTTTTCTACATAGATTCAGGTTGTTCAAATCATGTGGCAGGAAATGTGGCACTCCTATTAGATTTAGAAGATCCAAGGAATAAGCATGAGGTACAAACATGAGATGATACAAAACATCCTGTGGAGAAAATAGGCAATGTCAAAGCACCTGATGGAAACATCAACCTACTCAGTAAGGTACTCTATGTCCCTACCATTACAAAGAATTTGATAAGTGTTGGGCAGATAGTAGAGAAAGGATTGCAAGTCAGGTTCACAAAGGCAGGAGCATTTGTTGAGGATCCAAGTCAAGGATTCAGAAAAATTGCAAAAGGTGAAAAGACAGGTAGATTGTTCACATATGAATTACAGGACACTAAAAACATTGCTCTCTTTAATTATGGTAGTCAGACACTCACAGAATTGGAAGTATGGCACAAAAGGTTAGCACATATTGGTGAAAGGTCATTAAAGCAAATCTGCAGGGACCAAAGTGTACTTGGACTTCCTAATTTGTCAAAACAACATATGATTTATAAGTGTAGTGCATGTCAATTTGGAAAGTCTCACAGGTTACCATTCATGAAGAAAGGTTATATGCATGGAGATCTCTTGGAGTTGGTTCATACAGATGTATGGGGACCTAGCAAGGAAGCTTCAATATCTGGATCAAGGTATTATGTTTCCTTTATTGATGATTGCAGCAGATGGACTATCCTATTCTTTATGAAACACAAAGATGAAGTTTTTTCATGTTTCAAAAGATATTTGGCTCTTGTGGAGAATCAAACAGGTAAATCACTAAAAAGGCTAAGGTCAGATGGAGGGGGAGAATACTTCTCCCATGATTTTGATTCTTTTCTTCAAGAAAGAGGAATCAAAAGAGAGGTAACTACAAGGTACACTCCTGAGCAAAATGGAGTGGCAGAAAGGAGGAATATGACAATTGTTGAAGCTGCAAGGTCTATGTTAAATGAAAAGCATTTACCTAATTACTTATGGGCTGAGGCTGTATCTACAGCCACTTACTTGATTAACAGGTTGCCTTCAAAATCCCTTGATGGGATGACTCCATTTGAGGCTTGGAATGGAAGAAGACCAAGCTTAGATCATTGTAAAATTTTTGGATGTATTGCTTTTGCTCATGTTCCTTCACAGGATAGAGGCAAGATGGATCCAAAGGCAGAAAGGTGTGTATTTATTGGATATGACAACAATCAAAAGGGCTACAGGTTATACAACCCTACCAACAAAGGATTCTTGGTAAGCAGAGATGTAGTTTTTGATGAGAACAATTCATGGTATGAAGATTCATGCAGGAAGATCAATTTACCATATGATCTTGAAGAAGATTTTCCAAAGCTTGGTAGAGAACAATCAAAGATTGAAGAACAAGACACCTCAGAGGATGATGAAGAATCTCACATGGAAAAGATCAAAGCATGGAAGTCTAAAGGTAAAGCAAAATTGCAGGAACTTGGACATGAGGCAGAATCATCACATCATGGCCTAAGAAGATCTATGAGGGAAAAGAAAAAACCAGAAAGGTATGGGTTTGACACCTCATTTGTAACTAAACACTCTATCTACATAGCACAGGATATAAACCAAGAGGAGCCATCATCATTTGAAGAGGCCAAAGCAAAATCAGAATGGAAGCATGCAATGAAGGAAGAGATTGAAGCACTTGAGGAAAACAACACTTGGGATTTGGTGCCCAAGACTTCATCCATGAAGGTAATAGGCTCAAGATGGGTCTATAAACTCAAGAAGAATTCTGATGGCTCAATTAACAGGTATAAGGCAAGGCTTGTGGCAAAAGGCTTTGCACAAACTCAGGGAATTGATTATGAGGAGACCTTCTCTCCTGTGGCAAAGATGCCTACTATTAGGGTTTTGCTTAGTATTGCCTCTTCCAAGAATTGGAAGATACTTCAACTAGATGTAAAGAATGCATTCTTGAATGGTTGGATAACAGAAGAGGTATATATGGCACAACCACCTGGTTTTGAGAATCAAGTTTATCCTGATTATGTGTGTAAACTTAACAAAGCATTGTATGGTCTCAAACAAGCTCCAAGAGCTTGGAATTTCAGGCTTGTTTCATTCTTGCAGGACAAAGGCTTTCAACCAAGCAAGGCAGATCCTTCACTCTTTATTAAAAAGAGTAATTCCGAGGTCATCTACCTATGTGTATATGTAGATGACATTATATTGACAGGAAATGATGCAGATGGTATGAAGAAGATCAAAGATCAGATGAGAGAAGAGTTCAAGATAAGTGATTTGGGTTCACTTACCTACTTCCTAGGTTTGGAAGTTGTCTACAAAGATCATGGTTTGTTTCTCACTCAAAGGAAGTACATTAAGGACATGTTGGCAAAATTCAAGATGCAAGATTGTAAGATTGCAGGTACTCCAATGGAGGTCAATCACAAATTGAGCTCACATGAAGGTGAACTCATAGAGGACATCACATCATATCAAAGTCTAGTGGGTAGTCTCAACTATGCCACATTGACAAGAGTAGATATATGTTACAGTGTGAGTGTGCTAAGTCAGTTTATGCACACACCAAGGAAACCACATATGGATGCTGCCAAAAGGATTCTCAAGTATCTCAAAGGAACCATAAATGAAGGACTTTATTATCCTTATGTATCTGATTTAGGTTTGAAGCTATTTTCTGATGCAGATTGGGCTGGCTCCAAGGAAGATAGAAGGAGCACTTCAGGTTATCTTACCTTTGCAGGTTCAAAGCTTATTTCATGGTCATCCAAGAAGCAACCCACAGTTGCTCTCTCTTCTACTGAAGCTGAATATAGAGGTCTGGCCATAGCTACACAAGAAGCTATGTGGATGAAGACATTATTCAAAGATCTTGGATTGGAGTTTGGAACTCCAACTATTTATGGTGACAATATGAGTTCTATTCATTTGGCTGCTAATCCTATTTTTCATGCAAGGAATAAACATATTGAAGTTCATTATCACTATGTACGAGAGAAGGTTCTAAGCAAACAGATTCAAATATCATATGTGTCCACTCATCAACAATGTGCAGATATTCTAACCAAAGCATTGGATGGTACAAAGCTTTGCAAATTCAAGGCTATGATTGGTTTGCAGGTAATCTTGGAAGATTGAAGACCTCAAGCATACTTGGCTTGAGGGGGAGATGTTGGAGCAAGTCTATGACAAGCCTAAGTATTGGCTTGAGTCCCACAAAGTCTTAGAAGAAGCTTTAAAAAGAAGACTATGTAAAGTTCACTTGTGAACTACCTCTTGTAACTTTTGAAGAGTTTACTTAATGTAAAAGTAAGAGAATCTTAAGTGGTTGAGTCCACTTGATCAAGAATGAAAAGAGGAGCCACGAATTTGTGATTTGTGGTAGGTAGAGAATCAAATCAATCATTGATTGATTGGAGAGTGATTGAGGGAAGTTAGCCTCCCAAACTCAACTATAAATAGATGGCAGTTTTAGTCGTGGTTAGAGAGACCTATGTGAAGACCTCCAAGAGCTGAGCTTTATACCATATCAAGGTGTGATTACAAGGCACACATATGTATCAGTAAGTCATTGTATTGTACAAGCAATATACTTTCATTTTCATGATTATTTGAGTTCATCTTTCCATGTTCTTGTGAAGTGTACTACTCACTGCCATTACTCTCAGTTTTCTCAGTCAGCTTGCAGAGATGTTTTCTCTGAGCTTGGTGCATCATTTTCAGTGATTTAACTTGATAAAGTTAGATCTATAAGTCTAATATATGCTCACAAATTTTCATGTCATTTGAATGTGGCAATCTTCAGTTATGTTCATTTGAAGTCAACAGGGTCTGTTCATCTTCACTTCTCTGTCAGGTACCCGACTTTTTCACTCATCTTGTCAGAGCCATTTCTCAGTGGTTACTTATCTAAATTCAGTGATTTAAAGCTTGTTGGATTCAGCTTACTGTCTAGTATAACCATACAAATTGTCATAATCACTAAATTCCTAAATTTTGAGTTATGTTGATTTTTCTGCTCACTGGTCTCAAACTGTAGCAGCCCGTGAAAATCGGGATGATGTCAACAATTGTTAAAACTCATTCTCAGTGTGTGGTTCATTATTTTTTATGAGACTACTCTTGAAAGTTAGCTCTTTAAGCTATTTAAACTTCCCCAAGAGGAATTAAGCTAATTGCTGCTGTGCTCAGAGAATTATGTAAAACACTGGACAGGTGTATGAACCAAGAATATCAAGTTTTCACCTCTGAGCTTACTCCAACTTATCTGTTTTGATCTATCTTTTTGAGAGTGATCTTCCAAGGTACATAGGGTGTCTAATACATCCATTGGCAAGCTAAAAGGACCCACCATATACTCCTGGAGTTCATTTGGCTGGTGTAGATCAAGGATTTTGCAACACCTCTTCATCTTCAAGCACATACCTATCCATCTCTTCACACCTCGTGCATCCAAGATTGATCGCTCGATCCAGCACTATGCATGGATAGGTCATCTTCCTCCTTGTGTATGGGATTCCACTGTAGTGGAGGGACATCTCGATAAGCAAACGTATACAAGTTTATCTTGGTTGTATTTCCTTGATGTTGTAGGTACAATGAATCTCTTCCCTAGTCTTGCACTACCCGCATTTGTCTCATAAAGGGTCGCCCTAATATCATTTCGTAGTGGTTAGCTTTTTCGAACTTACAAATGGCTAATGTGTGTTCAAATTCTACTCCATAGGTGGTTAATTTGATTCTTTCCAATATTCCTAAGGGTTTCTCCACATGCCCGTCCGCTAATTGGAGCTTCATGCGTGTGGGTCGTAAGGCAGGTTTTCCCCATTTCTCCCAAATTTCCTTGGTGGCAATACCTACTCCGGCTCGTGTGTCTAGTATAGCCTTGTTCATGTAGCCATTGTAAATGACAGGTAGGCATGTGTTACCTTCATCTCCTTCACTAAATTCTCCCACTTTATCAACTGGGATTTGTATTTTAGAAGTGTTCCCTTTTCCCTTTCCTTCCTTTTCTTCCTTCTCTGGCTCTAATTCTAATTGATTCGCTAATTGTCTCCATAATTGTGGCTTAAGTTGAAGTAATTCTTCCACAGTCAATTTGCATTGTACTTTTGTTTTCTTTAGTTCCGTTAGATTGTGTGAATTTTTTTCTGAGTTTCCTTTTCCTTTTCCATGCACTGTGGGGGCTCGTATTATTATAGACTCCTTTTCGTATTCTCCCATGTAATTAGGTAAGGTTGAAACACTCAGGGTTTCCTCTCTATTTCTATCGAGTCTTGATACTTCCTCATATACTTCCTCCAGGTTGGTATTCGGTTGATAAACTTCCACATCTATTTCCTCAAAAGGAGGCTTTGATACTCCAGTTTTCTTCCATTGTTCTTCTCAAAGTCTATTCCATAATTCCTTCGGCCATTCTGCCTCTAAGTCCGGTATTATTGACACAGGTTCATCTTGAATTTTCATTTGTTCACCTTTGTCATCCTTCCTTCTAAGTCCTTTACCTTTGGAGTTGACACATTCTTCGTATTGATCATCTGTTATCCTTGTCTCTAGCAGAGTTGGGATAGTCTTTTCTAGGGTTGCTTGTGCCACCTCTATAAGCTTTCTACATATCGCTAGTCTTTCTTTTTCCGATTCCCCTTGTGGGTAAAGTTTTTCGTGTTGCTCTACATTCGGTCCATTCTTAATTCTAGCTTGGTAAGCTTTCAGCCACATGTCTAAGTCGTCTGGTTTTGGGTCAGCTAGAATTGATCCTGGTTTCTCTATCTCTTGGATAAGTGGTGGCACTGGAATCTCCTCTCGGATCCTGTTGGTGCAGACCAATCACCAATTGAATGTTTGGAAGATTAAGAATGAAGGAAGATTAAATTCTTGAAGTTTGGAAGAAGGATACATTCAGAGGATATGAGGAATGTACACATATGTACATAAGTATAGTTATAGTTCACTTAGATCTTTGATTAGTCATAGACTTGTACAAATTTTTCTATAAATACCTTGAAAATGTCGAGGCGTGATATGAGAGCATATGAAAGAATAGATGAGTGAGTATAGAAGTCAAGAAAGGAGAAGTTAGATGTCATGAGACATGTGAAATGTTAGTTGAGTTTTCCTCTCATCACTCAACTGTAATTTTCTGAGTAATCGAAGAAATATTGCGCCCGATGTTTCTGTGTTTGCTCCGTCTGTGTTAGATCATTTGTAAAATCCTTTTGAGGATATCTAAGTTCATAGTTAATGAGTCTATGACTTGAGTTTTAGAGTCTAATTGTAAACAGGCTAGGAGAATTGTCAATAGGAACATTCATATGTGATGAGTGTTCACACTTCTCTGAAACAGGTGCAAATTTTGATCTTGATTTTTTGGTCAGTTCTCACTCCACAGTTTAAAGTTTTGTGCAAGCAAGCACTTAATCTTTAAGTTGGAAGGTAAGCTACTCGTGGCTAAAAGCATTTGCTTAAACGGGATCTATACTGTGAGAATTAAAGTTAAGAAGTTAGGGGTGTCCAAATCGACTTCTCAAAAGTGCAGATTTAGACATAGGTAACTTGTGAAGTTGATTTCTCAAGTTATACTAAACCTTCTGAAGAAATTTAACTTGGAGGAGGTGCGCAACTTCTAGGCGACACTCCATACAAAATTTCATAGAAAACTTTACATGTTTGATAGGTCAATGAGAAGAAATTGTGCAGTAGACTTTCTGTGTTTTATCTTCTTCACAGAATTTTTCAACTTTTGATAATTTGGAGATTGAACCTCTAATTTGGTGAAGATTTTTGACTTACTCTTGGTATAGAGGTGCTCTAATCATAAAAATAGGTTATTCTTTTGGAGATTAACACTCTCCATCAGATCCTTTGTTCCTTATGCTCAATCTTGTTTCGGATTTGTTTTTTATTTTTTTGACTCTCATTTTTCGCCCATTTATCTTTGAGTTTTTCTCTTCTTTCCTTCCATTTTTGTGCTTTGGTGTTCTGGGTACTCTCGCGTGGATCCTCAAAATCTTCAACTACCTGAACTTTAGGGCTTACCGTTTTATCACTCTCTTGTTCCTGTTCTGGTTGTTTTCCCTTTTTTGCCTTATGTGAGCTCTCGTAATGGCTTTTAATGGCACTGTACACTCCTTATCACTTCCAGATCCCTCTATCACTTCAATTACATTGATTGGTGCAGTATCTTGGACTTTGGTTGGATTCTTAGGACAGTCTCGGAAAAGATGTTCCTTTCCGCAATCATTGCAATATCCTTCCCAAGTCCTAGGTGGTGGTGGATTGTAAGGTCGAGGGCACTCTCTAATAAAATGGTCTCCTCCGCATCTATAACACGGTCCTCTGGGCACAGGTGGTCTAATGGTTGGTCTCATGGGTGGTTGTGCTTTAGGAGCGGTATACATTAGAGTTGCAACCTCAGTGCCATAGATCTGGTCATAATTTTCATATCCATAATAAGCCGAATCATAGGTTGGTTCGTAATCTAACATATTGGCTTCATATGGGTAGTAATCTCCTGGTGGCAGCTCATATCCAGTGTTCGTTGATTCCACATTGATTGTCGATGATGCTGGCACTATGGCTCTTTCCAAATTTTCTTCTGGCTGGGCATACTTCACAGGTACTACCTGTTGAGGTTGTGATAGTTGTGGTCCTAACACTGGTTGTGGTGGTGGATACGGTGCCTGTTCATATGGTCTTGGTGTTCCTACTGATGTTGGATAGGGATTGTATCTGGGCATCTCTCTGCCTTGCTCTCTAGGTGGATATCCATATGGTCGGTACTGTGGTGGTTGGAATGGTCGTGGCTGCCTATTGAATGGACAATTTTCAGTGGTGTGATTAGTGTACTTTTGTTCTATGTGGCAATACAAACGAGTTCCTGGTTGGTGATGTCTGTTGTATGGGTAGGTTTGATGTGCACCGGTCCCTCCTCGCACACACATGTGTGTGGGGTGATCTCCTCCACATAGGCTACATCTTCGTAGCATAGGCACTCTTTGGGCTGGATGTGGGTAAGTTCTTTGTCCCTAGACTCCTAGTTTTTTTGCTAATAGCTCCGCTAATTCTTCCATATTACTGGAGTTGGAAGTAATGGTACTTCGCGAGTCTTCTAATTTAGTGGGGCTAGGTGTGCTCTTGAGGTCCTCAGCTAGGTTATCTTCTAGATCAATGCATTCCTGAAGGCATTCACTCAGGGTTTGTAACCTCTTCACGTAAACTAAGGTTCTCAGGGTTCCATTCGTGAGTCCATCCAAAAATAATGAAATCATTTTTTGCTGAGTGGGTCTCTCAGCCACTGGGCATCTATCCACATACTGATTGAATCTTCGGGCAGCGGTTTTCACTGTTTCATTAGGGTTCTGTTTAAAAATATGGATTAAAAATGGAGAATTGTGTTTAATCCCTCTCTTCGTGAATTCCCCAATGAATTCTTGAAAGAATTGCTCCATGTTCCCAAATTGATTAGGATCTAATGGCTGGAACCAAGTTAGAGCCATTCCTGTGAGGGTGAGTCCAAAACACTCGTACTGCACGAAGAAGTCGTCTACTTGCTCTGCCCTTAGAACTTGTTTAAATTCAACAATGTGATCGTAGGGTTCTCCCAATCCATCATAATGATTTCTTACACACTTGGCCACTTGGATAGGTCTCAGTCTTCTCATTGGTTCTGGCGGTCTAGGCATTACAGGGAAGACAAGAACTGCTGGTCTAACTGGGGGCATTCCCGGCTGTCCTCCTACTGGTGGTCGTGGTCTTACTGGTGGTCGGTACTGATTACCTACCCCTGCGGGGGCCTAATTGGGTGTTTGCACTCCTGGAGTCGCAAATTGTACATGGGTACGGTTTGGCACGCTTCGCTGGCTGGTTTGCCCTGATGTGGTGTGTTCTATCTCTGGTTGATTTCCAAAGGGGTTCTGCGAAGTAGTTGCCTGATCTCTCTGAGGGAATATAGGCACACCCATGTATCTCAGCCGAGCCTTGTCTAAGGCACTAACCAGCCAATATCTCCTCTGATTTTTGTCCAAGTATGTGAGTCTAGTTTCGTCTTCTGGATCCTTCAGCTCATAAAATGTCTTGGGGCTTTCTTCTCTCCCTGGAGCTGGTAAGTTTGTTTGAAGCAATAAATCTGATCCATGGATCATATAGACTTCCAATAGGTAATCGTCTTGAGGTATCAAGTCTCCTCTCAGGACTCGTGTTACTTGGGATTTGCCTATAGGGGTAGTCACAAGCTCCTCAGGGTTTGTTCTTCCTGAGTTTTCTGGCTCCACTTACTCTCCCCTTTCATTGATCATCTCAGGAAATTCAGTCACTATGTAGATGTGACCAATCTTGTCTATGTATGCTCCTCCCTCGTACTTGACAGTAGGTCTGGGCACGATCGTGGCATCCATGGAAGTTACCATCCTAGCCACCGATCTATTTAAGCCATCCGCCACCGATCTATTTAAGCCATCCAGGTAGATGGGGATCTTCTGGCATTGGTAGACACATACTGCAAGTGCGGTAATCTTCCTCTACAACAATCATGAAATTTCTACTTGGAGTTGGACCCTGCATTTCTTCCGAAGCCATGGGTATTTCCTCCTCTGAGTCACTAGAGGTATCTGAATAGACAGAGCGGTGACTAACCTAGGCAGCACTTCCCACAGAAGATATGACACTTCTTCGGCTACTTAGCACTCTCCCTGACCTCAGGTTCATTCACCCCCCTAAGACTCTCTAAGTCTCAAAGACTCTCCTTGAGTGGCTCTCCTAATGCCTCAAGTTGCCTGACAAAATGCTTCAACCACTCTAGACGATACCACTTCCAGGCGATACTGCATTGGGCGATACCGAGCTCACCACGATACGATACCTAAAATCTACACGATATGATACTTGTAGTCGATACGATACTTGTAGTGTAGATGATACGATATTGCTGTTGGTCGCGATACGATACGAGCTATCCTGACGATACGATACCTTCAGAATAGACGATACGATACCAGGGATTCTCTCGATATGATACCAAACTACCAGACGATACCAGGCACTCCGCCAATACGATACTAGAATATAAACCGATACGATACCAACTTGGTATCGCGATACGACTCCAGACAATGAGACGATACGATACCAAGACAAGTGGCGATACGATACCACCAACTTGCACGATACGATACTAGTATGATATCGTGATACCACACTAGGAAGTGGGTGATACGATACTTCAGGGGTTGACGATACGATACCTGGATCAGGGGTGATACGATACCAGGTCCTCGCGATACGATATCTGAGAATCGAGGCGATACGATACTGAAAAGGGGTATCGCGATGCGACACTGGCAGGTGGACCATATGATACCACAGTAGGTAACAATACGATACCACTGGGATAAAGTGTGATCACGATACCAACTTGGCGACACGATACCAAAGTGGTATCGTGATATGAAGACTGGTACTCGACGATACGATACTTCTGCGAGTATCGCGATACTAATGAATTTTTGGTATCACGATACCAAAAACTCAACTGATTGCGATACTCAAGCCAAAATACCTCAAAAATCAAAAATTTTTTCACCCCCTTGCCCTTCTCTCATCCCTCTTCACTCCTAGCCTACTATCTCTTTCAATGAAGTTCAAAAAACAAACTGTTTCCCCCCCGCGATACCGAATGCACAGTTGATCACGTGTTGGTGCACTTTTAGTGTGTTTTTGACTAGGAATTCTTGTTGAAACTTACCTTTGTGGTGTCTTGATTGCAAAGTGAGCTCAATATCCAGCCTTGTCAGCTTGTAGGGCACAATACCACACTCACGATACCGGTCGTTGCTCGCACACGATACCAGAATGCAGGAAAGTATCAAATGAGTCATATTTTTTGGTTTTTATACCTTTTGTGATAGAAACTGAACATTACTAATTTTGGCAAATTTTTTGGGGTTTTTTTGGTGATCTTGGCCTACTCCTACTTCACTTCTCTTCTCCTCTTCTTCTACCCTAACCCTCACTCCTCTTACTCTCCCTTCCTTCTAACCCTAGACCTAAAAGCTCATTACACAAACCTCTGCGATGTGAAGTAACAAGTGCTGAAGTGATTGACTACTTGCCACGGAACGAATTCACTTCTACAAGTATGATTCCATTACACTCGATCTATAACCATCATGAAGGCACCTTGGCTGAGTGTTCCCTGGCAACGGCGCCAAAAACATGTGTACCTAAGTCAAGAAGACTCAAGGACTTGTGCCAAAGAGACTATACCTCGTTTGCAACACAAGTGCGTATAGTGGGAAATTAACACACATTTAAATGTCAATCCGATCGAACGACCTAACCAAGTGTATGAGGACATGAGCACACATGATAGAAAATGAAGTGGTTCCGCTGATATGCATGAGGAAAGACTAATCCACCTCTCAAACTCACTGAAAGACTGAAAGTGTCTGTCGAGATACCTCTTATAGCAGTTTTTAGTAAATCAAGGATTTCTCTTAGCTCCAAAATCTGAATATAATCAATAAGGTACTTGTTTCGAAGTTCTCGATGAGACGCATCTAATGAAAGTGGTTTCACTTGATTCTGACAACCCTGCTTCAAGTTATGACCAAAATAGTGAATGGTGGGAAACACCCACACTCACGCCACAACTTCTACAACTCACACACACACTACAATAGCTCAAAAACAGTGGGGAGGGGTAGACAACAGTCCTACACACACATTCCAAGCATTACACACACATACAAGATCAAAGGGAAGATGGAAATCTGCAAAGAAGAGGCAAATTCGAAATTTTGGAGAGCTTCTTCTTCACAATGGCAAAATGTCTCTACAAAGAGTCACAAAGTGACTTATATACATGTGCCCTAAGTTTGGTCCTTTCACACAAGAGACCGGCACTTTATTCCAAAAAAGTGAATTTCCTACTAATTTACAAGGGATATTTTACAACAAGTTGGGATTATGCAACTTAGAGGACTCCTCTAGTGCATTTACATGGCTTTGAGGGGATTCTCTATGACCTCGAAGAAGAAAAATTATGCCCATTAATTTGAAAATTTTGGGGCTCTTCTCTTGTGCTTCTTTTCTCTGCAACAGTGAGCAACCCCTTAGTCGAGAGAATGTAACCACAGGGTGTATGGAATCAACTACTCGGGCAAGGACTACCAAGAAAGAAAGTTCCATGGATCTTCCCCCAAAGGACCATTTCCATTTGGGTCCCCAAGCGGTCAATGAAGGCTGACCCCAATACACGACACGTCTGGGTGCCCAAGACTTGCTTGTATGCTCAAGTAGCTTCACAAAAGTGCATGAGCCTGACACATCATCCATCAACACTCTCATCATACACTTCTGGGCACACCCCTACAAGACACACTTCCACACATGAAATCATGCCTAGGATTGTCTAGGAGTGGGTACCTAAAATGTCCCAACTCCAAGAAGAAATGAAAAGTTTGGAGGATAAAACCTTGCCTCAAACCACTTGATCCATGGGTGTAAATCCATCCGCATCAGAATTGATGCATCCCGAGTACAATGCACATCTTGAGTATGCATCTAGGGACAAAAATGATAACTTACCAACTCACACTCACAAATCACGAGAAACATCTCACTAACTAATGCATTAACCACATCCATAGCATGTTGGTATTGTTGAGGGAACATGATATTATCATGTTTTGGATAGAATGCTAATGTAACTTCCTTTTTTCAGGAGATAGGCATAACATGGCTGACATAGGAACTAGCTCCCAAGCAGGAACAAGTCAACAGGTGGTTGATTTAGAGAAATTACCCATCATGCCAGAAACAACTGAAAGACTAGAGGAATTGCAAGCAATTCAGATTATACAAATATAGGACCCCCCAGCTGGACATACCTTGCCTATCGGTAAAGCTTCCCACT
This sequence comes from Ceratopteris richardii, assembly GCA_020310875.1. Lineage (NCBI taxonomy): Eukaryota > Viridiplantae > Streptophyta > Polypodiopsida > Polypodiales > Pteridaceae > Ceratopteris > Ceratopteris richardii. The sequence continues at coordinate 35,885,849 of CM035429.1, read as the reverse complement.
AGTTTAGTGTTGCAGGTCCTTTGGGAGAAGGATCATTCCTTTGGGAGGCAGAGATAGAATTCAATGGAAAGTGGGGAAAATATCATTTCTTTACACACGAATTTGAGAAGCTACAAAATGTAGAAGCGCTACACCCTGTATGGCAAAAAGTAGGTTTGGACACATATTTCGGTGCTCGGCTTCCAAAACCAGATTTTATGAGATGCTACTACCTCACCAACAATTTGACTCGGAGCAAGCATCCCAAAGGTCTGAGCACTTTTGCACTCCCCTCTCTGATGAAAGGAAATGAGCTGAAGAGCTTTAGGTTAACCAACAACCTAGTGTGATGGGCCCTAGACATGCGCGGAATGCATATACCTATAGAGAAGGAAGTCCTTGTACCAGACAACATGAAGAATCAGAACCTTACTAAGCTCAAGGATATGGTAGCGATGAAACCTAATATTGTTGTCCACCTAAGAATCTGTGTATGCAACACTTTGCATTCCCTACTCAAGAAAGGTTTACCATGCCACCCAAAAAGATATGGTTCAGTCTCTACCTTACATACATCCAGAACTTAACAATCAACTTGCCTCACTGGATTATCAACCAAATCCACCTAGCACACAAGCGATGGCCATGGCCATGCAAATCAGTCTTATATGGCAGTTGTGCATTGACAAGGATTACTTATAGATGTTTGGCATATGATATTCCCATTCAGAGAGCCCTAATGTGGAGTAGAGTGCAACGATTCCAAGGGCGAACATCAATTGGACCACCTTCCAAGAGGATGAGAGGAACCGTGCAAGTACCTTGTGATCAACCACATGGAGCCACCCTAACAGTGGATGTTACTCCACCACCCCAAAGGGTTCGAAAGCCATCACCCATCTTGATCTAGCTCTGATACCATTGAAAGAACTTGGAGAAGCTTGTACAAGATAGAAAAGTGAGTTTTGAAGTGACGAAGTTTGGTCTAGCCAACTGGCACAAGACCAGCCCTTAAGCTTATGGAGACTCAAATAGACCTTATACGCATGCGATAAAAGCAATGAAATGCACTATGTACTTTGGAGCATCAAGGAGGAGGAGTCGATACAAAATAGATAGGTTCGCACATCGACTAGCTCAAAAAAACTTACTATCTATGGAAGAGACAATGAACTTCAAATGCTCATAGCGACCAGCGTGATTACAACTAGAAAAAATATTTTTATGGGAGTGATACACATAGGAATGAGTGTATATAATGCAAAAAAGTATAAGTATTAAGCAAAATATGTTATAGGAATGAATCAAGAAAAATATTTTTTAAAAAATACAATAAGTGAGCATCAGAAAAAGAACCCTTCAACAGATATTCTTTCAACACGATAGCCTTTGATGTAGATCAAATCCACCTCAAGCATAGTGTAAGCTTGATGTTGCAACATGTATAAATGTGCATGTATGTGTATGTGTGTGTAAATGTGCATGTATGATGTATATGTGTGTGCATGCATGTATTTGTACCTCTTGTCGCACTCTTTTCTCTCTCTCATATACATACATACATACATACATACATACATACATAAACACACATACTCATATCCACATATATATACATAAAAGCAATGTGTACCGTGCATTATCACAATGATGATCCATAAGTGTTCGCATCTCTTTTAGACAACACTTATGGGACCATCTTGTCCCAAACTCTGTCTCAAGTGAACTAAGTACATATTTTTTATCCCTCTCATCATGCTCACTACAAAAATTAAAAAAATCATATAAATAAAACATAAGATATTTATTTCAATATATATGTAAAATTTATACTTCCATTACAAGTGGACAAGACACACGTAAGAGTCCCATAATGCTCACATTCTTCTCTTGAACTCCAATCCATTCCCTAGATACACTATATTCCCCTCTGGCTCTATATCCCACTCTAGCACTAAGGTGCCTATGCATGTCCTCATAGGCACCTGTGCTCTACTATCATGATCTAGAGGTGGTATAGGTGTCTTGAAAATACATAGATAAAAATAAATAAAAATATGTGTTCTAATATCATTAAAAATATATGAAAGAAAACATACCTATGAATAGATAGCTGTCTTCGTGCATCTGGAGCCGCAGAAGAGCCCTCCTATGATCGTTGGGTAAGCATCTGGATCACAAAATCCATCCCATGCATGATGATCGCTAAAGTATTAGGCGGAACTCTTGCTCTCATAAAACTTTTTACATATGTATGTGTGTATATGTGTATGTAGGTGAATATGTGAGTGTATGTATGCATGTAAGCATGTATGTATGCATATGCATGTGCATTATGTATGCAAATGTATGCATGTGTGTGTATGCATGTGTGTATGTGTGTGTATGCATGTAAGTATGTATGTATGCATATGCATATGCATTATGTATGCATATGTATGCATGTATGTGTATGTGTGTGTGTATGTGTCTCTATGTGTGTGTATGCATATATGTGTGTGTATGTCTCTATGTGTGTGTCTATGCATATATGTGTGTGTATGTGTCCATGTGTGTGTATGTGTGTCTATGTGTGTATATACATGTGTATCTATATATATGTGTCTATATGCATGTGTATGCATGTGTGTAAATGTGTGTGGATGTGTGTATGTATGTGTGTAAGTGTGCATGTGTCTATGTGCGTATGTGTGTGTCTATGTGTGTATATACATGTGTATTTGTATATATGTGTCTATATGCATGTGTATGTGTGTGTGTGTAAATGTGTGTGGATGTGTGCGTGTAAGTGTGTATGTTTCTATGTATGTATGTGTGTGTATCTATGCATGTGTGTATGTGTGTATAAGTGTGTATGTGTGTATGTGTGTGTGTCTATGTGTGTGTGTGTGTATGTGTGTATGTCTGTGTGTATGCATGTGTAAGTGTGTCTATGTATGTGTGTAAGTGTGTGTGTGTGTGTGTGTCTATGTGTGTATGTGCGTGTGTGTCTATGTGTGTGTGTGTCTATGTGTGTAAGTGTGTGTGTGTGTGTATGTGTGTATGTGTGTATGTCTGTGTGTATGCATGTGTATGTGTGTGTGTAAATCTATGTGTATATGTGTGTATGTGTGTATGTGTGTGTATGTGTCTATGTTCATATGTGTATGCATGTAAGCATGTATCTATGCATATGCATGTGCATTATGTATGCATATGTATGCATGTGTGTGTGTATGTGTGTGTATGCATGTAAGTATGTATGTATGCATATGCATATGCATTATGTATGCATATACATATGCATTATGTATGCATTTATATGTGTGTGTGTGTGTATGTCTCTCTACGTGTGTGTGTGTGTATGCATATATATGTGTGTATGTGTGTGTATGTGTGTGTGTATGTGTGTGTCTATATGTGTGTGTGTGTGTCTATGTGTGTAGGTGTATGTGTGTGTATGTGTGTCTATGCATGTAAGCATGTATGTATGCATATGCATGTGCATTATGTATGCATGTGTGTGTATGTGTGTGTATGCATGTAAGTATGTATGTATGCATATGCATATGCATTATGTATGCATATGTGTGCATGTATGTGTAGGTGTGTGTATGTCTCTCTACGTGTGTGTGTATGCATATGTGTGCATGTATGTGTATGTGTGTGTATGTCTCTCTACATGTGTGTGTGTATGCATATATGTGAGTGTATGTGTCTAAGTGTGTGTGTATGTGTGTGTACGTGTGTGTGTGTCTATGTGTGTATGTGTGTGTGTGTGTCTATGTGTGTGTCTATGTGTGTATATACATGTGTATCTATATATGTGTGTCTATATGCATCTGTATGTGTGTGTGTGTAAATGTGTCTGGATGTGTGTGTGTGTAAGTGCGTATGTGTCTATGTGTGTGTATGTGTTTATGTGTGTGTACATGGCTATGTGTGTGTATGTGTCTATGTGTGTATGTGTATGCATGTATGTATGCATATGCATGTGCATTATGTATGCATATGCATGTGCATTATGTATGCATATGCATGTGCATTATGTATGCATATGCATGTGCATTATGTATGCATATGTGTGTGTATGTGTGTGTAAGCATGTAAGTATGTATGTATGCATATGCATATAAATTATGTGTGTATGTGTCTATGTGTGAGTGTGTGTGTGTCTATGTGTGTATGTGTGTGTATGCATGTGTATGTGTGTGTAAATCTGTGTATATGTGTGTGTATGTGTATGTATGTGTGTGTATGTGTGTGTATGTGTATGCATATATATATATATATATATATATATATATATATATATATATATATATATATATATATATATATATATATATATATATATATATATATATATATATATATATATATATATATATATATATATATATATATATGTGTGTGTGTGTGTGTGTGTGTGTGTATGTATGCATATGCATGTGCATTATGTATGCATATGTGTGTGTATGTGTGTATGCATGTAGATATGTCTATATGCATATGCATTATGTATGCATATGTATGCATGTATCTGTATGTGTGTGTATGTCTCTCTATGTGTGTGTATGCATATGTGTGTGTGTGTCCATGTGTGTGTGTCTATGTCTATATGTGTATGTGTATGTGTGTATATGTGTGTGTATGCATGTAAGCATGTATGTATGCATATGCATGTGCATTATGTATGCAGGTGTGTGTATGTGTGTGTATATGTGTGTACACATGTAAGTATGTATGTATGCATATGCATATGCATTATGTATGCATTTATGTGTATGTGTGTGTATGTCTCTATGTGTGTGTATGCATATATGCATGTGTATGTGTCTATGTGTGTGTGTATGTGTGTGTGTGTGTGTGTCTATGTGTGTATGTGTGTGTCTATGTGTGTATATACGTGTGTATCTATATATATGTGTCTATATGCATGTGTATGTGTGTGTGTAAATGTGTGTGGATGTGTGTGTGTGTAAGTGTGTATGTGTCTATGTGTGTGTGTATATGTGTGTGTATGTGTGTGTGTATGTGTGTGTGTATGTGTGTGTGTCTATGTGTGTATGCGTGTGTCTATGTGTGTATATATGTGTGTGTATGCATGTGTATGTGTTTGTTGTTAACCTTTGGAGTTGTCCTCTCCAATCATTATAGCACAAAAGATCAACTACACATCTTTAAATTGTCAATCCGGGAAGTATGCAAAGACCAAAACCCCTTCTAGTTAATGGAATCCAAGAATAAGGGTTGGAGTGACTGATTTTCTGAGAGATTCATGGAAAAGGAAGGTAATAACTAGGGTTTTTATTATCTAGAATTCTATAACAGCATTTTCAATGATTCTTGTGCCTAAAGTGTGCCATTTTCTCTGTAGAATACAGTTATGAAGTCAAATTTAAAAAAAGTACCTGTATCACACAGACGAGACAATCATGATTCTGTTAAAAATGATATTTTTTGATTCCAACTTCATTCTTTTGCTTATTCTTGCTTACAAAAATAAGATTCACCTATCCTTATTCATCTCACTCAAAAATACACAACTGAAGCTCACAAATTCCATGGATCACACAAAGAATAGACTCAACAAATCAAGAGAAAGAACATGAAAAGAGAAAACACAATTTTCTACAGGAGAGCTCTTCTCATTACTTGGGTAGCATTAATAATACAACCAACCCTCTCAAAATAGAGGAAATTATCTTTTATACTTTTTCAAGTGTCCTCTTTCACACTTGAATTTTGGTCCTTTTCACCTTCTATTCTAAAAATATGCTATCAAAGAGCTTCCAAAAATTCTAGGAAAAGTACATATGATCCTATTTTACATGAGGAAGACTCTTCCTCAATTTTTACATCATTTGTATAAATATGTCTACCAATTTTTGACATTTTACAAACAAATTTCTTTCAGAAATTGCTTCTTCTAACATCCTTCCCCTCCTAGACTTTTTGGCCCCTAACAAAAATATCCTGACAAGAAAAATAATGCGAGCTTCCTTCATTTCTTCTTTCTTTGATAAACCTGTGATAACAGATCAGGACTCCTCCTTTCTATAATGTTCAAATTATTCACCATCTCAAATAAAGCTTTCCTCCATTGTACTGTTGCCTCTGGTCTGTCTATCACATCTTTCTTCAAGTATTCTGTATAAGCAGCCTCATATGTAGTGAGTCTTGATTTTGTGATTATTGATAAATTCCCAAAAATTTCTGAATCCCTTTCAAAAAATCCATAGTCAAAGGCATCCTAAAAAATTTGGAGATATTGGCTACCCAAAAATACTATTCTGCTGTAATATGCCATTAAGCAAAGTCTGTCTGGAGTTTCACTTAGATCAAAGAGTAAAACATCGATCGGTGAATTGAATCAAATGTAATTGAGAGTCCTGACATCTGTATCTGTGAATGTTTCTATACATGCCACTATGAGTCGCATCACTCTTATTAATAAAATGCAAGCTGGATCATTTACATCTTTTTATGTAGTTATAACAGACTCTGCTGTATCAATGATATACTTCTTGGTTGGCCATGTTCCTGCTTTAGTTAGGTCCTACTATTTTTGGAAAATTCAGCCATTTTGCTGGAATTTGCCTTGCATTTCTTCTTTCCGAAAACACTGTCCATTCCCTTCTTCTAGCTACTAGACAATAAGTTGGATTTATCTTTAATTGCAAAGGTGCCTCTTTCCAGATCTTCCTGCATTCCTTGTTAGCATCCAACCATCTGTTCCGCCATTTTGGGTTAGCTTTTTCGAACAACTCCTTAGTGACATTAATATCTTCTTCATATTCCAAATATCTATTTGGTGGTAGTCCTACCCTTGCAATCATAATTTCTAATACTTTTCATAATCATACAAAATGGTATTCCTAGACCATCTGCTACCCAATGGTGTTGATCTCGGTTAACTCCTTTGTTTAGAGCAAAATTTACAATCTGTTCTTCATATTCATTATGCATTTTTCTTATAAATTCCATTCTTGATTCTCTGTCTGTTATAAGCTTTTGAACAAATTCATATGAATATTCTTCAATAGCTTTGTCTTCTGGTTCATCGAAATTTTGAATTTTGTTATCTTCAGCTCCTTCATGTTCCTCTGCTTGTGTAGTCACCACCTGTTCTTCAACCTGTTTTTGTGAATCTTCCAAGTTTTTCTGTAGCTTCTCCACCATCAACATTAATCCTTGATTTTGGGATATCAACAACTCTTTCTTTGATTTCCATTCACTTCTTTCTTTTTCCATATCCAAATGCCGCTTCTCCAATTCCTTGACTTCCTTTAATTCTGTTTGTAACCTTAGAATTTCTTTATTCAACTCCTCCCTCTCATCCTAGGTTATTTGTACAATCTTACTTTCTTCTTTCATTTGGCCTTCCTCCATCAACAATCTATTTATGTCTTCATTAGCTTTGACCATGATCTGATATGAGCTTTGAAGGGTTCTAAATCTTCCTTCCATTTTCTTTAATTCCAATTCCATCTTACTACTATGCTCCAACTACTTAGCATATTTGTTTTCAAGAAATTAAATTTTATTTTGTTGTTGAACCTCCAGCTCTTCCAATGAGATTATCCTTTTTAACAAATCTCCTCACCTGTTCCTCTAACTGTTCCTTTTCTTTCTTTTGCTCAGTAATAATTCTACTGCCTTTCACAAACTCTGATTCAGCCACCATTCCTGATATAATCATATTTCTACTAGATGGTGTGAATTGCTCTATATTACTCATAATAACTTTAAGGCATACGTGATATCCTTGGGTATCCTTTCTAGAACAGTTTCCAATTCTATCTGTTTTACTTCTATCTGCTTCTCCTCCTTTAGTTCTTCTTTATCTGCATCTTCTTCCTCATACTCTGGTGTCTCTTTCATTATCTCCATCCCTTTTCCATCACTTTGCTTTTGCCTTTCCTGAATATCATGTAATTCTTCTTCCTGGATTTTAGTTCTTGATTGGTCCTGTAGTTGTTGCTTTGTGACTTCCATACCCTGTTCATCTAAGTCCATAAGATCTGTTTCTATTTCCACCTCCTGTGTATATGTGAAATCTTCATTATGTCCTAGATCACAGAGTACTTCTTCTATTCTCTGATTTACATCTCTTTTTGCATTCCCCTCTTTAATCTCTTTGAAATCCATCTTTTCCAATACTTCCTCTGTTTCTTCAATCTAACCTTTATCTTCTTTACTGTGCACAGAGCTGCATATCTGAGCTTCCTTTTCCACTTCTAGCTTTTCCTCATTTAGTTGAGAATAAGGTTGCTGAGATGGTTTTGACCATATTGCTTTGAATCCTGTGTCCACCAATCCACTACTAAGTTCCTTCCTTGCTTCACCTACTTCTTCTTCCATTACTTCTTTACCATTCAATTTCCTTGTTGATTCCTCAATACTCACTTGTTCTATTGGCTCTTCACAGAGGTGTATTCCCTTTGATTTTTGGCTTAACTCCTCTGGTGTTACACTCTTTCCTGAGGCTTGAATTATTTTGATTGGTGTACTGGGAACTGAAAGATTTAAACTTTTCAAAAGAAAGTTCTCAATGTCACTTTCTGAATCTGAAGAAAATTGAGAAAGAGCAGCCACCCCCTGTTTGTCCATTTTGTGTCCTTCCTTTTCTATTGTATTTTTCTGATTCTTTTCTTCTAATGAGTTGTTTGTTGGCTCTACAACTTGTACATGTTCTACTGCCTTACCCTTATCTTTTTTGGTTAACTTCCTTTTTTGAAGAGGTTTCTTATGAACTTTCTTCTTCACTACCACTGTAGTTCTAGTTTCTAGAGGACCTTGTAATTCCTTTAAATATGCCAACAATTCCACTTCCTTTTTGACAAACACTTCTTCAGTTTCTGCAACCATCATCTGATCATGTAGCTCTTCGTAATGTTCCACTTCTTCTTGTATCCAATCAGTTGCTTTACACGAATAATTCTCCAACATCTTCTGATACTGAGCTTCATAGATCGCCCTTTTATCATTTCTTTGAGTTAGATAAGCATACAACTGTTCCTTACTCGTTTGAGGTGGATCAGGTTCCTTTGAGGACTGTACTTCCTTTTGAGCCGCTTCATACTCTTCTTTTGTTGCTTCTTCCTGTTCCAATACTACTTTCCTAGGATTCAATCTTCTCTTCTTTACTGGAATAACTTCTTCTGATACCCCTTTCCTTTTCCTTTCTGATCCCCTCATGCTTGTTTAGGCTTTTGCTTCTCTTATGTTCATCATCTTAGGAATTTTAACTCATGACATCAAATTCCTAAAATATTGAGCTTTGGAGCCAATTTTAGCTGATCCTCCATCCCTAAAACATGATATATAATTTTGGTTAAAAACTGTGCTCCATTCATAAACTTCCTCCGTTCCCAATGCTTTGCTGCTTCCTTCAACTGGTCATGAATGTAAGGGGTTACATCCATTACTCCAAATGGTTTTTTCTTGTCCTTATTATTGAGCATGACCAATGTTACTGGCTTATGTGGCATTGTATGTCTTGGCAACTTTGGAAAACACAAATATTGAAGAAACATTTTGATGGAAAATTCTTCATTTTCCTTTCCTTTGAAATCCACAAACTTTGAATATCCAGCATAAGTTGCTTTGTTATTTTTGACAAAACTGCAATCCAATTTAGTTCCCATGGAATAAAATTGAAGAGCTACCTTGATGTGTTCTGCTTTTATAGTGATCTGTACCTCTTTGTTTTCTTTGTCCTTGACTGAACATCTGAAATATGTGTCATTGCCTTTGCCAACTTCCAACAGACTATTCATAACTTTTGATACTCTTTCAAAATCTATAAAGAAGAGAGGTTCATCCAATATTCTGTGTAACCCCACTGCTTTCCATCTTTTATAATTGGCTACAACTTTCTGAAATTTGTAGAATTCCTGACATAGCATTGTGTATTTATGCCCTCCAATTCCTACTACAAAGATGTGCTGACCAATGATATTGAAAGTTTCCTTCAGCTCCTTAGCTATCTTTTCTTCTTCTGGGATATTCTGTTCTTCATCAGATTCTAGCTCCACACGTTCCACTGTTGCTTCATTGTCTAAAAACCAATGTCCTCTTGACAAAGTTACAGAGTCAGCTTTGAAATCATGAATGGGTAGTTCCTTTGGATTCACCATTCTCGAGAAAGTATATCATAAAAAAAATAAACTCCACCCACATCAGTCACAAGAAATATAAAAAGAAATCACATTTATCTTTGAGGTAACAATCTACATTTGATAAAAAACAAAAGAGAAACATTTGTTTTACAGGTACTACACAGTTGAAGTGATCATCACATGGTGTTAGCAAGATATCTAGTGCTCTCCCCTTCTTTTTTTAAATAAGAAAGTAATGAAAGTAAATCTAAAAGAATTTAGACAAATATAAGAAAAATATCAAAGGACAGGAAAAACAAATAATTACACATTGACTGCTTAGTTTTGCTAACTTATAACCTAAATCTTGCTGGTGCTTTATAACTTATGAAAGAAAAATTTTGATTTTCTCCAATTTCCAATAATTTTCTCTTTTATCTTCTTCTTCTCTTCCCCTCCTATTCTTTTTCTTAGCAAAAAGAATGAGGTAAAGTACATGGAAATAATTTCAATATTGTCTTAAATCCATCTTGATGAAATTTTGAGAATCCAATCATTTGTTGCTTTTCATGCTTCTGCACTATTTTTGTATCTCCATCCTTGTTTTTTCTCCATTGAAGAAAGTTTGTTTTTTCACCTACAAATACTTGATTCCTGTTGACTTTATTTTTGGAGTAAAACAATCTGTTTTTGATAAACTGTGCTAGGATGTCTTCATTTTTTCCTTCCATTTGGTGTTAATGAATCTCTGTGATGAATAGCACTTGGATTTCTTTGGTTTCCACAACCTTTCTGAATTGGTGCCTAGATTTTTCTGATTATTCCCTGCTTTCCACCTTTCCATTGTCTTGTCAGCATAGTTGGTTTTTTTATTTTTCTCCTGTTTTTGTAGGAAAAGTGAATCCTTCCAAATCTGAATCATAGATGTCCTGTTGAGTTTCCTGTTCTTCACAACTCAATAAAAACATTAAAAACCTTTTATCATTTATTATCAATTTGAGCTTCATATTTTCAAAATCCAAAATTGCTTTACCTTGCTTCAGCCATGGTTGTCCTAAAATTAATTTCTCAGTCATCTTATGATCAGGCCATTCTTCACAATCTATTTTCATTTTTTCTTCATTGAACTTAACTTCAATAGATGGAGAAGACAAGCTTTGTATTATCTGACCATCTAGTGTTTTGATAAGAGTCTTACTCTTATTCCTTTTAAATTTAAGCTTATCTAACAAAACTAAACTGATCAAATTAACTTGTGCACCTGAATCTATCAAAACCTTGATTTTCTCATTATGAAGATTCATTGTTATAATAGGCAAATGCTCTCTCACTCTTGAAGGTGTTCCACACAAGAGGGCTTCTCTAAGCTCCTTGACCTTTCTTATTCTTTCCTTTGCCTCCTGTTGAGCCTCATACCTAATTTTTTCCTCTTCTTTTTTCCTATTTTGAGCTTGATGTATTCTTCTCCATTCAGGAATAGTTAATGGAAGATCAAATTTGGCATGATTTCTCCATCTATATTAGCTAATTGGATAGCTCCACTGTTAGTGATTTGATTGATAATATAAGGTCCATGACCCTTCTTCTGAAATTTTTCTGATGTTCCTTCACTGTATATGCCAAAACTAAATCCCCTTCTTGCAAATCTTTTTCTTTAATATGAACATCATGATAAGCTTTCTGCCTTCTTTTATCTGCATATATGCTCATGATTGCTTGAAGTCTGGAAGCTCCAAGTTTTTCCAATTCCACCACTCTCTTAGATAACTCATGTCCAGTCCACTTGTATTGATTTCCCACCTTTAATGTTGGAATAAGAAATTCGAAAGGCAAAATTGCATTTTGTCCATATACCAAATTAAATGGTGTTGTTCCAATTGCAGTTTTGTATGCAACTCTATAAGCCCACAAAACATGATTAAGTTGCAAATCCCAATCATTCCTATTTGTATTTACCAATTTTGATAAAATAGTGCAAAGTACCTTATTAGTACTTTTTGTTAATCCATTGGCTTGTGGATGATAAGGGGCTGACTTTCTATGACTAATCATGAAATACTCAGTTATGTTTTCTGTTACTTGGTTCAAAAAATGAGTCCACCTATCACTTACAACTTCAGTTGGTAATCCAAATCTGGTGATAATATTTTCATAAAGAGATCTTGCAGTGGTCTGAGCATTATTCCTTTTTGTAGCCTTGGCCTCTGCCCATTTGGTCAGGTAATTTGTGGCTACTAGTATATATTCAACATGGGATTGTTTTGCTGGAGGATGTATAGGTCCAATGAAATCCAACCCCCATTTACTAAATGCTCTTGCTAAAATAAGTGGTACTAATGGCATATTATCTCTTTTATTTGGTTGACTCACTCTTTGGCAAATGTCACATCTTTTCACATAAGTTCTTGCATCAGGAAATAGAGTTGGCCACCAAAAACTAGAATATAATATCCTTTCACTTGAAAAATGTCCTTCTGCCACTCTAGAATGTGCCATCTCTAACATTTCCATATACTTATTTTCAGGAACACAGATTCTTAAATATCCATCCATCCATCCCTTTCTTGTACAATTGATCTCCTATCAGTTGATACTCCTCAGAAATCATTTGTAAATTCCTTGAGTCTTGTTGGAGATTCACTCACTAATTAGGCATAAAGACGTGAAGATGTATGAAGGATAAAGAAAGACGAAGAGAAGCAGAAACAAAGTATTCAGAAAAATCAAAGCCTTAGTGAAGGGACAAATTCACGCCTATAATATACAACGTAGAAACTTCCAGAATTATGAGTTTTTGAATCTCGGATGAAAATGTATATAAGAGAGTTGAGAGAGTGCTTAGATAGAGTGTGAATATAGATGTATGTGTAGAAGAAGCAAGTGTGTGTATGTAGAGATGAATAATAGAACATGAACTATCGGGTATTCATCTGAGAGAGAGATGGTAAGGAAGAACTACTCAGTATAGGAGAGTTCTCCATGGCTATGAGCGAAGTGAGGCCAAGCCATTCTGTACACATCTTCTCTAATAGAAAACACATACTTATGTGGAAAGATCTGAGCACATTCTCCTTATGCGAAGAAATCTAAGTGATTTCATGTTACTGTGAAAGTTAGTTAACAGTTACAGTTTTCTCAGTACATGTTTTATGGTACTTCTGCAAGTTAGATCTTGTAGTATAGTGTAAAGGCTTTCATGAATGATAGCTTAACGTGAAGCTAGTAGTCTCAACTACAAACTCATCAAAGAGTTTTCTGAAAGGGGACATGTACACATAGTACTAACTCTGACCGTAAAGACATCCAGAACTGGTGAAGTTTTTTCTCAAACTTCAGATAGAGTTCATTTACTGAAGGAAGCTCAGGTATTACTTCCTTACTTCATCTACAGTCATTTGAAGTAATTACAAACAGGATTACAGTTGATTTTGGTAACATTCCGGTACAATTTCGGTAAGATTACGGTGACAGTCCCGTAATAGTCCAGTGAAGTTCCGATGGTATTTTGGTGAGTTCAAAACACAATTTTTGACATAGTTAAGTGACAGAAAGATTATCTAACTGTCAGCAAACACAGTAGTGTAAAGTTTGAAGTAAATCAGTTCAGAATTGAAGCTTGAAGAAAACGCAAAGCTTTCTGTAAAGTGAATTTTCAGTTTTCACTAAATACAGCTATAAAGTTTTCAATTTCAGAAGGTTGCTAAGCTACTGATGATTATAGAGGTGTTCTAATATCACTCTAGCTTAATTCTAGTTGAGGCGTGGCAATTTTTTGCAATCTTGTTAGTGAACAAGCTTTTGCCATGACATCACATAACCTCAACAAGTGGTATCAGAGCGAAAGGTTCTGAAGAGCAGAAAAGGTTTCTCAGAAGTAGAAATGGAAGTAAAGATACAAGAGAATTTGAAGAATTCTTCACAAGAAAAGTGAAGGCTAAGGAGATCAACAACAAACAGAATCAAAGAAGCATTCTGAAGTCATTCTCAAGGATAAAGATTTACAAAAGGTAAAATATTTTAACGATAAACTCACCGGCAATAACAAAAACAAGAAGATCATGGCAAATCACATTTCTATTGACAAACTAGAAAGAGATAACTATCTCGCATGGGTAATGCGAATGGAAGCCTTACTTATGAGTAAGGACTTAATGAAATATGTAAGAGGAGAAGAAAAGAAGCCTACTTTTCAAGATGACAGTCAACCGAAGAAAGAAGAGTTAGAAGCCTTGAAGCTGTGGCAGAAGAAAGATGCAACGGCAAGAGCTTATATTTACAATACTATTACAGATCATCTACTACCACATATTAGAGGTCTGGAGAAAGTGAAAGACATATGGGGTGCATTGGAAGATCATTTCCAAAATACTACTAAAGCTAGGAAGGGTAGCTTATGGTCAGAGTTTACAACGTTCAAGAAAAAGCAAAGTTAAAGCATTAGTGATTATGTCACTAAGATGAAAGACTTGGCAGACAGTCTTGGATCTATTGACGAAGATATCAAAGATCACAGGTTAATAGCGTAAGTGCTTGTAGGATTAAGAGGAGATGAAAGGTGGAAACATTTCGTACTTTCAACTGAACTGTCATTAAATCATTTTGTACCAGATTTAAATCAGTTGCTTGGACTAATGCTAACATTTGAGCAAGATTTAAAGACAAATGGAGATAAAGGACATTGTTCTGGTATGTACGCAAAGAATAAGAAGAAAGGTGATAAAGGTAAAGAAAAGGATGATGAAGAGATGACTACTCAAGCAAATTATGCAAGAGGAAGAGGTAACATCAGAAAAAGAGGTAATACAAAAGGAAGAGGTAACATCAGAAAAAGAGGTAATACAAAAGGAAGAGGTAACATCAGAAAAAGAGGTAATACAAAAGAAGTCTTATTGGATCTGTGGACTAAGCAATCATTTAGCTCATGATTGCTGGCATAATTCTCAAGGACCAAGTCAGAATAACAACAGTAGAGGCAGAAGCGGAAGATATCAAAGCGACAGACAAAGCCAAAGAGGTGGACATGGTAGAGGTGGAGCAAGAAGTTGGGGACAGAATCAGTCTCACAACACTACCTACTACAACTATGTGAATGATATGCAAAACGACGATCATACAACATTGATGATAAATTCGATAAGTACGTCAGAGAATGAAGACCTCAAGGTATCCTATATTGACTCTGGTTGTTCAAATCATTTGTCAAGAAATAGAATTGTTATCAGAACTCGAAGGAGGTATTTCAAATCATACAGTACAAACAGGTGATAACACAAAACATAATGTAAGGTCAATTGGAAAGGTAAAGTGTAAGAATGGAGCTGACCTACTAACAAATGTTTTGTATGTTCCAACAATTCCGAAGAATCTTATTAGCGTGGGACAGATAGTAGAAAAAGGTTTTCAAGTCAAGTTTACAAATGAAGGAGTATTTGTTGAAGATCTAGAGAAAGGATACAAACAAATTGTCCATGGTAAAAAGGAAGGTAGACTTTTACTCTTAAAGTACAAGCGAATGTTGGTCAACCTTTAATCACACATGGTGATGAAGTTTTTACAGAGTTAGACCTCTGGCATAAGAGGTTAGGACATTTTAATGAAAAAGGAATCAAAGTTATGGTGGAGAAACAATCTGTAAAAGGATTTCCGAATATGAAGAATCAACATATGATTCACAAATGTGAAGCCTGAAGCCCACAGGTTACCATTTCAGAAAAATGGTTATAAACACGATGGTCTTCTAGAGCTCATACATACAGATGTATGGGGACTGATAAAAGAAGGATCTATCAGTGGCTCAAGGTACTACGTTATTTTTATTGATGATGCAACAAGATGGATAACTCTTTCTGTTTTGAAAGAAAACTTAGAAGTATTTGGAGCTTTCAAACATTTTCATGTATATGTTGAAAGACTTACAGGACAAAAACTCAAAAGACTAAGGTCTGATGGAGGAGGATAATATTTTTCTCAAGAATGCAATGATTATCTGTGGAATGCAGGTATCAAAAGAGAAATAACTTGCAGGTATACACCACAACAAAATGGAGTAGCAAAGAGGAGAAACTGAACTCTAGATGAGTTTGCAAGAGCAATGTTAAAGGAGAAGAATTGTCCAAACTATCTTTGGGATGAGGCTGTAAATATAGGCACATATCTTGTAAACAGATTACCATGTGCAGCTTTAAATGGAATGACCCCTTCTGAAGCCAACACTTGATGACTGCAAAGTGTTTGGATTAGTTGCGTATGCTTATGTACCATCACAACTTAGACATAAGCTTGAACCAAAAGCTGAAAAATACATGTTCATCGGATATGATGAAAAGCAGATGGGTTATAGGTTATGGAGCCCTTTAACCAAATAGTTTATTATTTCCAGAGATGTGACATTTGATGAAGAGAAGAGTTGGTATGCAGATAAAGAGCATAGTGTTGAAACACTTGAAGAAGAGATGAGAAGAATTGAAAAAGGGAAATCACATATGCAGGTAAATGGAGAAGAAGATCATATGCAGGCAAGTACATCCAAGATTGGATCAAGTATGAGAAATGAAGATGGATCGAGATTTGATGAAGATGTGTATTCAGATACACATGAAGAGTTTGAACCAAGAAGATCAAACAAAGTAAGGAAACAACCCACAAGGTATTCCTATGATACTTCTTATTTGACTCAGAAAAACTATGCTTACTTAGTAAAGGAAGATGGAGAACCTCTGAATTACAGTGAAGCGAAAGGTAAAGTAAAATGGGAAGAAGCAATGAAGGAGGAGTTCAATGCGCTGGAAGAGAACAAGACTTGGAAACTTGTTCCAAACCCAAATGGTAAGAAAGTGATTGGAAATAAATGGGTTTACAAAGTTAAGAAGCTTGCAGATGGAAGGATAGCTAGATACAAAGCTAGACTGGTAGTCAAAGGCTATGCTCAGATGCATGAGCCTATAGATCTGTAATAATTTAATCTTGAGCATTAACTTGTGCTTTAGCTTCCTTGACCTCTTCGTCCCACTTGAGTTGGTTGGCACACATTATAGCAAGTTGATCATTATCTTGTGTGCATTTTTATGTGTATTTGGCCACAACCTCTTTCAATTTATTTCTTAATTCATTTGTGTCTTGCATGTACCGTGATTCCCATTGGGCTCATAGTGCTTGGTCTTGATTAAACTGGTCAACATACTTGTCGATTTGTGCATGAAGCTGAGCCACATCTTCACTTCTAGGTTTGGATGTTTCTATAGGTTGATTAATTAAAAATGAGTTCATCAAGTCCTTAATTCTCTTTCTAAGTGCATTTGCCTCATCCATATATATCTTGATTTGTGTTTCAAGAACCTTACTTTGACTAATTAGTTGTGCTTTTTTTGCTTCACCTCTTCATACTTCTGTTTAAATTCCATTAGTTTAGCTTCTAATTTGGAATTTTCTTCTTGTAGTTTGTTGACTTCTTCCATAGCTGCCTTAACTTCTTCTTCTTTCTTGGTTAGAGCTTATTGAGATTGCATCACCTGTGCAGATAATTGTTCACTTAAAACCTTGACACGATTTTTTTCAGCCTATACGTGTTCATACTCTTTATGCGATTCCACTAAGTGTTGTTGTGTGTCCATGGCCATTTGTATCATATGTTTCAGCACTAGCTTAAGTTGGGCCACATACACGTTTACCCAAGTTTGTGGTGTGATTGGTTCTTCTCCTATTTGGTCATCTTTGCTTTGGTTAACATGTAGGATGTCATTAAAAGGATGCCAAAATTGAAGGTGTATTTGTTGCTCACCCTCCTTAGCTTGGTCCTTCTGTGAACTACTACCTTCAAAAGTTATGTCCATTGTGGACGGTTCTGCCACAACTCTTATTGGTTCAAAAGTTTCCTTGTTGACAATTCCTTCCTCTTGTGTTTCTTTCTTAGGATGTACCATTGTTTTTTTGGCCTTCAATGGTAATTGTGTACCTAAGTACCGACTTAGGGACTTGTGGAGAAAGAGAATATACCTTGATCCCCCTCAAGTACATATAGTGGGGACTCACGCTTTAATTATCAATCCAAGGAGTATCAAAACCTAGCCGAGTGTATGAAGACATGCATTCAAATGATGGTCAATGCAAATGACTCTCATAAAGTGCAAATAAGTATAAATCTATTCCAAACAAGTTTCAAGGATCAATTATGATGTCGTGACACTTGGAGCAACAGTCAACAATAAATCAAGCTTTTCTCTTAGCTTTGAACTTCGAATATAGTGAATAGCGGGTTTGTTTCGAAGCTCTTCTGAAGATGCATCCAATGCTTTGTTTTCACTCGATTCTGATGCTTTTGCTTCAAGTTATGAGCAAAATACTGAGTTGCGGGATTGATCTTCCTACACTTCAACACTTCCTACACTTTGCACACACCTTACCAACAGTAAACAAGCACTTTCATGGATAGACAACACTTCCAAGCACTCTTTCCAAGCATCAGACATGCATGTAAGCTCACAACAAAGAAGATACAGAGAGGAGGAGACACAAATTCGAAATTCTATGCTCTTGATTCTCACAATGGCCAAAAAAAGTATCTACAAAGAGTCACAAATTGACTTATATACATGTGTCGTAAAAATGGTCCTTTCACACAAGAGACCGGCACTTTATTAACTGAAAGGCTAATTTTCTACTAATTTACAAGGGTAAGCTACAAATCTCTATGGGTATGCATCTAGAGGACTCCTCGAGTGCATTTTCATCGGAAAATATATTACAAAATGGCTATAATACAAAAAGACAGTGTCCAAATTGGAAAAATTTTAGGGCTCTTCTTTTTCTCTGCCTCTTTGCTCTTCGTTGCTCTGCAACACTCTCCCCCTCTTTGCCTCTGTCGTCCCTTGACAGGCTTCGCTTCTTGTCTCTAGTGTTGTGCCTGTAGTCGATCACTGCCCGCTTCTACGGAAGTTGTAATGATATAGTTTTAAAACCGGTCAAGGAAGAGATCATAACTCGAGACCTGTTGCATTGTTCGTGGCCTCTTCTTCTCTTTTCATTGTACACAACCCATGGATCATTTTCCAATCACTCCTTTTAACTCTGGGTTGCTGTGTTAAGTCGGGCTACCATGCATGCAACCAGTGGAAGGTATGAGGGTGTGGACCTTCAGCCTTCAATTTAGACCTCCCGAAGACCTAGATGTTGAAGGACCTTCTTAAGGATGAGGATTTGCCAGATATCTTCTTGCACTTCTTCATGGATACTTGTTTGCCTTGATCCGCCCTTGTCGCTTACATGCCTTTCCCCGTTGTATGCCCTTGCGGGGTTGTGTGCAGAGATGGGTGTTGCGTGCTCCTCTGGGGCTTCTTGCAGAGATATGTCTTCAGATATAATACCTTTAGTGAAGCTTCTTCTTCTCTTATTTTTGTTGGACTCTCCTTCAACACTGCCCCCTCTTGAACTCTGTCGTCCCCGTCTTGAACTTTGTCGTCCCCATCTTGAACTTTGTCGTCCCCAACAGGCTTTGGAATGCGACCGGAGTACGTTTTGTAAACCTTTTGCTCTGTCTCATTAAGCAGATTAGCTTCACGTATCAGTAGTTGCTTCCATTGTTCATCTTTCACACCATCACGTGGTGGTTGTCTGTGATCTGCGAAGAAGCTCAATTCATATGCCACCATTCAAGCAATCAGATTCGTTGACATTTTTAAGAAAACCTTGGAATCAATTTCAAAAAATCTGGTAAAAAAGGCTTCCTCGAAGGTTTGCATATATGGGCTTGGTAAGAACATGAGCCTTGAATAATACGCCATGATTGTTGGGCGGCTGGGCATAACAGATAGATAAAAAATAAGGATATCTATGCCCTGGTTAATACCGATGAAATTTCAAAATGTATATGCTGCGTGTTTGAACACTTTCAAAACTGTAAGTATCATGCTGAGGATTTTATTAGTCATCTTGATAGTTAGATTGGGTACTGTTGCATATCAATGTAGCCAAAATTCAATGGTTTCTACCATGTAATCCTCAGTCGGTAAGTAATTGTGAGGTGGACTTGGAAGCAGAGGATAATTTAACCATTGTTTATTGAGCACACCACTCTTGTGCATATCCAAAAATTTGCGTGCTTCTCTACGACGTGGTGTTGGGCAAAAAGAAGGATTTACTTGTAATAAATATGGTGCTGCTTGCCAGTGCACCTGCAAAGTAGGATTTTTCTCCAAAAATTTTCTTCTCCATAAAGGTTGTGCAGCTTCAAATTCTTCTTGAGTATAATTGAATGTGTTTTCCTTGAAGTGCAACTGCTCATCTGGATCCTTTTGTGTGATCTTCTTTATATATTGCCGTGTTTTCTCTTTCAAGATCCCATACGGAATATTGAAGGGCTTCATGATTGTATCCAAGTCTTTTCTTTTAATTTTGGCTTCTTTCATTACTTTGACGACTTCATTTTCAAAATTTTGTGTCAATCGGGACACCAATAGTGCCCATTCCTTCTGACCTATTTCTGCAGTATATGGCATGGGATGATCATCACATGGTTCTGCCATCTGCTCTTTTATTGGAGAATGATAGATCGGGGGAGATAGAGGACATACCTCTACCTCGTCAGTAGGATTCTCTGTTTGTGGCTCTATTAGTGTCTCGATGTTTGATTTTTGTTCTACTTGAGCTTCCAATTGTACAATATGCTCAGTCTTTTCTTTAACTTCATGAAGGGCTATCTGGAGCGCGTCTTTAGCCGCAAGAAGCTCATTGCCAATTTCCGCTATTTGATCCACATTTTCATTATAAATTACCAAGAGTTTTGCTTCGGTAGCTTTGAGTTGTTTCCTAAGCGCATTTGTGTCTTGTATGTACTTTTGTTCCCATTCTTCTTTTAAGGTTTGCTCTTGTTTCAGACAGATTTGCATATTTTGCAACCTGATTGTTCAATTCCTTCTGGTCAGTTGCTGTTGTCTCTTGTTTATCTATTGGTTGGTCGTAAAGCAGTGCCTTCATCAGTTCTTTATTCCTGTTGCATAGATTATCGTTTTCCTCCATATATACTTTGAGCTACATTTCTAATAGATTGCTTCTAGTTTTCATTCTCTCTTTGTCCCCTTCACTTGCTTCAGTTGTTCCTAGGGCTTGCGATTCTGCTCTATTAATGTAGAGCATTGGCCTCTGACTTCGATTATTTCCGTCTCTTTAGCTGAAACCACTTGTTGAACTTGGATCAACTGCGCAGACAACTGTTCACTCATCACTTGAAATTGATTCTTTTCTCGCATGGCCTTGTCATAATCTACGTCTGTTTCCATCATTTGCTGTTGCGTATCCATGGCCGTTTGTATCATTTGTTTGACTATTGGTTTTAGTTGAGTAACATCAACGTTTAACCATGTTGTCGTGATGCTAGGTTCTCCACTGGTGGTAACATCTTTTCCTTGTGCCACATGCAATGTTGTGTCGTGGGTCTACCAAATATGAAGTTGTATCTTTGGCTCAGCCTCCTTACTTACTATCTTACCTTGTGGTATGTCATCAGGGATCTCAATCACAATTTGTTCCATATTTTGTGGTAAACACCTTTGTTTTTCCACACTTGTTTGTATTTCTTCTTTTATGGGTGGCACTGCATCTTTATGTGTGATTGAAGTTTCCTTTATGCTGATTTGTGACTTTTCATTCAATTGAATGAGGTGCATTTGTTCGGTGGATGCTTCCTGGTTCTGTATACGTGATTGTTGATTTTCGGGTGTGTCTTCGACCTGGTTTATCTCTGTCCATTCCTCATTGTTTGTTTTTGTTCTTATGTCAGTGTCCAAGGTGTCCTTCTCAAGACTAGATTCCTCATTAGAACTTGAATCCTCCAGTCCTAGTTCTTTATACTTGGCAGCTAGTTCTGGAGTATGTTCCTTGTCCTTTTGTTGCTGCCCTCGTCTTGCCTGTCTATATTGATGTCCTTGGACATTGAGGTTCACTTGGCCTCGCATGTACGTATGCGTTTCTTCTAGTGCCACTGAAAGATCTCTTTTTGTGATAGGCGGTTGTGTCAGAGGGATCTTTGGTATTGTATGTGCTCGCTTGGATTGTGGAGTTTCTTGCGCAGCTTCATCTCTAGCGCACTTAGCCCCTCTCATTGGTTTCTTGGAACTTGTTCCCACTTCTCCTTTGGAGTTAACTGTTTTCTTTTTCTTTGGAACAGTAGCTGACTTTACATATTTTGCCATTTCAGTGGAGTTTGGCATCAAACGTAGACATTCTTTCATTTCAAGAGCCTCATAGATTAGCAAGGTCAATGTCGAACTTCCATTCAAAAACTTCTTCTGACTCCATTTCTTCTTCGCTTCGAATAGGCGGTCTTGAATATATGGAGTACGATTTACTTGATTCCCAACTTGCCTCATCGCATGGGAGAGCAATTGGACTACAATTTTCTAAGGCGCTGTATATCTATTCATGCTGGGAAAACAAAAATGTTGATGCACTAATCTAACCAATTCTTCTATATCTGTCCGATTGATTTCCATAAAGGTTTTATTTTTTGCATCATGACATTCATCTTTGACATTAGTGAGACCATCCTGACTCCATCCAAAAGCATTGTTGATCAGTTCATGTGTGAATCGAATGGTTGTCCATGAACCTATTTTGTTCAGCACTTTAGCTTCGGGGATTGACGGCTTATCTACCGCGGATTGGAGTGTGTGCATCTCTAAAAATCTGGTAAGTATATAGGAAGTCACAGAAATGCATCTATTCCAGCTCTTATCCATACATCCGTGATGCGTAGTAATCCCTGTATTATGGTTTGGAAATCTTGTGACATGATTGGCAAGTAGTGATCCCTATCCATAATCTTTATGGTGGCCATGAAAAGAAGATCCGACACAGGTTGGTCTTCAAGGAACCAATGACCTCTTGCCTTAGAAATTGATTCCAAGGGAAGAAGTAGGACTTCTCCCTCTTGCATAGCCTTAGAATCTAAAGATGCCATCTACACTCAATACTAGTAATCAGTGTACAGCTGGTATCATGAGTTATCCTTTACTTATCCTTCATGAAATTGGCAACTCTCCGAGTGACGTGTGTCGTCCCCTTCCCATGGGTGTGAGAAAAGTAGTACCTGGGATTTTTCTTCATACGTATACATATATATATATATATATATATATATATATATATATATATATATATATATATATATATATATATATATATATATATATATATATATATATATATATATATATATATATATATATATTATTTCTTTCTGAAAGAAAACAATAGCGTTAGTACCTAGATGAAGCTTTTATTGTACCGTTAGTTATTTTCCTTGATATTATTGTACAAGTGCCCTCCTATTCCCTAAGAGGGAAATGTGTTTCACTATCCACTAGAAGAAGAATTAGGTGCCGAATGCATGGCCTTGTAATGTGGCCCTATTATGCATGCTCCGGACTCTTGCAACTCAAGATGTGTGCAAATTGAAATGTCTGGCCGATGCATATAGATTGTTTTGACTTTAGGCATCCAAATCTACTTTATTCTTCTGCGGCAGGCTGTATCTCCAACATTCCTGGTGATTGTTGTGCTTCTCACGTTGTACCTCCACTTGGCTTGTCCTTCAAATCCTTGAATTGTTCATGTTGTGTATTTTTGCTCCTGCAATGTCCTGTAGTTGTTTGTTTCTTATTGCTTTGCCTTCATGTGGTACTAATACTTTTTGTGCATTGACACGTCCCTTTTAATCATTGTCTTTGGTGCACATGATTTGGGAATCCATATCTGCATTCGCACCGTTTGGGCGGCCATTACTTTCTTCGGAATCCATACTCTAGCAATCCTTTGTGGACCGCGGAGTCCAACTTGACTGGGTTCCTCGTACTTTTGTTGTTTCTTGTGTAGGATATAGCTCCGTTGTTGATGATATGTTGTCACCTGATCTTTTCTGATCCAAGCCTGTCTAGTGTGAGGAATGGATGGATCCTAATGCATGCAGGTTCCTGACAGTCTTGCTGACTAGTCCCTCTTGTGCTCGATTCCTCACAGGGGCTTTTATTGGAGATGATGCTAGTAGTGAGGTTCACTGGTTTAGGAGAGTGTGCGAGATTGAGATTCGGTGTATTCTCACATGAGGTACTTGATGGTGGGGCTTCCATAGTGGAGGTGAACATACATTCATCATCATGCATGAATGAGTGATCTCTCGAGCCTATACATTTGTCTTTGACAAGTCGTTCTTCTAACATGCTGAATACCTCCCGGTGCCCTATCTTGGCAGATATGTAACCCAAGGCTAATTGGATAGTCACTTCATATTCATATATCCAATCCTGACCCAACACGAGTTCTTCTAATAAGTCTTAATCATGACACACCAAGAGTTTTTGTTGCATCGTGTTATTTCCGAGATGTAGCAACAAGGTAATCTCGCCTATGCATTTGGTAACTTTTTCCCCTATTCCAATCAGCTGTGCTTTAGATGGGCGTAATTCTTCCTTGAGTTTTTGAGTCAAAGAAGACTTGATATAGCTAACAGTTGCTCTTGTGTCAATGAGAGCATCCATCAAGTGGTACTCTTTTGTTCCAGCACCCAAATTCAAATATGGTTGCTTTGTTTGTTATCCTAGGTTTTCAGAGGCTCTAAAGTTAGCCATGGGATGAGTTCATCTCCTTGTTGATATCTTCCATCTCTCTCTCTCATCCATTCCTTTTGTTTCTTGGTTCGTTCTAGAGCTTCCTGTCTTGCTTCTTCTCATATCCTTTCGTCCTCTTCTCGTCTATTTTTAGCCATTAGAAGTCATGACATTATTTCCTCTTTCAATGGCTCTAAATATCTTTTTACTCGGCAACCACTTATATAGTTTGGCAATACTTCTCCATCTAGGGTTGCTAAGCTGATGGCTCCGCTGGTAGATATACGATTGATTATCAAGGGCCCATATCCTCTTTTTTGTAGTTTCTTTGCATGTTGCTTCAAAGTATAGACCAGGACCAAATCTCCTTCCTTCAGGTTTTTATCTTTAATATGAGCATCAAAATATGCCTTCCGTCGACTTTATGCAGCGTAAATACCTGCCACCGCTTGTAATCTTGTCTCGTGTAACTTTTCTATTTGATTCAACTGAGTTGACAACTCATGTCCAGTCCATTCGTAATGTGCAGCTACTCTGAGAGTAGGTACCAGGAAGTCAATTGGCAAGATGGCATTTTGTCTGTACACTAGGTTAAAGGGAGTAGTTCCTATGGTTGTTTTGTAGGCTACTCGGAATGCCCATAAAGCATGATGCAATTGCTTGTCCCAGTCGGATCTGTCATTGTTAACAATCTTAGTGAGAACTGTGCATAAGATTTTATTCAAACTTTCAACCTGTCTGTTGGCTTGTGGGTGATAAGGGGCTGATTTCTTATGAATCACTAAGAATTCATTCATTAGGGCTTCTATCACTTCATTGATAAAGTTGTGACCCTATCACTCACAATTTCAATAGGTAATCCAAACCTAGTGAATATGTTCTCGAAGAGAAACTTTGTCGTAGTCCTCGCATCATTTTTCTTGGTTGCTTTGGCCTCTACCCATTTGGTCAAATAATCCGTTGCTACAATTATGTATTCGACATGAGACCCTTTCGCTGGTGGACTAATAGTCCTACAAAATCTATTCCCCATTTGGTAAACACTCTGGCACTCATCATGGGTTTTAGTGGCATTTCTTCTCTTCTAATAGGATACTTTGTTCGATGACAGGTATCACACCTTTGGATGTAAGTGGCTGCATCTTGATGTAGAGTTGGCCACCACATTCGTGCGAGGAGAATCATTTTTGCAGTTTTATCTGCAAAAAAATGTCCTCCTGTAGCTCCTGTATGTGCCATCTCTAAGACTGAAAGATACTCGTCTTCATGAATGCACATTCATAGATGATTCTCTCTTCCTCTCTTAAAGAGCTATTTTCCTATAAGAACATAGTCCTTGCTTTGCTCTATGAGGGCACGTTTTCTCGCTAGAGTAGCTCCTTCTGGGTACTCTTGGGTTTTCAAGAATTTTACCAGAGGCATACTTCATCTAGATGCTACATTGGAGTAACATAGAGTAGAGTTCTCTTCTAGCCTTCGTTCTTGACAAGTTGGGCACATAGATACATAGTTATGTGTATCCCTCTGCATGGTTGGCCAGTATATGCCTAATCTCTTCAGTGTTTCCCATCTTCCATTCGCATTTAGATGCGTTTTCCATTGATTTACATGTGCTTTTTGAAGCCACATCTCTTGTTCCTCTTCCTCCATGCATCTCAAGAGCAACCCACTTGGATCTTGGTGATATAAGCTTCCAGCGATGATGTGGAGATTTTTAGTCTTCCATAACTCGTGACTTTTGTTTGTAGTGATCCCATGTTTAGCTCCGTATGTGAGGATAGGGATCAAATTTTCGGCCCATTGGGGACATATTTCGAGATTGAAAAGATAAGTATCCGGTAGATCATCTGGTACTCTTGTGGGGGGCTCTCCATGTGTCATTCTTGATAGGTGACCTGCTCGGATGTGCGTATTCCCTTTCTTAACTACTACTTCAAAATCAATTTCCATCAACACTAGAAACCATCGTACTATTTGTCCTGTATTACAAGGCTTGTTGACTAAGTACAATAGTGCTTGATGATTGATGAAGAATTTGAATTTGTTTGCCAATAGGTAGTGTCGAAACTTCTTTACTGCATACACCATCCCTAAACCTTGTCGCTCCATAGTGCTATAATTGCACTCTGCTTGATTTAATTGTCTACTGGCATAGGCTATAGGGTGGTCTAACTTTCCTGTATCTGTTGGTTGTGCGAAGATGCATCCAATGGCAAACTTGGAAGCATCCACATGAATATGAAATGGTTTATTCCAATTAGGCACTCGTAGTATTGGTGCTGAACTCAAGCGATTCTCCAATTCATTGAAATCCTTTTTACATTCTTCCATCCAAATAAACAGAGATAGTAATGCATAAAGAGGTCTAGCAATTATGGCATACATGTGTATAAATCTACGGTAATATCCACAATGTCCCATAAATGCTTGCACTTCTTTAGTAGTCTTTGGTCTTGGCAAATCCAGAATCACTTTGATTTTGTCTTCATCCGTGGAAATCCCATTTTTAGAGACAATGTGTCCTAATATCTTCCCTTGTCGAACCATGAAGACGCACTTTTCTAGATTAAGACAAACTCTATACTCACGACATTTGGCAAAAATCTTTCTTAATTCAGGAATATGTTCCGATTGTATAGCTGAATAGGTGCATATGTCATCCACGTATACCTCCATGCTTTTCCTAAAGAATTCCTTGAACACATGGCACATCAACCTTTGAAAAAGTGGTTGGGGCATTGGTTAGATCAAAAGGCATGACCCTAAATGCATACACTCCCCATTCAGTTGCAAAGGCTATCTTATGTTGGTCCTTAGGAGCGATTGCTACCTGATTATACCCTGAAAAGCCGTCCAAAAAACCATAGACTTCCTTTCCTGCAACCCTTTCCGAAAGATGATCGATGATAGGTAACGGGTAACTATCCCGTATGGTGGCAGCATTTATTTTTTTCAAATTAATGCATACCCTTAACTTGCCATTCTTTTTCGGCACGACCACTAAAGGTGATACCCATTCCATATGTTCGATCTCATAAATGAAGCTCGCGTCCAACAACTTATCTATCTCTTCCTTAATTCTTGCTGAGTAAACATCATTATATGTGTATGATCTTTGTTTGGATAGTTTGGCTTCTGATGTCATAGGGATTCTATGGGCACAAATAGAGGGATCTACTCCTTTTAAATCCTTATATGTCCAAGAAAAGACGTCCCTATATTCTCCTATGATTCGTATTAACCCTTGTTCTTCCTCCATTGAGACATCCTGTCCTGTAAAAGTGCATCGCTCTTCTCCTTCCTTCAAAGCTACTACTATTTTCTTGGTCTGTTCTTTGTTGTCATATGCTATTCTTGGTTGTGCTTCCCGTTTTGGCATTTGGATATCAATCTTCCTCTCTTCTACCTCATATTTCTTGAAGTGGGCAGGTACTTCGAATTGATCTTGAGGCTTGTTTTCTCCCTCTTCATTTTCTTTATCTAGTTCAAGTTCTTCTCCTTGTGTCATTCCTTGATTCAACCCATTAGTTAGGACACTTACTCTTTGATTTTCGCTTTCTGCCTCAATTTGTTCATGTTCCATTTCAATGCTCTCATAATCCTCCTTCCATTCTTTTTCACTTACTTCTCCTTCCCCTTTTAGCTGTCTGGCATATCCATAGATGAGTGTCTTTGTTCATCCATGTTTGGTCACTCGAACCTATACTGTGAATCAATTGATCGTCTTCCTTCTTATGAATAAGATTCCATTGCAAGGGAGGAACATCTTGATACATATAGGTATGGATATTTATCCTGGTCGTGGTTCCTTCATGCTGCAAGTATACAGGTTCCTTTCCCCAGTCTTGCACTACCTTAAGCTGTCTCATGAAAGGTCTTCCAAGTATCATCTCATAATTTCTAGCCTTTTCAAATTGACAGATTGCTAAGGTGTGCTCGAATTCAACTCCGCAGGTAGTAGAGGTTACTTTTTCCAATAATCCCAGGGGTCGTTCAGTGTGTCCGTTTGCCATTTGAATCTTCATTTGTGTTGGTCTAAAAGCTGGTTTTCCCCATTTTTCTCAAATTTCCTTGGTCACAATTCCTACTCCTGCTCCCGAGTCTAAGATGGCTTTAGTGGTGTAACCTTTGTAAGTGATGGGGAGGCATGTGTTTCCTTCATCTCCCTCACTGAAATCTCCAACCTTATCAATTGGGATTTTAATTGTGGTTGCTCCATCAGGCATCTCATTTTCATCTGACCTTGTCTCCAATTGACTAGTTAGTTTCTCTTTCAATTGTGGTTTTACCTTGAAGAGTTCTTCCAATGTCAGAGTACAAGGGATTTTTACTTTTTTAAGATGTTGTATAATGTTCAATGTTTGAATCGATGGGTTCTACTCTTTTCTTCTTACGGAGGGAATGCAATATAATTTAGAATTATGTTCGTATTCTCCTGTGTAGTTCGGCAAAGCCTTCACACTATCTTCATCATTTTTGCTCTCATCCAATTGCAACAATCCTTTTGAGTTTTCTTCGAGTATTGATGCTTCAAATTCACCTTCTACTTCTAACTCCTCAAAGGGAGGTTCAATTCCTTCTGCTTTCTTCCATCTGTCTTCTTGGACTCTTGCCCACAAGTCTTTAGGCCATTCCTTGTCGACTTCGGGGACAACATATCCTTCTCTTTTATTCTCGTAGTAATTTTCACCACAGGTCTCATCTTCTTTTCCTTTCTTGGGATCATTAGGGGTTGTTGCGAACATTTGTTTTATGTAGGGTACAAGTTTCAAATTATGTAAATACCTTTGGGAAGTCTTCAAATACTTCAAGAAGGCTCATATTATTCATAAAATTTAGCAAAAATACCACGTGAGTTCTAGAACATGGTGAGTCAAATTAGTGAGTCACAAGGGAGCTTCAGTGGTGTCCTAGTGGAAGGTCGATGTGGCTAGTTCTCAAAGTCCATCAATACTTTGCTTATTTGAGCACTTGAGTCATGTAATACCTCCATCCAAGTGTCTACCACGAATTTAGATGTATTAGGAAGGTTTTAGATTATTTTCCCATGCTATAAAAAGAGGAGAAAAGTCGTGATCTTGTGGGATGTCCAAGAGAGTATCTCTATGCTACTCTAGTTTTTGTATGCAGAGCTTGCAGAGCTTGTATCTCCCTCATTATATATCCAAATTACATGTTTGATAGCTCATTTGAAAGCTCTTCTTGTCTACTTTCATAGTACCAATTTTCATAATCATTGGATTTGTGAGCTGAGAGCAACACTCTCTGCACGTAGTGTGTGTTCTCTGTTTTTTATCCCTGCTGAAGGTCTCCATTAAACATCCAACTTGCAGAGGTCATATCTCCTTGTGTATGTATCCAAATCATGTGTTCTTTGGCTTGTTAGAAAGCTCTCCAAGTCTATTTGTATTCTGGAAATTTTCAGATTCATTGGAGTTGTGAGTTAAGAGCAGTAGTCTCTGCAAGTGATGTATGTCCTCAGGTTCATCTCTGTTTCAAGGTCTCCATTAAAGCTGCATATTGCAGAGGTCATAGCTCATTGAGTATTTATCCAAATTGAGTGTTCTTTGGTTCATTGGAAAGCTCTTGGTCTCTAGTATATGTGGTTAAAACAGTTTTAAAAACTTTTGAGTGAGTAGAGAGTAGTAAGCTCTGCAATCATGACTGGTTTTCTATGATGAAGCTTGTGAGAAGGTCAACTTGTTCCTAGGGGGTTCCACCTACTTCCTGCTATACTTTGGAGGTCAATAAACTCCAACATTGGTATCAGAGCAAGTACTTGGAGGCTTGGAGAAGGTTATCATACCTTGACGAAGAATTTGAAGCTATCAAAGAAGCAGTTCATCATCAACACTACACAAAGGTAGAAGAAGATTGCAAGGAGGCATCTGAAGCAACATCCAAGCAAAGAAAGGTGCACATACCTCATTTACAAGGTAAATATTATATTTCTTCTCATCACACACATTGGAAAGGAGGCTTAAAGGAGGAAGCTTAGCATTTGTATTATGGGAGACCAACATGCACAAATAGAGAAGCTTGATAAGACCAATTATCAGGCATGGAAGTTTAGAATCACAGCATACTTGCAAGGTAGAGGCTTGTATGGTTTGATTGACGGCACAGATATCAAACCCACATTACCAGAGGACCCAAATCAGCAACAATTGAGGGAGTTTAGACTTTGGAATGAGAGAGACAAAAGGGTTATATTCATTTTATCACAAAATATTCAAGATTCAATGGTAGGACACATACAAGATCTAGACACAAGTAGAGATGTTTGGCTTGCATTGGAAAGGTTGTATGCTACAGGTACAAGAGCAAGGAAGATTCAACTCAAAAATGAGTTGAATAACATAAAGAAAGATACAAGGACATCGGTCAATGATTACATATTGAAAGTTAAAGAGATTGCAGATCAACTAGGATCAATTCAAGCTCATGTGGAGGACGACGACTTGGTTGCACATACTCTCAACGGACTCAAAGATGATGAGAGATGGAAACCCTTCATTACTTCAGTTTATGTCAGAGGAGAATTACCAGATTTTGATCAACTTATTGCCCTCATGGTCACGGAGGAGATGAATCTAAATGGTTCTACTTCAAATCAAAAAGGATCTCAAGGACAAGCTCTTTATGTAGGATCATCAAGAGGTGGAAACAGAGGTGGAAGAGGTTCAAATAGAGGTCGAGGAAGAAGGAGCGATGATCAAAGGACTTCAAGTGGCTTCTTCAACACAAGAGGAAAAGGAAGATCAAACGCTAGAGGTACGAGAGGCTACTACAACTACAACCAAAGACAAAGGAGTGAAGATAATAAGAACAATTGCTATATATGTGGAAGGTATGGACACTATGCCAAAGATTGTTATCAAAATGAAAATAATCAAGGTGGTAATCGAAGAGGAGGCTATTCAAGAAGAGGTAAACAACAAGGAAATTATGCAGTTGAAGGTAAAAGTGATGATTATGATTCTCTTCTTATGATGAATGTAGAAACTAAGATGAATTGCAATAGCGATGTATGGTATGTAGATAGTGGTTGTTCTAATCACATGTCTCATGATGCTTCATGGTTTTCTAATATGCATAATCCGTCATGTAAAGGTCATGTTGAAACAGGAGATGATACAACACATAAGATTATGCAGGTTGGAGATGTTGTTATGCAGGATAAGAGCAAGAAAAATTGCTTGAAGGATGTACTTTATGTGCCAACGATCACTAAGAATTTGATGTCGGTTGGTCAAATGGTAGAAAAAGGTCTACAAGTGAGATTTAATCATGCAGGTTGCTTCATTGAGGATCCAAAGCAAAGGAGGTTAATTGCTAGAGGTCAAAAACAAGGTAGATTGTTTACATTCAAGGTAAACCCAAATCATACAAACTATTTCTCTTATGGTATGCATCGAATAGCAGAGCTTGATCTATGGCACAAAAGGATTGGACACATGAATGTACACAGGTTAAAGGAGCTATCAAAGAAGAGGATTGTTGAAGGATTACCTGATCTTACTAAGCAACATATGGTGCATCTTTGTGAAGCATGTCAAATGGGTAAGCAGAGTAGACAACCTTTCAAGCATTCAAGTTATGTAAGTGATGGTTTGCTAGATCTCATACACACAGATGTGTGGGGACCTACTAAAGAGGCATCCTTGATTGGTAATAAGTACTATGTATCATTCATTGATGATCATAGTAGAATGACATTTGTGTATTTCATTAAACATAAGAGTGAGGTCTTTGATTGTTTCAAGAAGTTCAAATCATATGTCGAAAAGCAAACAGGAAGGTATATTAAGAAGCTAAGGTCTGATGGAGGGGGAGAGTATTTCTCTCAAGTTTTTACTGATTTTTTGTATGATGAAGGTATCAAAAGAGAAGTTACATGCAGGTATACTCCACAACAAAATGGAGTCGCAGAAAGAAGAAACAGAATCATAGCAGAAGCATCTAGAAGTATGCTTAATGATATGTGTTTGCCTAATTATTTTTGGGCTGAAGCTGTTAGCACAAGTGTTTACATTATGAATAGAGTTCCGACTGCTGGAGTTCATCATTTGACACCATATGAGGTATGGCATGGAAGGAAACCAAGTGTAAGTCATTTGAAAGTATTTGGCTGTGTATGTTATGTACATGTACCTAGTGAGGTGAGATCTAAACTTGATGCGAAATCAGAAAAATGTATATTTATTGGTTATGCAGATACTCAAAGAGGATATAGATGCTATAATCCTCATACCAATAAGGTTGTTGTGTCAAGAGATGTAAACTTTGATGAATCACTTTCATGGTATGCAGATAAGAATTGTTTGCAGGTCATGGATGAAAATGAAGAAGGTGTGGTTGAAGGAGATGAATGCATAGTTCAGCCATCAGGAAGTTTAAATGATGAAAGGAGTGGTTTAGATGAAGAAAGAGGATCACCTTTCAATGGAAGATTAAGGCAAGAGTCACCTCCAAGTGTTAAACGTAAAGGTAAACTCAAACTTGTTGAAGTTAATGATGAAGGAGAGGAAATTAGTGATGTATGTGAGTATGGAGAATCATCAAAGGTTCCTAATAAGAAAGGAAGAGCATCTACATTGGAGGTAAGAAGAACTTCAAGAGTAAGTAAGCAACCTCAAAGGTATACTTATGAATCTTTCATGAATACTCATTATGCTTTTATGACAAAAGTTGAGCAGGAAAATGAACCCACATGTTATGATGAGGCCAAAGGAGATGAAAAGTGGGAGAAAGCAATGAGAGAAGAAATGGAAGCACTACAGGATAACAAGACTTGGAATTTAGTTCCAAGTACACCAAAGCAAAAGGTAATTGGTTGCAAGTGGGTTTTTAAGATTAAAAGAAATAGTGATGGTAGTGTGTCTAGATATAAGGCTAGACTTGTAGCAAAAGGATATAATCAAACTCAAGGTGTGGACTATGAGGAAACATTTAGTCCAGTAGCAAATATGGCAACGGTGAGAACTTTGTTGGCTTTAGCTGCAAGTAAAAGGTGGAATATATATCAACTCGATATAAAGAATGCCTTTCTTAATGGTGAGTTAAATGAAGAAGTGTATATGTCACAACCAGATGGTTATGTGGATGCAAAATATCCTAATCATGTATGCAGGTTAAAGAAGGCATTGTATGGTCTTAAGCAGGCACCAAGGGCATGGAATGCAAGGTTGGTAAAGTATCTTATGCTGCAAGGATACACAGCGAGTCATGCTGATCCTTCACTTTATGTAAAACATGTAGATGGCATGTGTGTCTATGTATGCATTTATGTGGATGACTTGTTGATTACAGGGAATGATGCAAAAGCAATTGATGAGATAAAAGGTAATTTGGGAAAGGAATTTAAAATTTCAGATCTTGGTTTGCTCAGATACTTTCTTGGGATTGAAATTGTGTATAGCGATGAAGGTATGTGGTTGATACAAAGAAAGTATATATGTGATATGCTGAAAAGGTTTGGTATGCACGAATGTAAATTTGTTTCTACTCCAATGGAATGTAATGTAAAGTTGAGTGCAAAGGAAGGTGATGAGTTGCATGATATGAATGTATATAGATCCATGGTAGGATCTTTGATTTATGCAACAAAAACTAGACCTGATATATGTTATGCAGTGGGAGTATTGTCACAGTTTATGCATGAACCTAGAGTACCTCATATGCATGCAGCGAAAAGAGTGCTTAGGTATTTGAAAGGTACCATGAACGAAGGATTATTTTATAGTCATGATGTTGATCTAACTCTTAAAGTCTTTAGTGATGCAGATTGGGCTGGAAGCAAAGATGACAGAAGATCCACAAGTGGATATGTGGTAATAGCAGGAAACAAGACATTAACATGGAGTTCAAAGAAACAGCCTACAGTTGCTTTATCTTCTACAGAGGCTGAGTATAGAGGTTTAGCATTGGCTACTACTGAGGTTATGTGGTTTAAAAAGTTGTTTCATGACTTGAATGTGCAGGTTGATGTACCACTGATATATGGGGATAACTTGAGCAGCATTCATATGACCTCAAATCCTATTTTTCATGCTAGAAAAAAGCATATAGAGGTTCACTATCATTATGTTCGAGAGAAGGCCATGAACAATGAAGTGTAGGTTTCTTTTGTTGGAACAAAGGATCAAGTTGCAGATATCTTCACCAAATCCTTGGATGGACCAAAGCTTCAAATATTCAACTATATTCTTGGCATGAAGGAAATACCCTTTGAAACTTGAGGGGGAGAATGTTGCGAACATTTGTTTTATGTAGGGTACAAGTTTCAAATTATGTAAATACCTTTGGGAAGTCTTCAAATACTTCAAGAAGGCTCATATTATTCATAAAATTTAGCAAAAATACCACGTGAGTTCTAGAACATGGTGAGTCAAATTAGTGAGTCACAAGGGAGCTTCAGTGGTGTCCTAGTGGAAGGTCGATGTGGCTAGTTCTCAAAGTCCATCAATACTTTGCTTATTTGAGCACTTGAGTCATGTAATACCTCCATCCAAGTGTCTACCACGAATTTAGATGTATTAGGAAGGTTTTAGATTATTTTCCCATGCTATAAAAAGAGGAGAAAAGTCGTGATCTTGTGGGATGTCCAAGAGAGTATCTCTATGCTACTCTAGTTTTTGTATGCAGAGCTTGCAGAGCTTGTATCTCCCTCATTATATATCCAAATTACATGTTTGATAGCTCATTTGAAAGCTCTTCTTGTCTACTTTCATAGTACCAATTTTCATAATCATTGGATTTGTGAGCTGAGAGCAACACTCTCTGCACGTAGTGTGTGTTCTCTGTTTTTTATCCCTGCTGAAGGTCTCCATTAAACATCCAACTTGCAGAGGTCATATCTCCTTGTGTATGTATCCAAATCATGTGTTCTTTGGCTTGTTAGAAAGCTCTCCAAGTCTATTTGTATTCTGGAAATTTTCAGATTCATTGGAGTTGTGAGTTAAGAGCAGTAGTCTCTGCAAGTGATGTATGTCCTCAGGTTCATCTCTGTTTCAAGGTCTCCATTAAAGCTGCATATTGCAGAGGTCATAGCTCATTGAGTATTTATCCAAATTGAGTGTTCTTTGGTTCATTGGAAAGCTCTTGGTCTCTAGTATATGTGGTTAAAACAGTTTTAAAAACTTTTGAGTGAGTAGAGAGTAGTAAGCTCTGCAATCATGACTGGTTTTCTATGATGAAGCTTGTGAGAAGGTCAACTTGTTCCTAGGGGGTTCCACCTACTTCCTGCTATACTTTGGAGGTCAATAAACTCCAACAGGGGTAACATACTCTTGGAATTCTTTTTCAGGAATTCTTGAATTGGGTAGTAATTGAACAGGTTTTTCTAGGGTCTGTTGGCCCACTTCAATTAATTTCTTACATATCTCCAACCTTTCTTTCTCTAAGTCACCTCTTGGGTATTCCTTTTCATGTTGTTCAATGGTTGGTCCTGCTCTTATTCGTGCCTGGTATGCCTGAATCCACATGGCTAACTCTTCTCGCATAGGGTCAGCTAGAATTGATCTTGCCTCTTGTTTTTTACACTTTTCTATCTTACTGTCTCCTTCAAGTTTTTGTTTTTCTTCCTGGCCTTGTTCGTTATTCTTATTCTCCATCTTTTGTTGGAGTTTCTTTTCTTTCATCCTTTCTCTACGATTCTTCCATCTTTGGGTCCGCTTACTTTAATTTTTCCAAACTCTTCTGAGTCTACAACTACTTGAGGTGTGGGTGCATTTAACTCTTTGTCGGTGAGATCATCTTCTTTGATTCTTTCTGAGGTCTCTCTCGCTTTAGCCCTTGTTATTGCTTTCAGTGGTATAGTGTACTCCTTATCACTCCTCGATGACTCTATCACTTCTATCACATTGATCTGCACATTTGAGTTAACTTTGTTGGGGTTCTTGGGACAATCTCTAAAAAGATGTTCTTTACCACAATCACTACAATATCCTTCTCAAATTCGCTGCAGTGGTGGTGGGTTGGGTAACGTACATTCTCTGATAAAATGATCTCCTCCGCATCTATAACATGGTCCTCTAGGTGCAGGTGGTCTATTCATTGGTCGGGAGGGTATGGGTGCTCTGGGAGCTGTGTACATTAATGACACATAATCCTGCTCATATCCGTAAGAGCTATCCGGTCTTTCCATACTATAAGCATAAGGCTCGTAAGATTGTCCGTATTCAACTAGAGTGCCCTCATATGCGGAATAATTTCCTTGATTATGGTGATAAGATGGGTCATAAGGTTCGTTACTAGCCAATGGCATGGCTGGGACTATTGCTCTCTCGGGGTTCTCTTCCGGTTGAGCCATTTTAACTAGGACAACATTCTGAGGGTGTGGTGGTTGTTGTCCTAACAAGGGTTGTGGTTGAGTGTAACCTTGGTAAGCATAAGGTCGTGGTAGTGGTGCCTCTTGCTCATATGTGGGATATCTAAAGGCTTCTCCTCCTTTATCTCTCTGAGGGTATCCATAAGGCCTCATGGGTGGTTGTACCGGCCTTGACTGCCGATTGTAAGGACAGTTCTTTGTGCTGTGGTTTGTGTACCTTTGTTCTATGCTACAATAATGCATAGGGCCCGGGGTGGGTGGTCTATTGTAAGCATAAGTAGGTGGTGGAACTACTCCCCTATTACACAAGTGAGAAGGATGATCACCTCCACAGTGCACACATCTTTTAAGCATGAGTACTCTCATAGGATTGTTTGGGTAGTTCCTCTGCCCTTGAACGTTCAGCTTTTTTGCCACTAAGTCCTGGGGTTTGATGTGCTGCTAGCAGTATCCTCACGCTTCACACTACCTTGAGGTATTTTCAAATATTCCACTAGATTTTCCTCTAGGTCGATACACTCTTTCATACACTCTTACAAATTTTGGACTCTTTTCACATATACTAATGATCTCAATGATCCATTCACTAATCCTTCCAAAAACAATGAAACCATTTTGTTTTGAGTGGGTCTCTCTTCAACAGGGCATCTACCCACATATTGCTTAAATCTTCTTGTTGTCAACCTCACCGATTCCGTAGGAGCTTGTTTAAAACTATGGATTAATGAGGATGAGTTGTTTTTTATTCCAGACTTGGTAAATTCTTCAATCAATTCTTGATAGACTTGTTCCATGTTTTGAAAGTTATTAGGTTCTAAGGGTTGGAACCAAGCTAAGGCCGTGTATGTAAGGGTTAGACCAAAGGATTCATATTGAATCAAGAAGTCTTCCAATTGTTCGGCTCTTATTACTTGCTTGAATTCAGCTATGTGGTTGTATGGTTCACTAGAGCCATCATAGTGGTTTCTTATGCATTTGGCAACTTGGATGGGTCTTAATCTTCTTCCTAGTTCAGGTGGTCTAGGCATTACAGGGAAGACTGGTCGTCCTATTGGTATTCCTGGTCCTCTTCCTGCTGGTGGTCTCTCCTGGATAGGAATTCTAATCCTTGGTTCTACATGTGTAGGTGGTCGATAATTCGGATTATTGCCCAGTGTAGCAAACTACACATGGGGCCTAACTAGGATGTTCGTTTGTTGTGTCTGTCTCGAATGGTGATATGAATTATCCTGATAGGTTCCTTGGGGATTTTGTGAAGTTGTGGATTGATCCCTAGGTGGGAACACTAGGATGTTTTGATATTTCAATCCTGCTCTTTCTAATTCCATTAAAGGCCAGTACCTCCTCTGATTCTTGTCCAGATACGTAATGTGAGTGGGGTTTTTAGGGTCTTGCAATTCATAGATGGTGACTGGGTTAATGGCTTCTTCCCACAATGAAGAATGTGTTCTGAGTAGATGCTCCATCCCATTGATTAAATAAACATCAATCAGGGAATCATCTTGGGGAATTGGGTCTCCTCTCCAAACCCTAATTACAATGGACCTTCCTTGAGGTGTAGATATCGGTTCTTCATGTCCCTCTCCATTAAGGTTGTGGGCATTGCCTTCTTCCCTTTACTCGTTGATGTCTTCAGGATGCTCTGTCACTACATACAGGATATCCCTTTTGTCCATGTAGAATCCTTCTACATACTTAACAGCTGGCCTAGGTACTATATGAGCATTTGTAGCTTTCTTCAGCCTAACCACTGATCTGTGTAGCCCATCTAAGTAGATGGGTAAACCGTGTTGATTGGTGTTCACATATTCTAAAGATGTTCGATATTCACCCTCAATAATTGACATTATGCCAATTATTGGTACAAAACTCTACATGTCCTCTGAGGCCATAAGGGTTTCCTCCTCAAACTCACTCGAGGTTTCGGAGTGAGTCTAAGGAGACAAGTGAACTGAAGAAGACTTGTTTTTGGTTTTTATATTGGAAAGTTCCTAACTAAAAAGGCTAAGAAAAACAAACTTGAAAACTACCCTACCTTCCTAGACTAATTACCTACTTCCTCCTTCCTACTCCACTCACGTCTCTACTCACTTTTCTAAGCTCTCAACTCACTACACAAACTCCAAGAGTGAGAAGTAGTAAGTGCCGATGAGTGTGACTTACCAAAGAAGAGGATTTCACAACTCCTCTACTCACTTCAATGCTAAGAGCTATTCACCATCACACGAATGCCTCGATTTGATTCGAAACTCCCCGACAACAGCGCCAAAAAATGTGTGTACCTAAGTACCGACTTAGGGACTTGTGGAGAAAGAGACTATACCTTGATCCCCCTCAAGTACATATAGTGGGGACTCACGCTTTAATTATCAATCCAAGGAGTATCAAAACCTAGCCGAGTGTATGAAGTCATGCATTCAAATGATGGTCAATGCAAATGACTCTCATAAAGTGCAAATAAGTATAAATCTATTCCAAACAAGTTTCAAGGATCAGTTATGATGTCGCGACACTTGGAGCAGCAATCAACAGCAAAGCGAGCTTTTCTCTCAGGTCCGAACTCTGAATATAGTGAATAGTAGGTTCATATCGAAGCTCTTGAGAAGACACATCCAATGGTGGTCTTTTCACTTGATTTTTATGCTTTTTCTTCAAGTTATGAGCAAAATACTGAGTCACGAGATTAATCTTCCTACACTTCGGCACTTCCTACACTTCGCACACGCCTTACCAACAGTAAAGAAGCACTTTCATGGATAGAAAACACTTCCAAGCGCTCTTTCCAAGCATCACACATGCATGCAAGCTCACAAGGAAGAAGATATAGAGAAGAGAAGACACAAATTCGAAATCTTGTGCTCTTGATTCTCACAATGGCCAAAAAAGTGTCTACAAAGAGTCACAAATCGACTTATATACATGTGCCCTAAAAATGGTCCTTTCACACAAGAGACCGGCACTTTATTAATTGAAAGGCTAATTTCCTACTAATTTACAAGGGTAAACTACAAATCTCTATGGATATGCATCTAGAGGACTCCTCTAGTGCATTTACATCGGAAAATATATTACAAAATGGCTATAATACAAAAAGAAAGTGTCCAAATCAGAAAAATTTTAGGGCCCTTGTTAGAAGAAGCATTTTTTTGAAGAGGAATGTTCGTAAAATGATAAAAAATTGTAGAAATATTTACGCAAATGATGTAAAAATGAGGAACAGTCTTCCTCATGTAAATTAGAATCATATGTAATTTTTCTAGAATTTTTGGAAACTCCTAGATAGCATATTTTTAAATTAAAAGGGAAAAGGACCAAAATTCAAGTGTGAAAAGGGACACTTGAAAATGTATAAAAGATAATTTCCTCTATTTTGAGAGGGTTGGTTAATTGTATTTGATGCTATCCAAGTAATAAGAAGAGTTTCCTGCAGAAAATCGTATTTCTTCCTTTCAAGTACTTTCTTTGATTTGTGAGTCTATTCTATGTGTATCCATGGAATTTGCAAGCTTTTATTGTATATTTCTGATGAATGTGTATGAAGAGAGTTGATTCATGATGTGTTGAGTGAGAAACTGCTGAAGAATAGTGTTGGAGATGAAAATCGTCATTTTTCACAAAATCACGATTGTCTCCTCTGAAGGTTACAGGTATCATTTTTGAGATTTGACTTCATGATTGTGTTTTGCTGAGAAAATAACATGCTTTAGACACCAAGATCATTGGAAATGATGTAGTATTGCTCAAGATAACCAAAATCCTAGAAATTCCTCTTCATCTTCATTATTTCTAAAAAATCTATCCAGTTTTCTCTTATTTTTTGGATTGTATCATCTAGAAGGGGCTGTGGTCTCTTGTATACTTCCAGTATTGACAAATATAAAATGTATTGTTGATTCTTTATGCTAAAATGATTGGAGAGGACAACTCCAAAGGGTAACAACAAACATTTTTTGGCGCCGTTGTCGGGAAGTAAAGCAAAAGCTTCATTGAAGTTGGACCTTGCTGGATCTTCTATTGTTGATGGTAATTAACACATTGAAAAGGTAATACTCTTTAATCAAGGAATGGAAACATGAAAAGGTAGGTTTGTTTGTTTTTCTTTTGGGAAAAGAAAGCAATAGATAATCTTTTGAGAATAAGAAGTGTTGAAATTCTTGCAAATTGATGGTTGCTCATATCATTTTTTGAAAGTAAAGTGCAGGTGTGTGAAAAACTGAATCAAGAAAGCTGAAGATAAGGTAAAAAGTATCTTTGCATTTGTAGAGTGATTTTTGACCAAGTACCAAGCAAAATTGTTGATCTTGGGATAGATAACATGATTGCATTGAAGAAAGTCAAGTAAAGTAGCTAGATGCAAGTAGATAAGATCCATTGTTAACCAAGGCAAAGCAATAATCTTGAGAAAAAGTTTGTTTGCATCTTGAAAAGAGAAATGTTTATCTTTGCATAAATTGATAATTGCACTTCTTAGCACATTTTTCTTTGGGAAGATTTGCTCATGAACTGATCAGATAGCAAAGCATAAAGGAGTATAACCAATGAGGAAACACAGGATCAATAGATCACTAAACAAGAAACCCTAAGTGAAGTCTTTACCTTAATTTAGTGCAAAATACTAAAAAAATTCATAAAATCCATTAAAACATTCAAAAAAATTTCTTTTTTCCTTAGGAAGTTGGACTGAAGTGTTATTGTTTAGAGTAAAGGGGACCAAGTGGAAAGAAAAGTCAAAAACTAAAAAAAACTAGAAGTTCAGAAAAACACGATTCTCTTCACAGGATCGCTAATTTTTGTTGATGGTGTAAAATTGCAGGTGACAAGTGATTTGGAGTTGGTGAAGAATCTTGAAGAAGATTAAGAGGAAAGAAGAATCAAAATTGCAAAAAAAACAGGAAGTTCAGAAAAAATACGATTCTTTGCACAGGATCGCGATTTTCTATAAGGAAAAGAAATTGAATTATTTTCTGCACATTTGGGTATAGAGGTAAGAGGTTGTAAGAGAATTTCATAAAGTGGGGTAAGGAATTCAAATTTCAAAAATATCAGAGAGAATTGAGCATGAAATGAGTAAAATTGAAAATTAAGTACAAAATCGCGATTTTTACCAGCGGGATAAAGGAAGTAGCTTGTGATGAAAAGTTAGGAATTGTGACTCAAAATCATAAAATTGTGAAGGGTAAAAACTTGAACAAGTCAAAAGTGAAGATTTTGAAAATATTGAACAAAATCACGATTGTGTGAAGTCTATAAAAACCTGGAATCCCAGAAAAAAATTCATTTGAGTGAGGAAGAGAGAGAGTGAGAGTGGACAGAATCGCGATTTTCTGCAAACACAAGTTTCTAGACATTTTCTGATCAAGCAAGCAAGGTAAGGGTTTCCTAACACATTTTTGCATTATTTAAAGTTCTCATATTATGTTTAGAACATAAAAAACTCAGAAATCAGTAATATCACGGAATCGTGACTTTTAGAATTTTGAGTTTTACTAAGAAATAATAATAATTTTGTTAAAGTTCTTTTATTGCATGCTAAAAATTTTAAATAGGCGATTCTTTTGGAGAAACAAAAACTCAAAAATAAACAACCTAAAATTTTTTTAAAATCTACACAGAATCGCGATTCTGTGGGCAAACACAAAATCGCGATTCTCTAAAATAAAACATAAAATCACAATTCCCAGAGCACGATTTTCATAAGAAAAGTGTGTTTCTAACGATTGTGAGCAATCACAGTCGTCTGGGAACAGAATTGTGAAAAACACGATTCTCTCCACAGAATCGTGAAAAACACGATTCCCTCCACAGAATTGTGAAAAAACACGATTCCCACCACAAAATCGTGAAAAACACGATTCCCTCCACAGAATCGTGAAAAAACACGATTCCCAACACAGAATCGTGAAAAACATGATTCCCAACACAGAATCGTCAAAAACACGATTCTCTCCACAAAATCGTGGAAAACAGGATTCCCTCCATAGAATCGTGAAAAACATGATTCTCTCCACAGAATCGTGAAAAACACGATTCCCTCCACAGAATCGTGAAAAAACACGATTCCCAACACAGAATTGGGAAAAACACGATTCCCAACACAGAATCGTGAAAAAACACGATTCCCTTAGAATCGTGAATTATTTGAATGATTCTTAGATCTGGTAATAAATTGAACACACATTCCAAGCAAGAGTTAGGAAGGAAGGAGGTAGAGCGAGTGATAGGAGAATTACAAGAAAAAGAATTTGGCCATGAAATTAATATGGAGAATTTAAATGAAACCAATGAATCCTTTGAAACTGGTGATTATAGAAACATTCTCAAATACATGTACACAAATAGGTTTGGAACCTATTTATATCAGGATGGGATGCATAAGTTTCTCATCAGATTGAGAAACTTAGAAGTTCCCCTAAATATAACACCAGTAGCACAGTTCAAGGATGGTAGATATGAGGATAGACAAGGATGTGTATACTTCTTTTCACAAGACCCAGAAAATTCTAATGACCTAGGGCAATGTGTAGACAAGAGACCTTGGGAACAAAACCTAGGGCAACCAGACTTGCCAAGACAATATGAAACTCACAATAATAGTGAACAACAACAAGGTAGGAGACTACATACTTCCCCAAACCCTTTTGAGAGAGAAGCAGAAGGACTTAATGATTTTCCATTGAGAAGAAGATATCAGTGGCAGAATCAGGGAAGAATGCTTAGGCCCTATCAAGTAGCCAAATGCATGAATAATCAATATGAAGGATATTATGATCCTCATGCTCATGCTGCAAAATTTAGACAATTAATTAGAGCAGAAGAAGTTGAGGATTACAAAGTCCAATTTGAAGCATTTGGTCTAACCTTAACTGGACCTGCACTATCTTGGTTCATCCCCTTGAGAAAGGAAATGTATCTGGATATTGAGTCTTTCCTAGAAGCCTTCATCGGGGAATTATCAAAAACTGGAATAAAAGATAGCACAGCTACCTTGATACATAGCTTTAAACAGCAAAAAGATGAAAATGTTACAGAGGAAGCTAGAAGATTTAAGCAATATATTGACAGATGTCCCAGAGAAAAAGTACCTTCCATGGCAAGACAAGTATCCCTATTCATAGAAGGATTGAGAAGTGCCCAATTAAGAACCCTAGTGTATTATAGGAGCTGCCCTAATCTAGGAGCATGTGTGAAAGAGGCAATAGATTTGGAGGATAACAGAGGACAAGACCTGTTAGCATTTGATCAACCTAGAACAAATGAAGATAAAATCCCACCAGCAGAAGAATTGGCACAAGACATTGCTAAAGCCCTAGAAGTTAGCACCAAAATAAATTTGATAAACACCAAGATAACAACAAATAAAAAATGCTATAATTGTGGAGAAAATCATTTGGTACAACAATGTCCATATCAAAAACCACAAAATTTGCAAGATAGGAAAACACTCAAATATTGTACACTAGAAAGAGAATGGACAAATCATACCAGAGAAGAATGCTTTTATAATAAACAACCCATTAAGGAGAGAGAATATGCAAACCA
This sequence comes from Ceratopteris richardii, assembly GCA_020310875.1. Lineage (NCBI taxonomy): Eukaryota > Viridiplantae > Streptophyta > Polypodiopsida > Polypodiales > Pteridaceae > Ceratopteris > Ceratopteris richardii. The sequence continues at coordinate 35,841,321 of CM035429.1, read as the reverse complement.
AAGAGAATCTGGATTTATTGAGCAACCAAGACCGGTACTTGGGCAACAACCTCCATTACCAACAAATGTGGTACTAGTCAAATACACACCAATAGAAGAGGGAAACTCAAGAATAAGATCACCATACAAAGAAGATTATCATTGGAATGAAGGATATCAGGAAGAGTGGGAAGGATATGAGCTGAGAGAACCAAAACTACAAGCCCTAGATTTGGGAAATGGGAGAATTGAAATGGATACAGCTACATTCATGTTCATAACCAATAATTACATGTCTAATAGAGACCTCAGTTCAAAGGGAGTCAGAAAATAACTTGTTATAGATGTGGAGGGGAACATTCCATTAGAGACTGTCCACAACCTCCCACACTAAGAGTAGAAGGAGCCTACTGCAAGGATTGTGGCAGGGAACATTTAATAAAGGATTGTCCAAGAAATCCTCAAAAACAACAAAATACTTCTAATAACATACCATTACAAGCATTCAACATCATGGAGCAAGAAGAATTGAGTGAACCTGAACAAGTAAATGTAAATGCTATAGCAAGGGCACAAGCCAAACAATAGGAAACAACCAAGGAACAAAAGAAGAATTCATCTCCAAAGGAGAAGAAAAATAGACAAAAAGGGAGATGGGATAGAAAAATGAGAATGTGTAAAAGTCAAGAAGAAGAAAATATGGAACTGCCAAAACATAGCCCACCCCAAAAGACACAAACTCAGCAAGAGATAAGAAATTCACAAAGTTTGGAAACTATGATAAAAGCATACAAGGGAAGAATTCAAGAGGGACCAAATCCCATAGACCATGTAATGGCTTATCCTATACCGGATATAGAGCATGAAAGAATGCAAAAATGCAAACAAATCATACAAGAAGCACAACTTAAACTGGGGGAACTAGATAATTCTCAAACAACAGCTGGAGAAACAAAGGTAACAAGAACAAGGGAAATTATTGATCAAGAAGATAACTCACAAATAACATTCCAGGTAAATATAGACAAACAATATACAATCTTATACCACACCACAATGGAGGAATTGGTAAAACAGAATCCTCACTTACAATACAAAATGGTAAAATGGGAAGCAAAACCAGAGAATTTTGATCCACAGCCACAAGAATTGGAAGAGTTGTTGTACATTCCTATTGATAAAATAGGAGGATATTGTGAAGGAGAAGAAGGGAACTCAACTCTGAGAATACAATTTGGTACAAATCATGCCCAAGCTATATTGGATAGTGGATCAGGTGTGGCTATCATGACTAAACAAACTTGGGAAAGATGGGGAAAACATGAATTAATACCCACTAAAATGAGATTGCAACTTGCAGATGGACACATAGAAAAACCCCTAGGAATATGGGAAAAGGTGATTGTGGATATATGTGGAATAGAAATAGAGCATACTTTTGCCATAGTTGAATTTCCACAATCCACTTCATATGAAATCATCCTAGGAAGACCATTTATGAGACAAAATTTAATGCAAATTGTGCAAGATTGGGGTAATGATTGCCTATATCTTCAAAGCAAAGGAAGGATAACTAGAGTGAATCTAAGAAATGGTCATTATTGTGACATGTCCCCTCAGGAATGGTTCAAAATACATCAAAATCAGGAATTAAGTGAAGAATCAGAGTTGGAAGATCAGAATGAAACAGAATCATCAATATGGAAGTGCAATGTGTTAAGAAATCTTACAAATAGTAAAAGAAGATTAAGAAAAGAGGATTGTGTAGAAGGGAGAAAATTACAAGATGAGAGCTATGTACCACAAAAATTCAAAGATGAAGAATTTGAGCCTTATGGTTGGAACCAGATTTTGCCTACCATGGATCTAGCCAATGATGAGTATGTGGGAGTGAATTTCCAAAATGAAGAAGGATATGATGTTTTTCACATAGGAATACAAATGATAAAGGTATCAAAAACAGAACAGGACTAGGAAAAAGAAATGATATTGAAAAATGGAAAAACATAATATTTGGAAGAGGTAAAATCTGCAGATGCAATAAAAGATAAAATCTCAGGCAAATATAGAAAAAACAAACATAAGGAAATAGAAAAAGATCAAGAGGATGAAAAAAATGAGAAAATGACAAAGAAGGATCAACAATTTGATGTACCTCCAAATTTCAAGACTTATGAAGTAGAAGACAGATTACTTCTAAAAATGAAACCAAAGAGAGAAAAGAAAAAAGGGGAGGCATATGACAATGAAGAACAAACTAAGAAGGTAATGATCACCCAGGAAGAGGGGGAAGAAAGACATATTGTAATAGCTGATGACATGACAAATCAAGAGGAGGAAGCATTAAGAAATTTGGCCAGAAAATATAGGGATGTGTTTGCTTATAGCTACAAGGATTTGAAAGGTATTGATCCTAAAATCTGTGAGCATAAGATTCCTATTACACCTGATGCAAAGCCTAGCAAACAAAGACATTACACATTCAATGATAAATACTCCGCTAAAATAAAGGAAGAAATTGATAAGTTTCTGGATGCTAATTTCATCTATGAGATTGAATACACAGAGTGGATATCTCCTATAGTTGTAGTACCAAAAAAGAATGGGAAACTTAGGGTATGCATTAATTTGAAAAAAGTGAATGCTGCAACTATAAGGGATAGCTACCCATTGCCTATAACAGACCATCTTCTTGAAAGAGTTGTAGGGAAGGAGGTTTATAGTTTTTTGGATGGTTTTTCAGGATACAATCAAGTACCCATAGCTTTGGAAGACCAACATAAAACTGCCTTTTCCACAGAATGGGGAATTTTTGCTTTTAGGGTTATGCCCTTTGGGTTAACTAATGCCCCAACAACCTTTCAAAGATTGATGTGTCATATCTTCAAAGAATTCCTGAGGAATGTAATGGAAATTTATGTGGATGATCTTTGTAGTTTTTCATTAAAAAGACAGGATCATTTGGAAGATTTAGAAAACATATTCAGGAAATGCAGAACATATAGAGTATGTTTAAATCCAGAGAAGTGTGTGTTCTTTGTAAGACAAGGAAGAATGTTAGGTCACATAGTCTCCAAAAATGGAATTTCAACTGATGAGAGAAAAATTAAGGCCGTAGTGGAACTTTCGAGACCAACAAATGTAAAGGAACTTCAAACTTTCATGGGACATTGTGGGTATTATAGAAAATTTGTACACACGTTTGCTGACATAGCTAAACCTTTGTATGCTTTGATCACAAAATTTGAGTGGACCAGAGAGTGTGATCAAGCTTTTGAGACTCTAAAAACTTGTTTGGTAATAGCACCAATTTTGAAAACACCACAGTGGGATAAAATTTTCCATGCCCATGTGGATGCTTCAAATTATGCCTTGGGATGTGTGTTAGCACAACCAATAGAAGGAAGCAAATTGGATTTCCTAGTTGCTTATGCTAGTAGGCAGCTGAATTCAGCAGAGAAAAATTACACAACCACTGAAAGGGAAGGGTTGGGAATGATATTTGCTGTGAAAAAATATAGACATTATCTTTTGGCCAACAAGTTTAAATTCTTTGTGGATCACCAAGCTTTACTCTATCTAGTAAACAAACCTTGTCACACTGGTAGGATAGTCAGATGGTTTCTTCTACTGATGGAGTTTGAGTTTGAGGTGGTGGTCAGACAGGGAAAAACACATTTGAGAGCAGATCATCTGTCCAGAATCCAGGCTAAAGAACCAAGTTCACCTTTAGATGATGGCCTCCCAGATACAGATCTGTTCAAAGTAGAAAGTATTCCTGAATGGGCCATGCCTTTAGTACCTTTGCTAACCATGGGACCTTGTAGAACATATGGAAACAACACACATTTAGTATTACAAAGCAAGAATTTTATGATGTTAGATGGGCACTTGTATCACCTCAACCATACAAGCATATTGGAATATTGTACTCCAGAAGAGGAGCAACAGGAATATCTGAAAAGAGCTCATTGTTGGAACTCTTATACTCATGCTTCCATAATAGTCACCTTAAGTAATCTCAATAGGATGGGAGTACATTGGCCTAATAAGATTCAAGATATAACAAAATATATTGCTAACTATTGGGAATGCCAATCCTTGCAAAATTTAGAACTTGTAACTCTATATTGGTTTCAAAAAAACCCAAAATGGAGTGTGAACATAATTGAGGAATTGAAAAGAAACAAGAAAGGAAAACAAGTAAGAGTTAGTGCAGACTCAAAGAATCTACAAATGATTTCTAAAGAGTATCAAGTAATAGGAGAACAATTGTGTAAGAGAGGGATGGATGGATATTTAAGAATTTGTGTTCCTGAAGATAAATATGTGGAAATGTTAGAAATGGCACATTCTGGAGTAGCAAGAGGACATTTCTCAAGTGAAAGGACTGCTAAACCCATATTATATTCTGGTTTCTGGTGGCCAATCCTATTTCCTATGCAAGAACATATGTAAAAAGATGTGACATTTGTCAGAGGGTGAGTCAACCAAATAAAAGAGACAATATGCCATTAGTCCCATTGATTTTAACAAGAGAATAAATGGGGGTTGGATTTCATTGGACCCATACATCCTCCAGCAAAACAATCCCATGCTGAATATACACTAGTAGCCACAGATTACCTGACCAAATGGGCAGAGGCCAAGGCTACAAAAAGAAATGATGCTCATACTACTGCAAGGTTTCTCTATGAAAATATCATTACCAGATTTGGACTACCAATTGAATTGGTAAGTGATAGGGGGACTCATTTTTTGAATCAAATCATAGAAAACATAACTGAATATTTCATGATTAGTCATAGAAAGTCAGCCCCATATCACCCACAAGCCAATGGGTTAGCAAAAAGTACTAATAAAGTACTTTGCACTGTATTGTCAAAATTACTAAACACAAACAGGAATGATTTACAACTTAATCATGTCCTATGGCCTATAGAGTGGTATACAAAACTGCATAAGGAACCACACCATTCAATCTGGTATATGGACAAAATGCAGTTCTGCCCATAGAATTCCTTATTCCAACACTAAAGGTGGGAAGTCAATACAAATGGACTGGACATGAAATATCTGAGAGAGTGATGGAATTGGAAAAACTGGGAGCTTCTAGACTCCAAGCAATTATGAGCATATATGCAGACAAGAAAAGACAAAAAGCTTATCATGATGTTCATATTAAAGAAAAAGATCTACAAGAAGGAGATCTAGTTCTGGCATACACAGTAAAGGAACATCAGAAAAAATTTCAGAAAAAAGGACATGGGCCTTATATCATCCATCAAATAAGTAACAGTGGAGCTATCCAACTAGCTAATATAGATGGAGAAATCATGCCAAATTTCATAAGTGGATGTAGAGTAAAAAGGTATGATCTACCATTAATTGTTTCTGAATGGAGAAGAATACATCAAGCTCAAAATAGGAAAAAAGAAGAGGAAAACATTAGGAAGGAGGCTCAACAGGAGGCAAATGAAAAGATAAGAAAAACCAAAGATTTTAGAGAAGTCCTTTTGTGTGAAACACCTTTAAGAGTAAGAGAACATTTGCCTGTTATAACAATGAATATTCAGGATGAAATAATCAAAGTTTTGATAGATTCAAGTGCGCAAGTAAATTTGATCAGTTCAGCTTTGTTGGATAAGTTTAACCTAAAAAGGACTGAAAGCAAAACATTTATCAAAACCTTAGAAGGGCAGATAATACAAAGCTTGTCTTCACCATCTATTAAAGTTAAGTTCAATGAAGAATATATGAGAATAGATTGTGAAGAATGGCCAGACCACATGATGACTGAGAAATTGATTTTGGAACAACCATGGCTAAGGCAAGGTAAAGTAATATTGGATTTTGAAAAAATTAAGCTTAAGTTAACGGTAAATGACAAAAGGTTTTTAATGATTTTATGGAGTAATGAAGAACACGAAGATCAACAAGAAATTCATGACTCGGACCTAGAAGGATTTACTTTTTCATTAGAAGATACAAAGGCATTATCAATACCACCACTTTATGATTGTTGATGTCTAGCCTGCGGAAGAATACGCCGCGTCATTGAAGGTGGCTAAGCTAGAGTGATATTAGAACACCTCTATAATCAGCAGTAGCTTAGCAAAGCTTCTGTCACTCAAACATATAAGACTGTGTTTTTGAAATCACTGAAATTTCAACCGGAACTTCACCGGACTGTCACTGTAATTATACCGGAATCTTACCGGAATCAACTGCAATTCTATTTGTAATTACTTCAAGTGTATATAAATAAAGTAAGGAAGTGATGCGTGAACTTCCTTCATGTCACGAGGAAGGAGATAAGGAAGAGAGCTCACACACACACTCTCACTCTCAAGGAGAAGCACACACACAGATTGAGGCAAGGAAGAATGATCTTCTTCTTCTTCTTCTATTACATAAAAGGAATGTAGAAGAATGACCTAAAAACAAGAATACAACAAGTGCAATATATAAAGACCAGTACATAAGGAAAAAACCTAATGTCTGCGAATGAGCTGGCAAGAAACAAATGTGCCATCACTCTCGGTAGATAAATCTAATAAAGCTAAATGAAGTATCCCTGACATATACTGGCGTGACCACTATACATGTCAGAGAAACGAAAAACTAGTACGTGTCATCCTCGATCATCACATGTTGAGCTTGATATCTCAACACTCCCCCTCAAGCTCAACGCCATATCCTGTAATCCAAGCATCTTCCGAAACTTCTTCAACTTCTCATCTCCAAGTGCTTTGGTGAAAATATCAGCAACCTGCTCATCTGTTCTCACATAAACAAGATCAATATCACATGCTAATACCTTCTCTCTGATGAAGTGATAATGTACCTCGATATGCTTTGTTCTAGCATGGAAAACAAGGTTTTGTGCTAACTGTATGCTGCTAAGATTATCACAATAGATAGTGATAGGCTTTTGCACTTCCACACCTAAATCTGCAAGTAACATCTCCAGCCATGATGCCTCACATGCTGCCATTGCAGCACCTCTATACTCAGCCTCTGTACTCGACAAAGCAACAGTGGGTTGCTTCTTACTGCTCCATGTAATAGCTGCACCTCCAAGTGAGAAAAGAAAGCCACTAGTAGATCTTCTATCTGGAGTACTACCAGCCCAATCTGCATCGGTGTATCCATGAACCTGCAAATCTACACCAGCTTCATAAAACAATGCATAATCCAAAGTAGCACTCACATAACGTAGAGTGCGCCTCAGAGCATCCAAATGTGGCTTCTTGGGAACCTGCATAAACTGACTTTCAAGTCCAACAGTATAACTTAGATCAGGCCTTGTAATTGTGAAATATATAAGACTTCCCATAATTTTCCTGTACATAGTAGCATTTTCCAATGCTTCACCTGATGTAGTATCCAATTTCAAATTCTGATCTAATGGCATAGAAATTGGCTTACAATCAGCCATACCATACTTTTGCAGCATATTCAAGGGTTATTGCCTTTGCGACATCCATATACCTGTTTCTGTATGTATAAACTCAATGCCCAAGAAATAGGGCAGCACACCAAGATCTTTCATGTCGAATTCCTGCATAAGAAGTTTCTTTACCTCTTTGATGCTTTCTTGATTATCACCACCTACAATCAAGTCATCAACATAAATAGCCACAATAGTGATGCCATCATCAGCCTTCCTTGCATATAGTGAGTGATCTGCATCACACATAGAGAACCCAATGCTGGTTAAGTAATCAACAATCCTTTCATGCCATGCACGAGGGGCTTGCTTCAGCCCATACAAAGCCTTTTGCAACCTGCAAACATATTCTGGATGCTTTGAATCTTCATATCCTTGTGGCTGGTCCATATATACTTCTTCCTGTAACCCACCATGTAGGAAAGCATTCTTCACATCCATCTGATGCAAAGTCCATCCTTTTGCTGTAGCTAATGCAACAAGTGTTCTGACAGTAGACATTTTAGCTACACGGCTAAATGTTTCCTCATAATCAATGCCATATGTCTGTGCATAACCTTTAGCTACCAATCGTGCTTTATACCTGCTTATGCTACCATCAGCATTATGCTTTACCTTGTAAACCCATTTGCAGCCTATGGATTTCTTTCCTTGCGGCAATGGAACCAGCTTCCACGTATCATTTCCATAAAGTGCAGCCATCTCCTCATCCATAGCTTTTTCCCAATGTGCATTACCAATTGCATCTTCAAAACAAGAAGGTTCAGCATCTTGTATTACCTTTGTCATGTAGGCACAATGGCGAGCCATGTAACTATCATATGTCAATCGTTGCACTGAATTAAGCATCCTCCTAGATCTTCTTGGTCCTGGGTCACTTCTTCTTGTATCATCTGCATGTGCCCTTCATACTCCTGGAGTCTTCACAGAGGGCAATCCAAGTTCCTCATCAAGAATCCTTTCTGAACCGCTTGAATCTCCATCAACGTCTTCAAAACCTGCACCTGTTTTATTACCAGCAGAAAGCTTTTCTTTACCTTTCTTGGATGTATTTAATGAATTTACTGGACTGAAATTTCCACGCAATCTTCCACTCCATGGATTTGAGTTGGAACTATTGCTTGGTGATGCATCCGATCCACTCAAAACTTGAGATTCTGCACTAGATTTTTCAGCATTTTCTTTGTCATTTGGTTCAAGATTCAGTCCTTCTTTGGCATCTGCATAGGAGCTTGACATTTCATCAAATACCACATCTCTGATCACCTTCACGTGTCATGTGAGTGGGTTATAACATTTGTACCCCTTTTGCTCAAGGGAATATCCAATGAAGACACATTTTTCTGCTTTCGGATCAAGCTTCGTCCTCAACTCATCTGGAACATGTACATATGCAATACAACCAAAAACTTCTAGATGTCTGGCTTTTTACCTGTAAACTTCTCTTCAGGTGTAACTTGATGTACAGCAGCAGTCGGAGTTCTGTTCATGATGTATACAACAGTATGCATAGCTTCTGCCTAATAACAATGAGGCATATTCTTCTCAGCCATCAAGGCTCTTGCTATTTCTGCAATATGTCTATTTTTGCGTTCAGCAACACCGAATTCCATGATTTTTTAGAAAAATGCTGAACTCATTTGACATGTATTCACCTCCTCCATCAGATCTTAATGTTTGAATGTACTTCCCTGTCTCCTTTTCCACCATAGCTTTCAAATTTTTGGAAGTGACTGAACACCTCGCTCTTCTCTTTCATGAAATATACCCATAGTTTGCATGTATGATCATCAATGAAGGTAACATAAAACCTGCAACCGCCCATAGATGTGGTCTTTGCTGGACCCCAAACATCTGTATGTACTACTTCTAGTACATTCTCACTAACATGCTTGTCATGTGGAAATGACGCTCTTGACTGTTTAGCAAATTGACATGCTGCACATACCTTTTGCATTTCTGCAACTTTGCAATTTGGTAGTCCATGGACAATCTCCTTTGACTGCATCATTTTCAGCCTTTGCAAGTTTGCATGTCCAATCCGTTTGTGCCATATCTCTATATCTGCAATAACTCCTACACCTTTTGCAAACATGGCTGCATTCATTTCAGGAATCTTCACATTTAAGGTGAACATCCTACCCACTTTGTTTCCTTTGGCAACCAATCGTCCATCCTGCTTGTACTCTTCTACATATAATCCATCAGCATTGAACCTGACTTGTAATCCTTGGTCAACCATTTGTCCAACAGAAACCAGATTCTTTGTTATGTTTGGAACATGCAGCACATCAGCGAGATGTTTTACCTTTCCGTCCTCCATAGACAATGCTATGTTTCCTGTATGCTCAATAGGATGTGATGTGTCATCACCTGTTTCAACATATCTAGGAACTGGCATTTTCTGCAAACTACTAAACCATTCTGCATGACTGGTCATGTGATTTGAAGCACCTGAATCAACATACCAGACATTATCATTCAATTTTGAAACACCAGCAGACATCGTATTCATCATGTGATGTTGAACCATAAACAGCTTCTCAGAATCATCTGCACTTGTGGATGCATAGTTGTTTTGCTGCCTTCTGTTATTTTGATGCTTTAACCTGTAATCACGCTAAAAGTGTCCAGGTTTACCACAATTCCAGCATCCTTTACTATCATTACTTGAATCATTTCTTTGGAAATTCCTGCGACCTCTTTGGCTCCCCCTCCCTCGAAACTATCCTCTTCCTCCTGCATGATTCTGTTGTTGACCTTGGTCTTGGTTACTGTTTCCTCTTCCACTTCCAAAACCTCTACCTCTGCCTCTTCCTCTACCAGAGTAGAATACCTGCTCAGAACTGGGCTTTCCTTGGGAGTTTGAATCCTCACCAAGATTCTTTTATTCAATAATCAGCATAGAGACCAAATCAACAAAATTCGGAATATTTTCCCTGGTCTGTATAGAAGTTCTGAACTGCTTATATGCAGCTCCTAAACCACGAAGGCACACTTCCACCTTATCATCATCATCTACATTCACGCCAATAGATGCAAGTGACTCACATATGCTTTTGATTTTTAGAGTGTAGTCACTTACCGACATGCTCTTTTTCTCCAATGTATGCAGCTTGTTCTTGAGTTTCAATTTCCGTGCCTTTGTATTGGTCTCGTACAAAGTGACCAAACTGTTCCAAGCCTCTTTTGGAGTCTTTGCATCCTGTATGTGTCCAATCATGCTATCCTGTATGCTAACAGATAGCCAATACATTACCTTTCGTGCTCCTAGATTCCATTCCTCATATGCTCTTAACTGTTCTGCAGTCCGATTCCTTTCTGGTAGCTGCGGAGCATTTTCATTCTCTCCTTCGATGTACTTCCAGTAGCCTTTTCCCATCAGGAAATTCGTCATTCTGAATCTCCAAGCATGGAAGTTGTTCTTGTCTAGCTTATTGCTCATAAGCTGACTCATTCCATCTGTGTTTGCCATTTCTGCAACAATTCACAACACCGCAACACACTACAAGCAGCACTTCTGCTTGAACACTGTCGCACTATGATGTGACAGTTTGATCTCAAAAAAACATAGTTTTCGTTTATCAACAGTACACGGAATCACTTGAAATTCTGAATCTGGAATATATGAGTGTCGCCGAACACAACGCAAGTTACAGTTTCTGAAACTGACCTGGTTTTTCTGTGGGCCCCACCTTGCGGGCTCGAAATAGAGGTCGAGATGGCTCCGAAACTTCGATCTGACAAAAAACGAGTGACCCTGAAGGGATAACTCATGAAAATATTTTGAGATCTTCTACCTTCACGATGATTTTCGTAGCAAACGGACGCCGTTTGTGAAATCGCGTTTTCTCCACGCCTTGCCGCGTAGTCTTCACCGTCGCCTTCTCCACGAGCTCTCTACAGCCACGCTAGCTCTGATACCATGTCACGAGGAAGGAGATAAGGAAGAGAGCTCACACACACACTCTCACTCTCAAGGAGAAGCACACACACAGATTGAGGCAAGGAAGAATGATCTTCTTCTTCTTTTTCTATCACATAAAAGGAATATACAAGAATGACCTAAAAACAAGAATACAACAAGTGCAATATATAAAGACCAGTACATAAGGAAAAAACCTAATGTCCGCGAATGAGTGAGCTGGCAAGAAACAAATGTGCCATAACTCTCGGTAGATAAATCTAATAAAGCTCAATGAAGTATCCCTGACATATACCGGCGTGACCACTATACATGTCAGAGAAACGAAAAACTGGTATGTGTCATCGTGGATCATCACATGTTGAGCTTGATATCTCAACACTTCACTGAATGAACTCTTTCTGAAGTTTAAGGAAAAACTTCACCAGTTCAGAATGCCTCTTTCCGGTCAGACTTTGTAGTGTGTGTACATATCCATTTCACTGAAATCTTTGATGAATTGATAGTAGAGATGTCTAACTATAAGATAAGCTATCTCTCATACAGAACTTTACATTATTCTACGAGATCTACTTCGTTGTTTTACCGGAAAAACATGTTTATTGAGAAAACTGTAACTGACCGAAAAATACGTTTACTAAGAAGACTAACTATCTTTATACCGTAACATGAAAATACTCAGATTTCTTCACATACGAACAATGCGCGCAAACTTCCACATGAACATGTTTTTTCTATTAGAGAAGATGTGTACAAAACTAGCTTGGCCTCTTCTTTCTCAAGCTATAGAAACTCTCCTACACTGAGTAGTTTCTTCTTACCATCTCTCTCAGATGAATACCTGACATTTCAAGTTTCTATTATTCATCTTTACATACGCAATCTCTGGTGTCTTCTAGACCTATTCTTGATTTCTATATGCGCTCTATTCGCATTACGCGCTCTTTTCATGCACACTCGTGCTCTCTTTATATACAATTTTGATCCGGTGTAACAAACTCTAACAAACTCTAATTCTGGAAGTTTCTACGCTGTACATTACAATCGTGAATTTGTCCCTTCACTAACGCTTTGATTTTCTGAATACTTTGATTCTGCTTCTCTTTATCTTTCTTTTTCTGTCTGTATGTCAAATTCGTGAGTGATTCTTCAACACCTCCCCCTCAATCACTAATTTGACTCTTCCTATCTTTCATATATTTTTCTTTCTTTTATACCTTCCATTTCTTTGAATCTGCTTGTCTTTGTTCCATCCAAGCTCTTTGTCAAAATATCTGTAATCTGATCTTTTGTTGGAGTGTATACTATTTCTATCTCCTTCTCCATTACCTTTTCCCTCAGGAAATGATATTGAATCTCTATGTGCTTTGTTCTTGCATGAAATACTGGATTTGCTGCAAGATACAACGAGCTCATATTATCTCCATGTATGATAGGTATACCTTGATCAATACCCATGCTTTTGAACAAGGTCTGCATCCATATCACTTCTTTAGCTGCTTCTACAAGTCCTTTATATTCTGCTTCTGTTGACAGTAAAGCCACTGTGTGTTGTTTCTTCGAACACCAGCTTACTAGCTTATCTCCTAGGTATATCATATATCCATGTGTTGATCTTCTGTCATCTTGACTTCCTGCCCAGTCTGAGTCACTAAATGCTCTCAACTTTATATCTGACGTAAAAGGATAATATAATTCTTCCTTTATAGTTCTTTTGATATATCTAAGAACTCTCTATCCTGCAACCCAATGTTGATCTTTCGGACAATGCATGAACTGTGAGAGAACTCCCACTGCATAACTAAGATCCGGTCTTGTTAGCGTAGCATAATTTAGGCTTCCTGCTAACGACTGATACTTCCTCATATCTTTAAACTCTGCACCACTATATTTGCTGAGTTTATGATTTACTTCAAGCGGTGTTGAAGCTTCTCTGCAATTCTCCATATTAAACTTCTTCAGTAAGCTTAAAAGATACCTTTCTTGCGAAACATATACACCATGATCTGTGTATGTGATTTCCATTCCAAGAAAGTATGATAACTTTCCTAGATCACTGATCTTAAACTCCTTTTCAAGCAATCTCTTTACTTCTTTAATTCCTTCATCTAAGGTACCTGTGATTATAATGTCATCTACATAAATACAAATGTAGATCATACCTTCTTTTGTTCTCTTGATGAGTAGACTTGCATCTGCCTTCAAACTTTGGTATCCAAGTTCATTGAGATATTTCACAAGTGTGTAATTCCAAGCTCTTGTAGCTTGCTTCAATCCATAAAGTTCTTTTCTTAATCTGCAAAAAAAATTTGGGTATCTGGAACTTACAAACCCTTCAGGTTGTTCCATATAGACTTCATCTCATATATATCCATTCAGAAATGCATTCTTGATATCCAGCTGACTTAGCTTCCATCCTTTTGATGCTGCTATAGCAATCACTATCCTTATGGTTGACATCCTTGCCACCGGACTAAACGTCTCATCATAATCTATGCCATGCATCTGAGCATAGCCCTTGACAACCAGTCTAGCTTTGTATCTGGCTATCCTTCCATCTGCAAGTTTCTTAACTTTGAAAACCCATTTATTTCCAACTATTTTCTTACCATTTGGTTTAGGAACAAGTTCCCATGTCTTGTTCTCCTCTAGTGCGCTGAACTCTTCTTCCATTGCTTCTTCCCATTGCTTCTTACCTTTAGCTTCATCATAGTTCTAAGGTTCTTCATCATCTTTGACCATATATGCATAATTTTTTTGAGTTATGTACGAAGTATCATAAGAATACCTTTCTGGTTGTCTTCTAGTCCTGCTTGACCTTCTTGGTTCACATTCTTCATAAGTGTCTAAATACACTTCTTCATCTAATGTAGGAATTTCTTCATTCCTTCTTGTTAATCCATTTTTGGACGTACTTGCTTGCATATAGTCTTCATCTCTATTCACCTGCACAATTGATTTCCCTTTCTCTTTTCTTCTTACCTCTTCTTCAAATTCTTCCGTTGTATGACTTTGATCTGCATACCAGCTTTTCTGTTCATCAAATGTAACATCTCTGGAAACAATAAACTGTTTTGTTAGAGGACTCTATAACCTGTAACCCATCTGCTTTTCATCATATCCGAGGAACACATATTTCTCTGCTTTTGGTTCAAGCTTATGTCTGAGTTGTGATGGTACATAAGCATAAGCTACTGATCCAAACACTTTACAATGATCAAGTGTTGGTTTCTTTCCCCACCAAGCTTCATAAGGGGTCATTCCATCTAAAGCTGTACACGGTAATCTATTTACCAAGTATGTAGCTGTATTTACAGCTTCAGCCCAAAGATAATTTGGACACTCTTTTTCTTTTAGCATAGCTCGTGCAAACTCAACTAGAGTTTGGTTCCTTCTTTCTGCTACACCATTTTGTTGTGGTGTATACCTGCAAGTTATTTCTCTCTTAATACCTGCATTCCAAAGATAGTCATTGAACTCTCGGGAGAAGTATTCTCCCCCTCCATCAGACCTCAATCTTTTAAGCTTTCGACCTCTGAGTCTTTCAGCATATGCATGAAAATGCTTGAAGGTTTCAAATACTTCTGATCTTTCCTTCAAAACATATAACGTTATCCATCTTGTATCGTCATCAATGAATAAAACATAATACCTTGAGCCACTGATTGATCCTTCTTTTGTTGGACCCCATACATCTGTATGAATGAGTTCAAGTACTTCATCATGTTTGAATCCTTTCTTCTGAAAAGGTAACCTGTGGGCTTTTCCCATCTGACATGCTTCGCACTTATGAATCATATGTTGGTTTTGTATATTCGGTAATCCCAGTACTGATTGATTTGAAATCATAGCTTTAATTCCTCTTTCATTAAAATGACATAATCTCTTATGCCAGAGATCAAGTTCTGTAATCACCTTTTCACCATGTGTGAGCAACGCTTGACCAATGTTCCCTTGTACTCTTAAAGTAAAGAGTCTACCTTCTTTCTTACCAGAGACGATCTGATGATATCCATTCTCGGGATCTTCTACAAATACTCCTTCATTTGTAAATCTGACCTGAAAACCTTTCTCAACTATCTGTCCCATACTAATCAAATTTTTAGGTATTATCGGAACATACAAAACATTGGTTAGCAAATCTGCTCCACTCTTACACTTCACTTTTCCAATTGAATGTACACTATGTCTCGTATTGTCACCTGTTTGAACAGTATGACTGGAACTACCTTTTTCCAATTCTGACATCAGTTCTATATTTCCTGACAAATGATTAGAACATCCAAAATCAATGTAAAATACCTTTAGATCTTCGTTATCTGATGTGCCGATTGAGTTCATCATCAATGATGTATGGCTTTCATTCTGTGTGTCATTTGCGTAGTTGTTGTAGGTGGTGTTGTAGGATTGATTCTGTCCCCAACTTCTTGCTCCACCTCTACCATAGCTTCCTCTTTGATTCTGTCTACCTCTTTGAAAATTACTCTGATATCTTCCGCTTCTGCCTCTGCTATTACTGTTCTGATTTTGATTTGATCCTTGGGAATTATGCCAGCAATCATGAGCCAGATGATTACTTAATCCACAAATCTAGCAAGCCTTCTTGTTGATATTCTGACTACCTCTTCCTCTTCCAAAACCTCTTGCTCTTCCTCTGCCAGTGCCTTTACCTCTTGCATAATAAGCCTGTGAACTTGACTCTTCTTCATCTTTTGACTTACCTTTATCTTTCTTCAGGTTCTTCATGTACATTGCAGAACTTTGTCCTTTATCTCCATCTCCTTTCAGGTCTTGCTCATATGTGAGCATCAAACCAAGCAACTGATTTAAATCAGGCACAAAATGATTTAAAGAAAGTTCAGTTGAGAGTACGAAAGGTTTCCACCTTTCATCTCCTCTCAAACCTTGGACCAGTTGCGCTATCAATCTGTGATCTTCGATATCTTCATTTATGGATCCAAGACTATCTGCTAGATCCTTCATCTTAGTAACATAGTCACTAATGCTTTGATTCGACTTCTTTTTGAACGTTGTGAATTCGGACCATAAGCTAGCCTTCCTAGCTTTCGTAGTATTTTGGAAATGATCTTCCAACACACTCCATATGTCCTTCGCTTTCTCCAGACCTCTAATGTGCGGTAGTAGATGATCTGTAACGGTATTATAAATGTAAGCTCTTGCCGTTGCATCTTTCTTCTGCCACAGCTTCACGGCTTCTAATTCTTCTTCCTTTGGTTGTCTAATGTCTTCAAAAGTCGGCTTCTTTTCTTCTCCGGTCACATACATCATTAAGTCCTTACTCATAAGTAAGGCTTCCATGCGCATTACCCATGCAGGATAATTATCTCTATCCAATTTGTCAATAGAAACGTGATCTGCCATAATCCTCTTGTTTCTGTTTCTTCTGGTGAGTGTAACGTTAAAGAGTTTTACCTTTTGTAAACCTTTACCTTGAGAATGACTTCAGAATACTTCTTGATACCGTTTGCTATTGATCTCTTCAGCATTCATCTTTCTTTATGAAGGTTCTTCGAATTCTCTTGTATCTTCACTTCCGTTTGTTCTTTGAGAATCTTTCTTGCTCTGATACCACTTGTGTGGTTAACCAGCTCTGATACCACTTGTTGATGACACGACAAAACTCGAACCTTGTCAAGCCTACGAAATACGCCGCGTCATTGAAGGTGGCTAAGCTAGAGTGATATTAGAACATCTCTATAATCAGCAGTAGCTTAACAAAGCTTCTCTCACTCAAACATATAAGACTGTGTTTTTGAATTCACTGAAATTTCAACCGGAACTTCACCGGACTCTCACCATAATTATACCGGAATCTTACCGGAATCAAATGCGATTCTGTTTGTAATTACTTCAAGTGTATATAAATAAAGTAAGGAAGTGATGTGTGAACTTCCTTCACTGAATGAACTCTTTCTGAAGTTTAAGGAAAAACTTCACCAGTTCAGAATGCCTCTTTCCGGTCAGACTTTGTACTGTGTGTACATATCCATTTCACCGAAATCTTTGATGAACTGATAGTAGAGATGTCTAGCTATAAGATAAGCTATCTCTCATACAAAACTTTACATTATTCTACGAGATCTACTTCATCATTTTACCGGAAAAACACGTTTACTAAGAAAACTGTAATTGACCGAAAAATACGTTTACTGAGAAGACTATAACAGTTAACTATCTTTATACCGTAACATGAAAATACTCAGATTTCTTCACATACAAACAATGCGCGCAAACTTCCACATGAACATGTGTTTTCTATTAGAGAAGACGTGTACAAAAGTAGCTTGGCCTCTTCTTGCTCAAGCTATAGAAACTCTCCTACACTGAGTAGTTTCTTCTTACCATCTCTCTCAGATGAATACCTGACATTTCAGGTTTCTGTTATTCATCTTTACATACGCAATTTCTGGCATCTTCTAGACCTATTCTTGATTTCTATATGCGCTCTATTCGCATTACGCGCTCTTTTCACGCACACTCGTGCTCTCTTTATCTACAGTTTTGATCCGGTGTAACAAACTCTAACAAACTCTAATTCTGGAAGTTTCTACGCTGTACATTACAGTTTTGAATTTGTCCCTTCACTAAGGCTTTGATTTTCTGAATACTTTGATTCTGCTTCTCTTTATCTTTCTTTTTCTGTCTGTATGTCGAATTCGTGAGTGATTCTTCAACAATGATCAAGCTTCATTCAATCAAAAACAAGAGGAAATTGAAGGACCAAAAGATGGTGAAGAGATAGAAGAAAGGTGGCAACCATGGAATAGTCAAAAGCATCAAGGCATCAGAACGAGAAGAATGTGGAAACAAAGTACACACAAGCACTGCTCATCAAAACAAGTTCTCAGAACTAAATGGATATGGAAGCCAAAAAATTCCAAGAACAGCCTATCAAAAGAAGATGGGTTTATCCCTAGAACAGGGTCAACAAGGATCAAATGTTATTGGGTAAAAAAATCAGATTTGATTCAATGGAAAAAGAACATGATTATCAGATATACATTTAGGATTTTTGATAAGAAAATCAGAGTGTTACAGAGAAGAAATCATGACATCTTGGAAATTATTTCAATTTGTTATACCTTATCCTTTTTCTAAGAAGAGAAATAGGAGGGGAAGAAAGGAAGTGGAGGAAATTATCATTAAAAAAAAAGAGAGAAAGAGAAAAGAAGAAATAATATTATTATCATTAAAAAAAAAAGAGAGAAAAAAGGGAGAGAGAAAAATTATCTATTTTTCTTTTATAATTCTTTTTAATTATATAAGTTATACAGCATAAGCAAGATATAGATGGTATTGTAGCAAGTGTCTATTTCTTGTTTTTTATTTATTCAATTTATTTCAATTTCTTATTTTTTTCAAATATTTCCTTTCTTTATAAAAGTTGATAGAAGAAAAGAGAGCAGTAGACATCTTGCTACATATGTAATGATCACTTCAATTGAGTTTTTATTTGTGATACAAATAGGAAAGTCAGGAATTCTCTAAGTCTTGTTTTTCATTTATTCTCATTACATCTCAAGTTTAAGGTGATTTTATTTATGTTTCTTGAGACTCATGTGGGTGGAGTTTTTCTTTTGTGTAATCATACACTTTCTCTAGAATGGTGAATCCCAAGGAGTTACCAATCCATGATTTCAAAGCTGACTCAGTTACTCTTTCTAGAGGACATTGGTTCTTGGATAGTGAAGCTGCAATAGAGGAGGTGGATTTGGAGTCTGATGAAGAGTAGGAAATTCTAGAAGCAGAGAAGATAGTCATGGAACTCAAGGAAACTTTGGGTATCATTGGTCAACACATATTCACTATAGGTGTAGGAGGATACAAGTACACCATGCTGTGCCAGGAGTTTTACAAATTTCAAAGAATTGCAGTCAATTACAAAAGATGGAAAGCAGTAGGAATACACAGGCTGTTGGATGAACCCTTATTTTTCATAGACTTTGAAAGAGTGGCACAGGTAATGAACAATTTGCTAGAAGTTGGGAAGGGCAATGAGGCATATTTCAGGTGTAATGTCAAGAACAAAGAAAACCAGGAAGTGAACATTACTATAAAAGCAGAGCATATCAAGACAGCCCTTCAGTTTTATACTATGGGAACTAAGTTGGACAACAGTTTTGTCAAGAAAAATAAAGCTACATATGCAGGGTATTCCAAATTTCCTGATTTTAAAGGAAAAGAGAATGAGGAATATGCTATTAGAATGTTCTTACAATATTTCTGTTTTCCAAAACTACCTAGATATACCATGCCACACAAACCAGCAACATTGATCATGTTCAATAATAAGGACAGAACCAAACCTTTTGGAGTGATGGATGTAACTCCATACATACATGAACAATTGGAGGAAGCAACTAAACATTGGGATCAAAAGAAGTACATGAATGGAGCTCAATTCTTAACCAGAACTATATATCATGTTCTAGGGATGGAGGATCAGTTAAAGATGGCTCCAGAAGCCCAATACTTCATAAATTTAATGTCAGGAATTAAGAGCCCTTCCAAGAAAATGACTATAAGGGAGGTGGAAGCCCAACCAAGCATGAGGGGAGCAGAAAGGAAAAGAAAGGGAATCTCAGAAGAAGTTATTATTGTAGAAAAGAAGATTGGATCCAAGAAAAGTGGAATTGGAACAGGTGGAAGCAACTAAGGAAGAGCATGAAGCTGCTCAGAAGCAAGTACAGTCTTCAAATGATCCTCACCCACCTCAGACAAGCAAAGAGCAGTTGTATACCTATTTGACTCAGGGAAATAATAAAAGGGCAGTATATGAAGCTCAATATCAAAAGATGTTGGAGGACTACTCTTGTAAAGCAACTGATTGGATCCAAGAAGAAGTAGAACACTATGAAGAGCTGCATGATCAGATGATGGCAACAGAGACAGAGGAAGTTTTTGTCAAAAAAGAAGTAGAACTGTTATCATATTTCAAAGAGCTACAATGACCTCCTGAAACTAGAACTACAGTTGTAGTAAAGAAGAAGGTTCAGAAGAAACCTGTACAGAAGAGGAAGTTAACTAAGAAAAGTAAAGGAAAATCAATAGCAGAACCTGTACCAAGGATGGAGACAGAGGAAGAAATAGTATAAGAAAAAAAGCAGGAGGAATCCATTGCTGTGAAAGAACCAAGAATGGACAAATCAGGAATAGCAGGCTCTTCACAATTTTCTTCAGATTCTGAAAGTGACGTTGAAAACTTTTTGTTGAAAAGTTTGAACTTATCAGTGCCTAGCACACCAATGTGATAACACGTCTTTGAAAAAAATAAAACACCTGAAGATTTGAGTGAGAAGTCACAAGGAAAGCAAATCCAAGAAGAAGTAGCAAAGCAGGTCAGTCCTGAAGAAGAGAGAAGGTTATTGAAAGGCAAAGCAGTGATGATGGAAGAAGAGATTGAAGTAAGGAAGGAATTCAGCTGTGGATTAGTGGATTCAGGATTAAATACAATATGGACAAAACCTTTACATCAAACCTATTTCAAATTGGATGAAGGAAAGTTAGAAGCAAAAAAAGAAGTTCAGTTATGCAGTTCAGTATACAAACAAAAAGATACAAATCAAATCAAGGAAACAGAGAAAGTAGTGGAAAAGAGGAATGCTCAAGAAGTAGAAGAAGGGGATACAGAAAAAGAGATAAACCAAAAAATAGAAGACATATTATATGACTTGAATCAGAATGAAGAATTTACAACTATAGAACACTAGGGACAAGAGGAGGATCTGGATCTCATGGATATAGATGAGCAAGAGGAAGGACAAAAGGAGAAAATAATTAATGATCAAATAAAACTCTCTGTGGAGATTGATTCAACTCTAAATTAGGAAAAGGAAGTACAGGAAAAGGAAGGACATCTCCTTGAAGAAGAACAACAAGGAATGGAGAAAAAGTAGGCAGAAGAAATGGAGACAATTAAAGACACATCAGGATATGAGAAGAAGGAGGATCAGATATTAGAGCATGAGGAAAATGTTGCAGACAAAGAAGAAATGAAAGCAGATAAGGGCTATGAAGAACAAAAGCACTAGGTCATAGAGTATGAGGAAGAAGATAAAGAAGACTGTACAGGTGACACAGAATGAGAAGGAAGATCTAAACTAAGAAATTATGAGATTGCAAATAGAGTTGAAAGAAGCTAAGGAGTTGGAAAAACAAGCAAGTATACATGCTGCTACTTCAATGAGGGGATATAATAAGTTACATATGGATATAGAAAAAGAAAGAAGTGATTGGCAGTTGAGTATAGAAAAGGAAAGAAATGAGTGGAAGTCAGAAAGAGAGTTGTGGACCTCTCAAAATAAAAGTTTAATGTTGATGATAGAAGAGCTACAAAAAAAAATGGAAAAACCACAAACTCAGATTGAAGAGGAGGAAGAGACTACACAAGCAGAGGACTATGAAGTAGGAGATGATAACAGAACCCAACATGGTGATGAACAAGAAAATAAAACAGTACTAGAGGAATACTCAGAGGAGTTTGTTCAGAGACTTCTAACAGACAGAGAATCAAGAATGGAGTTTATTAGAAAAATGCATAATGAATACGAGGAACAAATTGTCAATTTTGCTCTGAATAAAGGAATAAATCCGGATCAACACCATTGGGCTTCATATGGCTTAGGTATACCCTTTTGCATGATTATTGAAAGTATTAAAAATTATCAGTTAGCAAGGGTGGGATTACCTCCAAAAAAGTATTTAGAATATGAAGAAGACATCAATGTGACAAAGGAATTATTTGAAAAAGCCAATCCTAAATGGAGAAACAGGTGGTTGGATGCCAACAAATAATGCAGGAAAATATGGAAAGAAGCACCAATTCAGTTAAAAATTAATCCAGCTTATTGTCCAGTAGCAAGGAGAAGGGAGTGAATAGTTTTCTGGGAAAGAAGGAATGCAGGACAGATTCCATCAAAATGTTTGAATTTCCCAAAAATAGCAGGACCAAAGGCAGGAACATGGCCAACAAAGAAATATATGGTGGACACAACAGAGTCTGTATATCCACATATAAAGATGTCAATGACCCAGCATGTATTTTACTAGTCAGAGTAATGAGACTCATATTGGCATGTATAGAGAGGAATGTTTGTAAAATGATAAAAAATTGTAGAAATATTTATGCAAATGATGTAAAAATGAGGAAGATTCTTGCTCATGTAAATTAGAATCATATGTAATTTTTCTAGAATTTTTGGAAACTCCTAGATAGCTATATTTTTAGATTAGAAGGGAAAAGGAACAAAATTCAAGTGTGAAAAGGGACACTTGAAAATGTATAAAAGATAATTTCCTCTATTTTGAGAGGGTTGGTTAATTGTATTTGATGCTATCTAAGTAATGAGAAGAGTTTCCTGTAGAAAATCGTATTTCTTCCTTTCAAATACTTTCTTTGATTTGTGAGTCTATTCTATTTGTATCCATGGAATTTGCAAGCTTTTATTGTGTATTTCTGATGAATGTGTATGAAGAGATTTGATTCATGATGTGTTGAGTGAGAAACTACTGAAGAATAGTGCTAGAGATGAAAATCGTCAATTTTCACAGAATCACAATTGTCTTGTCTTAAGGTTACAGGTATCATTTTTGAGATTTGACTTCATGATTGTGTTTTGCTGAGAAAATAACATGCTTTAGACACCAAGATCATTGGAAATGATGTAGTATTGCTCAAGATAACCAAAACCCTAGAAATTCCTCTTCGTCTTCATTTTTTCTCAGAAATCTAGCCAGTTTTATCTTATTTTTTGGATTCTATCATCTAGAAGGGGCTATGGTCTCTTGTATACTTCCAGGATTGACAAATATAAGATGTATTGTTGATTCTTTATGCTAAAATGATTGGAGAGGACAACTCCAAAGGGTAACAACAAACAACCCTTCTTTTTCTCTGCCTCTTTGCTCTTCGTTGCTCTCCAACAATAGTTTCTTTGAATTTCATTCTGGTGGCTTCATTTACTTGAATTGTATATACAAGTTCTGTTGTGTGGCTATCCTCTCGTCGTTTTTCAGTGATTATGTTTGTGACACTCTCTTTCTCTTTACTAGCTACCTCTTGTTGGTTGAGCACTTGGTTAAGTTTGTCCCATCCACCATCATCATTTGTTTCTGTGTGAATGTCCACATTCATGGTGGATTTCTTGCTATGTTCTTGAGATTCTGATGAAGGGCTTGAATTTGTCAATCCTAACTCTATTTTTCTATGTAGTTGAGTTAGTCTTTTGCCCTATCGATTTGGTTGTACTTCACTGCTATGCGGATAATGATGACCTTGGACAGATAGGTTCACTTGGCCTTCCTTTTATGTGTAATTTTGTAGTTAGAGCTACTTGTAATTCATCTTATGTAATCTGTCCTAGTGGTACTAGAGTAGTCGTTGGAAGTACATGCATTCTTTTTGAAGCTGGAGTGACTTCTATTGTAGTTTCTTCTCTCAATCATTTTGCTCCTCTCATTATGGGTCTCGAACTTGTTCCAGCTTCATCTATAATGACTGCACCTTTTCTTTTCTTTGGGACTATTTTTGGCTTCACATATTTTGCCATTTTGACCATTGAGGGAATTTCTTGGAGATGCCCTTGGATGTTTAGAGCATGGTATATTAACATAGTTAATGTTGTACTAACATTGAAGAATTTTTTGTTGCCCCATTTCTTTTTGGCTTTGAAAAGTCATTCTTGAATGTAAGGTGTGAAATTCACTTGATTCCCAACCTGCTTTATTGCATGTGATAGGGGTTGCAATACTATTTTTGAGGCGGGGTGTATCTATGCATATTTAGGAAACAAAAGTGTTGGTGTATTAGTCACACCACTTCTTCTATGTTGATCTTGTTGATATCTAAGAATGTGCATTTTTTCATGGAATTCTTCCTTGAGATCTATAATACCATCCTTAGTCCACCCAAATGCTTTTTTAATCAACTCATGAGTGAATTTGATTTTTTGTCCAATCTCCTTGTAAGTCCAACACCTTTGCTTTGGGCACGATAGGCATATCCAATGTAGGATGTAAATTATTCATAACCTGAGCACATATTTCAAAGTCACGCTTATAGATTGGCAGGGCAAAATAGCTCGCAAAACCAACTTTCATCAACACATCAACTGTTGATGGTATTTATTGTAGTATGTGGAAGTCTTGGGACATGACAAGAAATTGATGATCCTTGTCCATGATTTTGATGGTAATCCAAAATAGATGATCGCTTGTTGGTTGATCTTCACAAAACCAATGTCCTCTTGCTTTGGTACTACTCTCTAGAGGAAATTCCAATATCTCCTCTTGCACATTCACTTTAGAATCCTCAAAATCCATTTGCACTTTAAAATAGAATTTATAGCTAGATCCCAATATGAAGAAGTGCTTTCCTCCTCATGTTTGCTAATTGTGTGCATCGCAATCCTACTCCCCTCTCACAAGTGTGAGTAGAGCATGATGCCTAAGGATGTATATTTTTTCCATTTTCATATATAGTTTTCTTTTTGAATGAAAAGAAAAATGTTAATCATAGCCAAAAGAATTGATGTATATTAGTGATTTTATTTAGAATATTATGGTACAAACTAAGTTCTATTCCCTGGTAGGAAATGTGCACCACTACATCAATTAGACAATCTATGTGTCGAATGTGTGGCCTTGGTAATGTGGCCCTATAGTGCATACTCTTGATGCATTTAACTCAGCATGAGTTTAAGAATGATAGATTTTGGTGGTCTGGTGCACTCCTTGTACTTTTTGATCTCTATTTTAGTGTTTTAGTTTGATTCCTCTTTTTCGTGTTTTGTTGTGCTTTCAATTACACGTCCTTGGATTTAATCCTCCATATGTATGTGTCTTTCTGTTGGATCTTCTTTTCCGTTGCTTTTTCTTATTGCCGTTTGCCTTTGGGTAATGCGTTGAGGTCTTTGACAATCTTATGTTGCTTTTTTTGAGGTCCTTATTTCTTCCTTGATCTTTTTTGGGATCCACATTTGTTTCCGTGATCTTTGAGCTTCCACTAATCATGTAGGTGTCCATACTTGTAAGATCCGTGATTCATTCTACCATAGGTTTTGACCTTTGTGGGTTCCTTGCCTCCTGGTGTTTTTGTGTGTCGCCAAGTTCCTTCTACATTCATATTGATGTAGGTGATCCTTGCAAATCCATACTTGTTTTATACTTTGGGTTTCTCAAGTCCTTGTTGCTGGTGAGATGGCATATGGTACGAGCTTCTCGCACGTCCCTTTAGGTTGAACTTACTCAGTTGCTCAAGCTCAATCTCTTGAGTAGAAAGGATAGATAGATTATGTCCAAGCCACTTACCATATACACATTAGTTAGGTAATCATTCTAGGGAATTAGATCTCCTCTTATCACATGAGTGATCATCCACTTTCCCCTAGGAGTAGTCACAACATCCCCACTTTCAGTTCTACCAGGGGTTTTTTGGCTCCTCCACCTCTCCTCTTTCATTTATCCATTTGGGTCGCTCAATCACCACATATATTTGTCCTACTTTGTCCATGTAAAGACCTCCTTTGTACTTCACAATTAGTCTTGGGACTATCTCGGACTCTATTGAATTCCTCATCCTTGACAAAGATCTATGGATGCCATCAAGGTATATAGGCAATCCATGTACATTAGTAGACACGAGCTACATGGATGTCCTATACTCCCCTTTATTACTGACATGGGTCCGGCCAACAACATAGAACTATGCATGTCTTTTAAAGCCATTAGTGGTTCTCCCTTTGAATCACTAAAAGTCTCAGAGTAGACCGAATGGGTAATTTTTTGAGCTACACGTCCCATGAGATTACACTTCTTTGTCTCCCTAGCAATCATCCGGATCTTAGGTTCATTCACCACTTAGTTTTTGGGTCCCCTGTGGTAATCTTTCAACTCTATTAACAGTTCTTTATCAATGTTTAAACACTAGGATTTCTTAAATTTTCCTTTGAAAGTTCTTTGTTTACTTTTCCTTCCCCCACAATACACCATACTCAAAGAATGTGGTACACCATATTTCCGATGAGACGATACACGATACTCAATCTTTAACGATATGATACTTGCATTTCTCATGATAGATGATACTTGATGGGTGGAAATGATACACGATACTTCGGGTAGGGTGATACGTGATACTTCCTTTCATGATATAATACCTCTCTTCTTAATGATACATGATACATGATATCACTTTTCCCATGATACAATATTCAGTCTCCTCAGGATACATGATACTCAGAATACATGATATATGATATTAACCATACGGTGGTACTTGATACTTGATAAGTATTGACAATACACGGTACACATTTACTCATGATAATCAACCTGATGATACATGATACTTGTGAAGTATCGTGATACAGAGGGAGCAAGAGGTAGCAACCTTACATGATACTTGCCAAGTATCATGACACATGGGAATTTTAGTATTGCGATATCTGAACTCTACGGATCATGATACTTGGATTTATAGAGGTCCAAATTCAAAAACTTTTGTGTGCGCTTTATGTGCTCCTAGTCTCCCATATGCACCTCTAGATAGAAGATCTCATTCAAAACCATTTTTATCATCCTTGTGATACTCTGACTATGTTGTGTCACATTCTAGATTGTTCAATTGAGGGAAAGGAATAGGTGGACATGCAATCTTAGGAAAGGATTTATGGTCTTTGATTGGAAGGTCGATGTGGTCAATGGTGTGGAAAGGGTTGTGGAAGTTGTGAGGAGGGGGTAACCCATTTAGGTGATGCTAGACTGGAAATGGTATGACTGGATAGAGATGAGCTAGGGACAACATGGTGTGGGGAGCTCATGGGTGGTGATATGGGATGTATAGGTGACTGTATGTTGGGTTCTAGCATAGATACAATGTTTGAGGTGTGGGTGGATAGGGAAGCCTTTTGAGGATGTGACATGTCAATGGTCGTGGTGTCATCTCTGGTTGGCGTGTCTACAAATCAAGGCAATCGTTTTCACTTCAAAAAGTGCAATGCTTCCACTGTGCCCACAACTTGAATTAATTCATTAAATGCATTGGAAAAAGTTGCTTCAAACCCATTATTAACAAGCTCTTGTTGTAGGATTTCCTAGCTCTATTGCTTTGTGATCGGCCTTCTTCCCAAACAGCTTGCATGTTGTTGGATAATCTTTGAATGGCAATGGTTTAGATAGCAGCTTTTGATGTGTCATCTTCTCTAGTACTCATGTCTCTTTGATTCTACCTTTGCATCCCATCCTATTCTTGTTGATCCTCTACATATTGTTGACTTCCATCATCCTCATCATCATCATCATCATCATCATCATCATCATCATCATCATCAGTGACTGTTTTATCTTCATCCTGGACTTGAGACAGATTGATTGCCTTCAAATTTAGATGAGATCTAGGGCATTCATATTCTATGAAAATAACTAGGCATCGAAGAATTGGAAGTCACTAGAGAAAGCATCATGCATTTCAAAATCAAACGTAGTATTTAGTGCCTCAAGCTCCAGATTTGGTATTGGGAAGGCAAATGCTTTGTGTCTTGTTGTAGTTGTGGTGTTTGTTACTTCTTGAGCCATATTAACTATGGTGGTTATCATGGTTTCTTGAGAGGTGATACCTTTTGAGATATCAACCTCAACATGTGATGATCCAGGATGACACGTACCAGTTTTTCATTTCTCTGACATGTATAGTGGTCATACCGATATATGTCAGGGATACTTCATTGAGCTTTATTAGATTTATCTACCGAGAGTGATGGCACATTTGTTTCTTGCCAGCTCATAGTGTTTTGCAGTGTTGTGAATTGTTGCAGAAATGGCAAACGCAGATGGAATGAGTCAGCTTATGAGCGATAAGCTGGACAAGAACAACTTCCATGCTTGGAGATTCAGAATGACGAATTTCCTGATGGGAAAAGGCTACTAGAAGTATATCGAAAGAGAGAATGAAAATGCTCCGCAGTTACCAGAAAGGAATTGGACTGTAGATCAGTTAAGAGCATATGACGAATGGAATCAAGGAGCATGAAAGGTAATGTATTGGCTATCTGTTAGCATACAGGATAGCATGATTGGACACATACAGGATGCCAAGACTCCAAAAGAGGCTTGGAACAGCTTGGTCACCTTGTATGAGACTAATACAAAGGCACGAAAATTGCAACTCAAGAACGAGCTGCATACATTAGAAAAGAAGAGCATGATGGTAAGTGACTACACTCTTAAAATCAAAGGCATATGTGAGTCACTTGCATCTATTGGCGTGAATGTAGATGATGATGATAAGGTGGAAGTGTGCCTTGGTGGTTTAGGAGCTGCATATAAGTAGTTCAGAACTTCCATACAGACTAGGGAAAATATTCCAAATTTTGCTGATCTGGTATCTATGCTGATTATTGAAGAAAAGAATCTTGGTGAGGACTCAAACTCCCAAGGAAAGCCCAGTTCTCAGCAGGTATTCTACTCTGGCAGAGGAAGAGGCAGAGGTAGAGGTTTTGGAAGTGGAAGAGGAAACAGTAACCAAGACCAAGGTCAATAATAGAATCATGCAGGAGGAAGATGACAGTTTCGAGGCAAGGGGAGCCAAAGAGGTCGCAGAAATTTCCAAAGAAATGATTCAGGTAATGATAGTAAAGGATGCTGGAATTGTGGTAAACCTGGACACTTTGAACGTGATTGCAGGTTAAAGAATCAAAATAACAGAAGGCAGCAAAACAACTATGCATCCACAAGTGTAGATGATTCTAAGAAGCTGTTTATGGTTCAACATCACATGATGAATACGATGTCTGCTGGTGTTTCAAAATCGAATGATAATGTCTGGTATGTTGATTCAGGTGCTTCAAATCACATGACCAGTCATGCAGAATGGTTTAGTAGTTTGTAGAAAATGTGAGTCCCTGGATATGTTGAAACAGGTGATGATACATCGCATCCTATTGAGCATACAGGAAACATAACATTGTCTATGGAGGATGGGAAGGTAAAACATCTTGCTGATGTGTTGCATGTTCCAAATATAACAAAGAATCTAGTTTCTGTTGGACAAATGGTTGACCAGGGATTACAAGTCAGGTTCAATGCTGATGGATTATATGTAGAAGAGTACAAGCAGGATGGACGATTGGTTGCCAAAGGAAACAAAGTGGGTAGGATGTTCACCTTAAATGTGAAGATTCCTGAAATGAATGCAGCCATGTTTGCAAAAGGTGCAGGAGTCATTGCAGATATACAGATATGGCACAAACGGATTGGACATGCAAACTTGCAAAGGCTGAAAATGATGCAGTCAAAGGAGATTGTCCATGGACTACCAAATTGCAAAGTTGCAGAAATGCAAAAGGTATGTGCAGCATGTCAATTTGCTAAACAGTCAAGAGCGTCATTTCCACATGACAAGCATGTTAGTGAGAATGTACTAGAAGTAGTACATACAGATGTTTGGGGTCCAGCAAAGACCACATCTATGGGCGGTTGCAGGTTTTATGTTACCTTCATTGATGATCATACATGCAAACTATGGGTATATTTCATGAAAGCGAAGAGCGAGGTGTTCAGTCACTTCCAAAATTTTAAAGCTATGGTGGAAAAGGAGACAGGGAAGTACATTCAAACATTAAGATCTGATGGAGGAGGTGAATACATGTCAAATGAGTTCAGCAGTTTTCTAAAAAATCATGGAATTCGGCGTCAGTTTTCATGCAGGTAGATACCACAAGAGAATGGTGTTGCTGAACGCAAAAATAGACATATTGCAGAAATAGCAAGAGCCTTGATGGCTGAGAAGAATATGCCTCACTGTTATTGGGCAGAAGCTGTGCATACTGCTCCAGATGAGTTGAGGACGAAGCTTGATCCGAAAGCAGAAAAATGTGACTTCATTGGATATTCCCTTGAGCAAAAGGGGTACAAATGTTATAACCCACTCACACGACAGGTGAAGGTGAGCAGAGATGTGGTATTTGATGAAAATGTCAAGCTTCTATGCAGATGCCAAAGAAGGACTGAATCTTGAACTAAATGACAAAGAAAATGCTGAAAAATCTAGTGCAGAATCTCAAGTTTTGAGTGGACCGGATGCATCACCAAGCAATAGTTCCAACTCAAATCCATGGAGTGGAAGATTGCATGGAAATTTTAGTCCAGCAAATTCATCAAATACATCCAAGAAAGGTAAAGAAAAGCTTTCTGCTGGTAGTAAAACAGGTGCAGGTTTTGAAGACGTTGATGGAGATTCAAGCGGTTCAGAAAAGAGTCTTGATGAGGAACTTGGATTGCCCTCTGTGAAGACTCCAGGAGTCAGAAGGGCACATGCAGATGATACAAGAAGAAGTGACCCAGGACCAAGAAGATCTGGGAGGATGCGTAATTCAGTGCAACGATTGACATATGATAGCTACATGGCTCTCCATTGTGCCTACATGACAAAGGTAATACAAGATGCTAAACCTTCTTGTTTTGAAGATGCAATTGGTAATGCAGATTGGGAAAAAGCTATGGACGAGGAGATGGCTGCACTTTATGAAAATGATACATGGAAGCTGGTTCCATTGCCACAAGGAAAGAAATCCATAGGCTGCAAATGGGTTTACAAGGTAAAGCATAATGCTGATGGTAGCATAAGCAGGTATAAAGCACGATTGGTAGCTAAAGGTTATGCACAGACATATGACATTGATTATGAGGAAGCATTCAGCCCTGTAGCTAAAATGTCTACTGTCAGAACACTTGTTGCATTAGCTACAGCAAAAGGATGGACTTTGCATCAGATGGATGTGAAGAATGCTTTCCTACATGGTGAGTTACACGAAGAAGTATATATGGACCAGCCACAAGGATATGAAAATTCAAAGCATCCAGAATATGTTTGCACGTTGCAAAAGGCTTTGTATGGGCTGAAGCAAGCCCCTCGTGCATGGCATGCAAGGATTGCTGATTACTTAACCAGCATTGGGTTCTCTATGTGTGATGCAGATCATTCACTATATGCAAGGAAGGCTGATGATGCCATCACTATTGTGGCTATTTATGTTGATGACCTGATTGTAGGTGGTGATAATGAAGAAAGCATCAAAGAGGTAAAGAAACGGCTTATGCAGGAATTCGACATGAAAGATCTTGGTGTGCTGCGCTATTTCTTGGGCATTGAGTTTATACATACAGAAATAGGTATATGGATGTCGCAAAGTCAATATGCCTTGAATATGCTGCAAAAGTATGGTATGGCTGATTGTAAGCCAATTTCTATGCCATTAGATCAGAATTTGAAATTGGATACTACGTCAGGTGAAGCATTGGAAAATGCTACTATGTATAGGAAAATTATGGGAAGTCTTATATATCTCACAATTACAAGGCCTGATCTAAGTTATATTGTTGGACTTGAAAGTCAGTTTATGCAGGTTCCCAGGAAGCCACATTTGGATGCTTTGAGGTGCACTCTACGTTATGTGAGTGCTACTTTGGATTATGCATTGTTTTATGAAGCTGGTGTAGATTTGCAGGTTCATGGATACACCGATGCAGATTGGGCTAGTAGTACTCCAGATAGAAGATCTACTAGTGGCTTTCTTTTCTCACTTGGAGGTGCAGCTATTACATGGAGCAGTAAGAAGCAACCCACTGTTGCTTTGTCGAGTACAGAGGCTGAGTATAGAGGTGTTGCAATGGCAGCATGTGAGGCATCATGGCTGGAGATGTTACTTGCAGATTTAGGTGTGGAAGTGCAAAAGCCTATCACTATCTATTGTGATAATCTTAGCAGCATACAGTTAGCACAGAACCCTGTTTTCCATGCTAGAACAAAGCATATCGAGGTACATTATCACTTCATCAGAGAGAAGGTATTAGCAGGTGATATTGATCTTGTTTATGTGAGAACAGATGAGCAGGTTGCTGATATTTTCACCAAAGCACTTGGAGCTGAGAAGTTAAAGAAGTTTCGAGAGATGCTTGGATTATAGGATATGGCGTTGAGCTTGAGGGGGAGTGTTGAGATATCAAGCTCAACATGTGATGATCCAGGATGACACGTACCCATTTTTCGTTTCTCTGACATGTATAGTGGTCATACCGATATATGTCACGGATACTTCATTGAGCTATTAGATTTATCTACTGAGAGTGATGGCACATTTGGTTCTTGCCAGCTCACTCATTTGCGGATATTAGGTTTTTCCTTATGTACTGATCTTTATATATTGCACTTGTTGTATTCTTGTTTTTAGGTCATTCTTGTACATTCCTTTTATGTAATAGAAGAAGAAGAAGATCATTCTTCCTTGCCTCAATCTTTGTGTGTGCTTCTCCTTGAGAGTGAGAGTGTGTATGTGAGCTCTCTTCCTTATCTCCTTCCTCGTGACAATACCTACACAAGAAGTGCCTTTTTAGGTAAGGGCTCTTGACAAGAAAATTTAGATTGGCCGTACTATCAACTAAGGTTCCATCGATGAATGTTCAAGTGATGGTTGAGGGGATGGCAACATAGGTGCCTGGAGACATGGAATGGTCCCCCTCGTTCATTTTTGGGAGTGTGACTTTGGTGGTTTGCATGACTTAGTGCCTCTAAACTATCGTAACTCAGCACTTAATAGGGCTCGCTTGATAGGAATGTCATAAGCAAGACACATATACACAATTCTCGTAATGGCACAACAACCATGAATTACTCTTTTCCTTGCCCATCTTTGATTTTCCAAGACTAGTATTCTTGTATTCAATTGGCTAAGTTGATGGTTTGTGGGCTAGTATTAGCCAGGTAAAGTCCAAACCAAATACACTTTAAAAGGAGGATCAACCACCAAAAGAGGGCAATATAAAGGTTCCTAGGAGTTCCTTTTTGATTGATGTTTGTAAAGTAGTGATCAAATAATAGCATCAATAAAAATCTAGCTTGGGTACGGATGCACCAAAGTACTCGGAGAATCTTACACTCACCCATATTGGCTTCAATTCCTCGAAATTCTGGAGCTTGTCAATGTCTCTAGAGAAGAATTGGTATCTTCCCCATGTGTCACCACTAAAGCATAGGGTAGCTTCATAGATGTGTTCTGCATTGACAAGGGGTTCTCGTAAACCTTGAAACTAGTGAGACTTGTTATGAACCCATTCTGTGCGTATGATGGGTGGGTCATTAATAGGAATTGGGCCCATAAAATCTTGAAAATCAAGTGGTGTCATCAACAAATGGACTTCTATTGGTAAATTTTCAAAATCCACCAAGGGTAAGTTGGTGCGTGCCCTTGAGGATCCTTTTGCTTGCATGTTGATCCTGAATATTCATGTAAAAGATCTTCTACAAAAGGATAACACATTAGCATGGAAACTAATCTTGATCCCAATATAGTGAGACCGCAATCCCTTTCCATAACTTATGTGCCTCCTATGTAGCCTTGTGTTGTGAAGTGAGCTTTACACAATCACTTAGTGGCTAATGCAAGTCGCTAGAGTTCCTACATGCTAAAAATATTGACTTGCCTTTGGTTGATGTGATGAACTAGAGAAAGTTTTGAATGGTAGCTCACTTTTTGGTACCCACCTTTGCTTTTTGCTAGCCATTGAAGACTTGCATTGGATCCATGGAGTCTGTCTGGATTGGCCTTCGGTTGAGGTGTCTAGATTGTGGTTGACTTTTCCATGATGGTTTGTGAGAGGTCGGGTGGACACGCTAATTTGGAAGAGAAGGGAGTTCCAACACTTGCATGTCCTTACCATGGCTAATTCAGACATTTTGTACAAAATATCTAGAAGGGCATGCAGGAAGTGTGCAAGGTATGCTCAAGGGGTTGATGCCCCCATCTATGCATTGATTGTGCCCATTCATCTAGAGAAGGGGAGGAGGATTTCTTGAGAACTCCCCAATCCAAAGGTGGTGCCCATTTGTCCAGAGAGGGTTGCCATTGGTTGGAGGATTTGCCAAAGATCATTTAGTCTGCCTTCTTTTTCATTATGTGGGGATAGGGGTTTCCTTCCTCTGAGTGGGAGTGTCTAAGGATCTCAAGCAGTATCACTCGTTGCTGGCTTGCTATCCCAAGCTGAAGGGAGCATTTTCTAAGATTTAAGTCCATTGAGTGATCATATAACCAACATTGGCCGAGAATCAATGGTTTTATCACGTCATTGTCATGAAAAACTAGGAGCTTCACCACCAAGGTTACATCTTCTATGAGGATAGGAAGTTCCACCTCACCCATGCAAGGGGTTTCCATGCCTCCTAGCCCTATGAGGTATGCCCCCAGATGATGCATTCCTAGTCCAATGTAGTGACAGACTGACCACCTAATTAAAGGAGTTGCAACACTTGAATCAATTACTGCCTTAATCCCCTTGAGGGTGGTGCCTTTCCTTAGCATAACTATAATAAATAATCTCCTATCAACTATGCTAGGGTGAGCAGTTGACTTTGTTTGAGACATTGCTATAGGATATATGGGGGCTTCTCGGTTGGCAATGGGGGAGGTGTGGATGCCTTCTAATTGATTATAGCAATCCCTCCCTAGTCCTTGTCTTCTTAATTTCATACATTTGATGCATTCTAGGGCTTCTGCCTAAGCTTCCTCTTTGATTCTATCCTTGCACTTCTTTTCAAGAGTGATTTGTCTAAGCATATCCTCAGCAAGAGGTTCTTGATAAATTTGGAATCTATAGCCACTAATACAATTAGGCATTATCTCCCCTTCCAGGGTGGCTAACTATACCACTCCACTTGTTGATAGCCTATTTATAATCATAGATCCATAACCATGTTTCTCCAGCTTCTCTATGTGTTGCTTCAGAATATAGACTAGGAATAAATCTCCTACCTTCAAGCCTTTGTCCTTTACATGTGCATCCAAAAAGGCTTTTTCTCTCTTATTGGTTGCATATATTCCTACTACTGCTCTTAACCTAGTCTCCCCTAATCATTCTAAGTTCACGATCCTTGGCGATAACTCGTGGAGAGTCCATTCATGCTCTTCTGAAACCTTAAGGGTGGGTACCAAAAAATCCAAGGGAAGCACCACATTTTGACAAAAAACCATCTGAAAGGGAGTTGCATTGAGTATCCTCTTGTAGGCCACTCTATATGCCCAAACATGATGGCATAATTGTTTGTCCCTATCTGAATGCTTGTTGTGTAGGAGTTTAGTCAACACATTGCAAAGGATCTTGTTAGTACTTTTTGCCTTTCCATTGGCCTCGAGATGATATGGTGCAGACTTCTTGTGAATCACCATAAAATCTTGTAACAAATTCAATAACTTTGTTTAGAAAGTGAGTCCCTATGTCACTCACCAATTCTATAGGTATTCCATACCTTGTAAGGACATTCTCAAAGAAGAATTTTGCTATCATGTGTGCATCATTTTTTTTTGGTATCCTTAGCTTCTACCCATTTGGTGAGATAATATGTTGCTATGATGATGTATTCAGCATGGGTGCCTTTATCAAGGGGGTTAATGGGTCCAACAAATTATGTACCCCAATTATAGAATGCAAGTCCTCCCATCATGGGTTTCAATGGCATCTCATCTCTGCATGTTGGAAACTGAGCTCTTTGGCAAACATATGTATGTGCATCCATATGAAGAGTAGGCCACCATAGTCTCAAAAACAATACCTCCTTAATTATTTGATTGCACCCAAAATGACCACATGTTACACCCTGGTGTGTAGTTTCTAATATTCTCAAGTAGTCACTCTCATGAACACACTATCTCAGATATCCATCTTTTCCCCTTTTGTATAGATTATCACCAATGAGTTTGTAGTCCTAGGGTTCTTGCTCTAAACTTGGTTGTCTTGCTAAAATCATTTCTTGAAGGAATGTTTTCATCCTCGAGTATGTCACCATTGTTTTACTCCATTCTACTATTAGAGCCACATGATATAATTTAGCATGCTCAATGGGTGGTCTAACACAATAGATTGGACATTCCTTGCATATCTTATGGATATCTGCCTCCATCAAAGATTAGTATACACCTAACCTATGCAGAGTCTGTAGTGTACGGTGTCTCGAGTGGTGTTGCTATAATGCACTTAAGTGTGCTTATTGCAACCATTTATCATACTTTACCTCTTCTACACAACAAGCAAGGATTTCTTGATTATTATGCTTGTAAATACTTCCTACCATTATCTGATATCTTTATCACTTAGTTACTTCCCTTTCCTTGGTCGTAACTCTAGGGTTCTTGGGTCCAAATGTGAGAATGGGGACAATTGGCTTGGCCCATTTAGGCACCACTTCAAGATTAAACAAATGTGCATCTGATAATTCATCAGCTATCCCTTGAGGGGCTTCTCAAGTGGTTAGTCATGAGAGGTGATCGACTCTAAGATGGGTCTTGCCTTTTCTGACTACCACTTTGAAATCATGCTCCATTAATAGGAGAAACCATCATACCAATCTTCTTGTGTTACAAGGCTTGTTTACTAGGTATAACAATACTTGATGGTCTATGAAGAATTTGAATTTGTTTCCTAGTAAGTAATTTATGAATTTATTTATTTCCTAAACCATTCCTAATCCTTTTCTCTCAATGGTGGTGTAGTTTCTCTCAGCTCCATTCAATTTCCTACTTGCATATGATATAGGAAGGTCTATATTGCCCTTAGTTGTCGATGTGCTAGCGCACACATGATAGCATGATTGGATGCATCTACGTGTACATGGAATGGCTTAATCCAATTTGGTGTTGTCAAAATTTGTGTTGAACACAGGCATTGTTTAAGTTCATTAAA
Organism: Ceratopteris richardii; assembly: GCA_020310875.1. Classification (NCBI taxonomy): domain Eukaryota; kingdom Viridiplantae; phylum Streptophyta; class Polypodiopsida; order Polypodiales; family Pteridaceae; genus Ceratopteris; species Ceratopteris richardii. The sequence continues at coordinate 35,804,221 of CM035429.1, read as the reverse complement.
TGATCTTTGGCATTCCTCTGTCTACTCAAACTTAGTCCGAAGGGCATACAAAGGCTTTGCAATGATCACATGAAAGCATTGATGGTAACCACAATGCCCCATGAAAGCTTGTACTTCCTTAACATTTTTGGGCGTGGGTAGCTCTAGAATCACTCTAACTTTATCTTCATTTGTAGAGATTCCATTTTTTGACATTATATGTCCTAGAATCTTGCCTTGCTTAACCATGAAAACACACTTGTATGGGTTCAAGTAGACCTGATATTCTTGACATTTTTCAAAGACTTGTTTCAATTAAGGGATATGTGTTTGCCTAAAGTTGGAATGAGAACATAAATTATCAACATAGACTAACAAGTTATTATGCAGGAGCTCCTTAAAGACATGACACATCAGCCATTGAAATGTAGCAAATGCATTTGTAAGCCCAAATGGCATTACACAAAATGCTAATATGCCCCATTCTATGGCAAAAGCCATCTTATGTTGGTCTTTAGGGGCAATGGCTACCTTATTGTAGCTAGAGAATCCATCAATGAAGCTATATACGTCCTTTCCCGCTACTCGTTCTAGTAGGTTCTTAGTGATAGGAAGCAGATAACTATCTCTAATATTGACCACATTGACTTTTTTCAAGTTAATGCACACATTGGCTTCTATCAAACGATCTATCTCCTCTTTTATCTTGGCTTCATAGTTATCATTATAAGTGTATGGTTTCTGTTTGGAAGGCTTATCTTCTTGAGTCATGGGAATTTTATGGGAGCATATGTCAGGGTGAGATATCATGGCCATCCTCATCATAGTGAGGAGTCCATTGTTCTTTGTTTACCCCTATGTCGATGGTGGCTAAGATTTCGGCCCATCTGTGAGGCCCAAATTCCTCATCTGGAATACTATAAGTGCATAGGCAGGATCATGGAGGGTACATGGTTATCGTTTGGAGCCTAAGGTTCAAGCTTTTAATGCTTCTCCTCTTGTTTTGCTACTTTACACATGCATAAATGAGTGTCCTCATGCAACCATGAAGGTTCTAATGCTAGGGATTCTGTTGATTCAATTTCTTAAGGTGCTTTATGGATGGTATTCCACTATAGTGGGGGTACATCATGATGGGACTGGTCTTTGAGATTGACTTTGGTAGTCAATCCTAGATGTTGCAAGTACAAAGACTTGGTTCCCTCGTCTTGTACGATCTGCAATTGCCGCATGAAAGGACATCCCAAAATCATCTCATAAGTGTGGTTCTTTCCAAACTCATAAATGTCAAAGGTATGCTCAAACTCCACACCACACGTGGTGAGAGTGATTCCTTCCAACAAGCCTAAGGGTTTCTTGATATAACCATCAACCATTTGTAGCTTCATTATCATCGGTCTTACGGCTAGATTACACCATTGTTTCCATAGGGAAGTGGTGGCAATGGCCACTCCAACACCTAAGTCTAGGATTGCTTTAGTGGTGTAGCATTGGTAGGAGATAGGTAAATAAGTATTTCCTTCTTCTCGTTTTCTCCTATCTCCAATCCTATCAATGGGTATTTCCATCACTCTTTTGTGTGATTCTTTTTGAAAGTGGGTAGTAGCCATCTCTCGTAACTGGTTTGCTACATGCTTTAACCTTCAAAAACTCTTCTAAAGTGAGATGATACTACACTTTAGTGTTCTTTATTATATCCATGTTCCTAAGAAGAAATGATTCTTCATTTCATACAGGATGGTGGGTGCTCTCATATTGATCGACTTTGCTTCCCAAGGACCTGTGAAGTGAGGTAATTCTTGCAAAGAATTAGATTTAAAATTTGTTTGTTCACTAGGCTATTCCTCCTCCTGTTCACCATATATAGAGGGTATGTCCTGTGGGAATTGTTCCTAGAGATCATTTTCTCCTAAATTCATGGGTGAGTTTCTTGCTCCAACTTCCATTTCTCTTCTTGAATTTCTCTCAAAAATCCTTGTGAATACTTATGTATCGATGAAAGGCTCTCCCTCTCCATAGTATTAGGCACTTGTGACACAAGAGATGGAGTATCTTCTTGCGTCTTTGAGATAGAGTAGGTCCTCTGCGGATCAACTTTCTCTGTGGTTAGAAATCAGGTGTTCTAGTCCCTCTAGCAGTCCTTGAAAGTGTAGCTCTGGTTTCATTACGTTGCTGCAATTGACATACTGAGATGCTTCAAACATTTTTTGAGCTAGTTTGAGCATTTTCATGTAGAGCTTGGTTCTTTCTATCTCTCAATCTGCTCTAGGATAGTTCTTACTTGATTCTCCCCCCTAGGATCCTTCTCTCAATCTTGCTTGGTAGGATCTAAACATCATATCCAAATCCTCAAGTATAGGTTCAACTAGAACAGATCATGGTCTCGGTGTTGGAGTTACCTGATTAGACTCTTGAGATGCTAATTCTAAGATTTTGGCTCTAGTTTCTTTCAAGCTATTTTCTAGTTCATTTATTTTCTTACTCCATTTTCTTTTAAGCCTTTCTCATGAATCCTTCCAAGATTTGACTTTTCTTCCATTTGACTCTTCAACTTCACTACTATAATTCATGGGTTCATAAGGTTAAACATATGGATTCTAAAGGTTAGAATATGATGTATGTCTACCTTGGTCTAGCCCTTGAATTACCCTTGGAAAATGCCTTGAACCTTTGGGTGAAACCCTTGGTTTTAACCCTTAGGGTATTTATTCATATGAGCTCCCAATTGAATGGTTGGAGCCTTAGGGTTGGTTTATCCTAAGATGTGGGAACCTTAGTCTTGGGAGAAGCTTCTTTAGGAGCCACCTTGTGTGTATGTGAGAGAAGAATCCTCATTTGATTTAGAAGGCATGTGATAGACCTTGGGAAATTAGAAGGCATGTGATCACCCTTGGGATATCTGTTGTATAATTCATGGGTTCAGAAGGTTAAACATATTTGTATATATTGGTTAGGATATCTGTTGTATAATTCATGGGTTTAGAAGGTTAAACATATGGATTCTAAAGGTTAGAATATGATGTATGTTTACCTTGGTCTAGCCCTTGAATTACCCTTGGAACATGCCTTGAGTCTTTGAGTGAAACCCTTGGTTTTAACCCTTGGGGTATTTATTCATATGAGCTCCCAATTGAATGGTTGGAACCTTAGGGTTGGTTTATCCTAAGATGTGGGAACTTTAGTCTTGGGAGAAGTTTCTCTAGGAGCCACCTTGTATGTACATGAGAGAAGAATCCTCATTTGATTTAGAAGGCATGTGATAGACCTTGGGAAATTAGAAGGCATGTGATCACCCTTGGGAAAGTGTCCACATGAGGGCCACTTGGCTGGACACTTAGCCAAACCCAAGGGCATGCACCCCCTTGGCTTAGAGGTATATATATGGGTGGAGTTGTATGGGTGGGTACGTGCTCTCTCTTTTAAGAGTGTGGCTTTGGTAGTTTGATTCTTGGTAGGATATGTTTATTTCACAACATTGGTATCAAGAGCCAAGTTTGAACCAAGCTAGACACTCTCACTAGGTTATCTGATTTTGTGTGGACTCTGATGAGTTCATTATCGCTACCTTCGTGAGAATTTTCTCTCTAAGAGTACGTTCAAAGCCTTGTTAAGATCATTCGGAAGGCCTTTACGTGTGCAAAAATCAGACCATGTGAACGCCCCTGGGCCCAATGAAAGCACCTTCAGGGGTATCCACTTAGAGCACAGGTTTGCCCACAGGCAAACTTTGATATATATATATATATATATATATATATATATATATATATATATATGCATCAAAATACTTCTTGATGAAGTATGTGGGATAAATCGCTGGAGTGACTGCACTGCCGTCCCTTACTTCTACACTTTCGAAGTAGCGTGCTTTTTTTCCATTCTTCAGACATGCGCTCAACGTACACTTGAAGGATGATGTTTCATTGCCAATAGGAGGACACTAGTTTCACTCTCTTTACGACGACTCTGAAGTATTTTGGCAGTACGAAGCTTCAACTATGAAGAGACGCAGGTGAGGTACGTGAAGAGAATAAATACTATTTTTATTTTCTTCAATTGGAAACACTACGAAGAACAAAGAAGAAGCTTGGAGGAATGTGCGATCTTCATTCTCTCAACCTCAAGAAGCTTGGAGGAATGTGCGATCTTCGTTCTCTCAACCTCAACAAAAGGAAGTTCTTCAAGTATCAATAGAAGCTAAGTACTTTCTTTTTCAAATCTTTGAATTTATCATGCATCCAATACATCACGTGATACAAAGGATGTATTATGTGATACAAAGGATGCATGATTTATAATCCATGAAGTACTTTTACTACAATGGATTTAGGGAACCATCCATTTAAGTTAAAGAGCACTTCTTTTCTTTCTTATTGAGATTATATGAGTTTTGCATAAACTTGCACTTACCCTTTATGGGATATGGTAAACATAAAGAAGCCCTATCCCATAATAGAGAAGGTGGGTAGAGACTTGGGCATTCCCATAATGCTTATGAAGATAAATGCAATAATAGTTGGATTGTACACATATTAATGTTAGTATGCATTTAGGCATCCTTAAAGTCTTTGTAAGGTTAAATTCATTGTTGGGCATACAAGTAAGATGCCCATGGAAGAACAAAGGAAGTTGGCATGACAAAACAATCCAAGCTTCTCAAGTTCAATGAATAAACTTCCCTATGTAAAGATACGAAGGACGGATGAAGCTATAATGGAGATAAGTATTGTTTCCATTCTTATTTGTTTTATTTGAAAAGCATAAAGTAGTTAGTCCATATGCACATCAAAAGGTGCATGAATTTATTCATGGGAAGTGATGCATTTAAGGCATAGAGTAAGATCTTTTAATGGCTCACTTCATGAGGATGGGCATCAAATTTCCATCATAATATGGCATGAACTCAAATGGAAAATTTGAAGCATGCAATGAATATAGATCTTTGCATTAAATGGATTTACAAATGTGAATTCCATGGATGCTTTAAAGAGGGGTTCAGTTTTTGAACCTTATGCATGCTAAGCATCCTCAAGAAAGGATGTGTTAGTTCTTGGCATACACTATGTATGCATAGATTGAATCACATACGCATGGGTTGATAGGACATGAGAGAGAAATTAAGTTGAGTAAGATTAAAGTTTAAGATAGCAAAATGACTTCTTCATATGAAGTGAAAAGCATAAAAGTTTAATGGCATGTTGAGATTATGTGACTCAATAACCATTCACTTTTATGCTTTTTATATGTTGGCTTAATCCAAAAGCCAAAAAAGTTTAACAGATAGACAAACCTTAAGCTTTGAGTCCTACTTATGGAATTGTCAAATTCCATAATACCCATGGCATGCCTGATCAGCAAGGCCAAGGACTTTAACTACAAGTGAACCAATATTTATTTTCTTATCATCCATAAAATAATGGTAATAAGAAATTGGATTGAAAGACATCCAAAAGAGAAATCTGAAGCCTATATGAGACCCTACATACATGGGTTAATATTTGATCATGAATGAGGTTAAGAAGTTCATAAGAACTTCAACATCTAATCATTGAGGACAATGATCACACAAAAAGGGCGAAGAGAATGTCATAAGACGACATATTAGGGAAAAATGGTTGAACCATTTCACCCTTTTGAAGTGTTCATTTCTTCTCCAATAAACTTCTCCCTTCATTGATAAGAGGTAGGATCCATTTGGAGCTTTACAAAAATTGCTTCAAAAATGTAGAGTTGTAACTCATTCAAGCATATATGGAGGAGAGAAAGATTGAAGGGTTGAAAGAAACTCTTGATGCATCTACTCCAAAATGTGTTGTATGAATAAGAAGCAATTTACCAATATGGTTAAAGAGGTAACCATTTAGTAAAGCTTATGATTGACTATATCTTTTGAGACAGGTGCCTACTTATGTCAATAGATAACATCTAGTATGCGAATAGTAGCTCTATTATCAAATAACATAAACAAAGTTAACTTCGATTGCAACTGATAAAAAAAATAATTCAATGAAGGCTAAATATTCAAAGTCTTTTCAAGAAAAAAATCAAGACTTGGTAAGGATTTAACTTACAAAGATTTGGATTATACTTGACAAAGCGTTCTTAGTAAGTAATCTGTGAGTAAGAGCTTGTGAGGAGATGGTTGGATACACTCCAGAAATGAGCTAGTGCTGCACAAATCTTGCTCTACACTTGCCAATGTTACTTCACATTACCTTAGTAGACACCTTTAGCTTCCCAAATATGCATTTGGACCTATAATGTGATTTGGAGCATCATCTTCAAATAGTTGCATCAAAATAGACTACCTCCAAGTTTGAAGAGTTGAAAAAACTTGCTTTTTATGGACTGTAACCTGCTCAGTATTTCATTCAGTGCTCAGTCACTGATTACAATTGACCCAAGAGCTTTTATTCATATCGATTGGACCCCTAAGCTTGCTATAGGAAGTTATTTCACTAATTTAGGATGAGTACATGCTGAGAAATAATCTTAAGAAGTTAGGGGTGTAATCCCAACATTTTAGGAAGATGACAGACAGCAGACATAGGCAGATGGTAATGAGCATATCTTGCACATCCCTGAACCAAATGAAATGAAATTCGATAGCATAGAACTATAAGGTTTAAGATACATGTACCAAGTTGAATCACAGTAGAAGAATAAGTATAGGCAGAGAAATCCTCAAAACAAGCTCACTAAAATTGAGAGTCTAGTAGCAGGTAATAGTGAACATGAGATAGTTGCATAATTTGAAACAAATGTGTAATATATTGAATGTATGATACAAAGGAGATGATGTAGTCTTACTCATACATATGTGGGCTAAGAGTTCCCACAATCTTGAAGCTCAATGTTTCCTTGTTCTACTCTATATTTCGTGACTAAAAGTCATGAACTTTTATAGATGAATTCAAATTGAATTTGGAATCTGCCACCTAAAAGTGATCCTATCTTTTAGGCTCCTAATCAATTTGATTCCAATTACTTGGTTGTTGTGAGTTACAACTCTTAAACCTACGAGAGTCTCTCAACCTTTTCCTTTTACATTTATCTTGAGTTAAACTCAAGATATTTACAAGAGGTGTTCACATATGACTTATGAATATTCATGCTCAAGACATGAAGTAAGCCTTTTGGACAAGCATCAAGGCTTGCCAAATGTACCAACAACTCCCCCTAAAGCCTAAGATGCTTGAGTCTTCAATCCATAGGTATCTCTTGCATTCTAATCATTGATTTGAACATGTTGAGTTTGCTTCCATCAAGTGCTTTGGTCATCATATATGCACATTGCATCTGAGTAGACACATAAGACAATTGTATTTCTTTGCTTGCTATTTTCTCTCTAACAAAGTGATAATGGACTTCTATATGCTTAGTCCTAGCTGAAATATAGGATTAGCAGCTAAATTCAAAGAACTCATGTTGTCTCCAAATATGTATGGAGTGCCAAATTCTAACCCTAAATCTGTATATAGGGTCTTGATCCACATTGCTTCCTGAGTTGCATTTGCGAATCCTCTATATTCAGCTTCAGTTGAAGAGAGTGCTACTGTGGGTTGTTTCTTGGAAGACCAAGAAATAAGCTTTGTACCTGCAAAGGATAAATATCCAGATGTGCTTCTTCTTCGATTTTTTGATCATGCCCAATTTGCATCAGTGAATAGCTTTACACTTAAATCAGATGTATAAGGATAATACAATCCATCATTCATGGTTCCCTTCAGATATTTCAATATCCTTTTTGCTGCATCCATGTGAGGTTTTCTAGGAGTGTGCATAAATTGGCTAAGCACACTTACACCATAGAAGATATCTACCCTAGTTAGGGTTGCATAATTTAAGCTTCCAACTAAGCTTTGGTAGCTTGTAATGTCTTCAATGGGTTCCCCTTTATGAGCACTTAACTTGTGATTGACCTCCATGGGAGTACATGCAACCTTAGCATCCTACATCTTGAATTTTGCAATTACATCTTTAACATACTTCCTTTGGGTAAGGAAGATCCCTTTATCTATATAGACAACTTCTAATCCAAGAAAATAAGTGAGCAATCCTAGGTCACTTATCTTGAATTCTTCCTTCATTTGGGCTTTGATCTTCTTGATTCCATCTACATCATTACCTATAAGAATAATATCATCTACATACACACATAGATATATAACTTCATAGTTACTCTTCTTAGTGAAGAGTGAAGAATTAGCCTTGCTCATCTTGAATCCTTTGTCGTGCAAAAATGTAACCAATCTATGATTCCAAGCTCTAGGAGCTTGTTTGAGACCATAGAGAGCTTTCTTGAGTTTGCACACATACTCAAGATGTACATCATCAACAAATCCAGGAGGTTGTGCCATGTACACCTCCTCTAAAATCCAACCATTAAAAAATGCATTTTTTACATCTAATTGATAGATGTTCCAATTCCTTGAAGCAGCTATGCTTATGAGAACTCTGATTGTTGGCATCTTTGCCACAAGAGAGAAAGTCTCCTCATAATCTATCTTATGGGTCTGAGCAAACCCTTTAGCCACAAGTCTTGCTTTGTACCTGTTTATTGATCCATCTGAATTCTTTTTTACCTTATAGATCCATCTAGATCCAATGATCTTCATGGATTGGTTCTTGGGAAGTAGGTCCCAAGTCTGATTTTCTTGAAGTGCTTGTATCTCTTCCTCCATTGCTTTCTTCCATTCAGATTTCTTGTTTGCTTCTACAAAGGTTGATGGTTCTTCTAAGTTGATATCGTGAGCAATATAGATTGAGTGTTTAGTGACTAGAGAGGTGTCATATCCATACCTTTCTGGCTTCTTCTTTTCCCTAGTTGATCTCCTTATAGTTTGTTGAGAGGATTTTACAATATCCCTCAAATCTTGCATCTTCTCTTTACATTTGTTGCTCCATACCGTGAAGTTCCTCCTTGGTGTTTTTTTTATCATCATCAGAATCACCTGAATCTTCACATTGTTGATTATTTACCTTCTAAATTGTAGGAAAGTCTTCTTCTAGGTCATAAGGTAGCTTGACTTTTCTGCAATCATCTTCAAACCACAATTTGTTTTCATCAAAAACAACATCTCTCTAACAATAAATCCTTTAGTACTTTGATTATACAACCTGTAACCTTTTTTATTAAGATCATAACCTATGAACACACATTTCTCTACCTTGGGATTCATTTTACCTCTAATCTGTGATGGAACATGTGCATAAGCTATTCACCCAAAAATTCTACAATGATCTAGGTTAGGCCTTCTTCCATTCCAAGCTTCAGATGGTGTCATCCCATCCAATGCTTTGGATGGGAGTATGTTGATAAGATAGGTGGCTGTGGATACCGCCTCTGCCCATAGGTAGTTGGGCAATTTCTTCTCATTGATCATGGACCTTGTTGCCTCCACAACAATCCTCTTCCTCCTTTCTGCTACTCCATTTTGTTTTGGAGTATATATGGTGGTGATCTCTCTTTTGATGCCTCTATCTTGGAGATATGCATCAAACTCATGGGAGAAGTATTCTCCCCCTCCATCTGACCTTAGCCTCTTCAATGTTTTCCCTGTTTGGTTTTCAACAAGATCAAGATATTTTTTGAAACAATTGAACACTTCATCTTTGTGTTTCATAAAGCAAACTATGGTCCATCTGCTACAATCATCAATGAATGATACATAATACCTGGATCCTGAAATTGAAGGGTCTTTGCTAGGCCCCCAAACATCTGTGTGGACTAGCTCCAATAGATCACCATGAATGTAACCTTTCTTCATAAATGGTTGTCTATGAGACTTCCCAAATGCATTTGTATATCATACGTTGCTTGGATATATTTGGCGATCCAAGCACACTCTGATCTCTACATATTTTCTTTAAACTTCTTTCTCCTATGTGAGCTAATCTTTTGTGCCACATTTTTAATCCTGATAAGGTTTGTCCTCCATAATTGAAAAGTGCTATATTTCTAGTATCTTGTACTTCAAATGTAAAGAGTCTACCTATCTTTTCTCCTTTAGATATCTTCTTGAATCCTTGTTGAGGATTTTCAAAAAATGCTCCATTTCTTGTAAACCTTACCTGCAAGCCTTTTTCTACAATTTGTCCAACACTTATCAAATTCTTGGTTATGGTAGGTACATACAATACCTTACTGAGTAGATTCATGTTTCCATCTAAGGTTTTCACATTCCCAATCTTTTCAACTGAGTGCCTTGTATCATCTCCTATCTGAACCTCATGCTTGTTACTTGGATCCTCCAAGTCAGATAGTAATGCCACATTTCCTGCTACATGATTTGAACAACCAGAATCTATATAAAACACATGCTCATCTGCTTTACCTTGCCTTATGGTCATGTTCATTAACAAAAGTGATTCTTCTTGTGCCTGCTCTTTAGTATAATTGTTGTAGTCTCTTCTTCCTCTATAGCCTCCTTGGTTATTGTAGTTGTTGTTATGGTTATTGAAGTTGTTTGATCTTCCTCTTGCATAGCTTCCTCTATTGAAGCCTCTTCCTCTATGATTTCTAGGGTTCCTGAAACAATTCTCAATTGTGTGGTTAGTCAATCCACATATGGCACATGGAGAGGTGCTTTGGAATCTCCCCCTGCCTTGTCTACCTCCTCTGCCCCTTCCTCTTGTACCTCTACCTCTTCCTACAAAGTTAGTTTGGGAGGTACTAGCTTCATCATCAGATTTCTTGCTTTTACCTTTACTATCCTTACTCTTGTTCTTATCAGTGTATAGGGTAGAGGATTGACTACCTTTTGAGTTGTCATTCTTCACAAGCTTGGCTTCATGAGTAAACTGTTCTCCCATTAGAGTATTGAAGTCAGCTACCTACATGTCCATGTATAGATCCATTGCAGTAGTGAATGCTTCCCACTTTTCATCTTCTTTGATTCCATTGATCACTTGTCTCACAATTTGCTCCTCATCAATGACTTCTCCAATGCTTCCAAGTTGATCAGGCAAGTCCATTTTAGTGACATAATCAGTCACATTCTGTTTGGGCATCTTTTTGAGTGTTGTGAAATCCATCCATAGTTGATTATTTCTTCCTCTAGTGCTTGAAGAAAAGAATGCTTCAAGCGCATTCTAGGTTTCTTGTGATGTCTTACAATTCCTAATATGTGGGAGTAAGAAATCAGAAACTGAGTTGAGAAGATATGACCTGGCCAATGCATCCTTTGAGCACCATGTTGATAACCTTTCTTGTTCTTCTCAAGTGGGTTGCCCTTTGCTTCTAAGTATTGGCATTGATTCATCCCCAGATATGTAACCATAAAGATTTCTACCTTGTAGATATGCTTCCATTCTAATAGACCAAGCAGAGTAATCACCTTGATCCAATTTGTCAATGGATGATGGGAATCCATCTCCCATGTTTAGTTATTTGATAGCTCTGATATCACTGTGAGGATATGGTTGGATACACTCTAGAAATGAGATGGTGCTGCACAAATCCTACTCTACACCTGCCAATGTTACTTCAAATTACCTTATTAGAAAGTTTAGCTTCCCAAATATGCATTTGGACCCATAGTGTGCTTTGGAGCATCATCTTCTAATAGTTGCATCAAAACATACTACCTCCAAGTTTGAAGAGTTGAAAAAACTTGCTATTTATGGACTGTAACCTGCTTAGTATTTCATTCAGTGATCACTCACTGATTAAAAGTGATCGGAGAGCTTTAATTCGTATCTAATTGGACCCCTAAGCTTGATATAGGAAGTTATTTCACTAATTTAGGATGAGTACATGTTTAGAAATAATCTTAAGAAGTTAGGGGTGTAATCCCGACATTTTAGGAAGATGACAGACAGTAGACATAGGCAGATTGTAATGAACATATCTCGCAGATCTCTAAACCAAATGAAGTGAAATTTGATAGCATAAAACTAGAAGGTCTAAGCTACATGCACCAAGTTGACGCACAATAAAAGAGTAAGTATACGCAGAGAACACCTCAAAACAAACGCATTGAAATTGAGAGTCTAGCGACAGGTAATAGTGAACATGAGATAGTTGCATAATCTGAAACAAATGTGTAATATATTGAATGTATGATACAAAGGAGATGATGCAGGCTTACTCGTACATATGTGGGCTAAGAGTGCCCACAATCTTGAATCTCAATGTGTCCTTGTTCTGCTCTATATTCCGTGACTAAAAGTCATGAACTTTTATAGATGAATTCAAATTTGAATTTGGAATCTGCCACCTAAAAGTGATCCTATCTTTTAGGCTCCTAATCAATTTGATTCCAATAACTTGGTTGTTGTGAGTTACAACTCGTAAAGCTACGAGATTCTCTCAAGCTTTGCCTTTTACATTTATCTTGAGTTAAACTTAAGATATTTACAAGAGGTGTTCACATATGACTTATGAATATTCATGCTCAAGATATGAAGTAAGCCTTTGATCTTTTGTTCAAGCATCAAGGCTTGCCAAATGTACCAAGAGAGCTAAAGTTTTCTTCACTAAGGTGAGATTGTAAATCAGATGGTATGGGACGTCTAGGTTTACACTATCACTTAGGTGGGTTCAGTGGTATGGGACACTGAACTTATGGATAAGTGGAAGCTTAAGCTCAAGGATATTTGAGAGCTTGTTCAATCAATGATTGAGCATAAATGAACCTCCAATTTGGATAGGAAATTAAATGAACATCAATTTCCTACAACTTTCAAGGATGAAAACTCTACAAAGGGGGGAAGAAAGATATCATTAATATGATACTTAGTAAGAAAAAGATGAATTCCTCAACCCCTTCATAGAAAAGTTAAGGAGTACATTTGTTATCAGGTTCCTCTCTGTGTTTGAGTTCAATATCAAGCAAAGTAAGAACTAGATATGCAAGAAGGGAATTCATTCAAGAATTCCAATTTCGCAAGTAAACTAAGATAAGATAGCCAAAGACTTGAAGAATATCTAGGGTAGGGTACTTGAAAAGGATAAAGATGGATCCAAAGTTTGGATCAGTAAGCATGAAAGGATGCTTAAGTCAAAAGGGATGACATATAATTGTTGATCCCTAAATTAGAGAATAGTTAAAGGTTTAGAGATAATCAACAGGATGTTGAAGACTTAAGCAAAGATATAAACTCATTAATGTATGAGTTAAAGATCCCAAGAAAATCCCATGGGTAAATATCATTGAAAAAGGGATCTAAAGGAGAAAAGACTTGATCTTATCTCATATTAAATTAGAAAGCCAAGTGACCTAACTTGGTCAAGCTTATCAAACCCTTTATGGTTTGATAAGCCAAGTGGCCTACATTGGTCAAAGAGATCAAAAACCTTTTATAGTTTGATAAATTTTACCAAGGAAAGTTTAAAGGTTGACCGAAAGACATCTTTGAATTAATTGGCATTTAGACTCATGAATATGATGCCAAGGATTTCCAAGATGAATTCATGTTCATAGGAAATAATCAAAGAGCATAGAAAAGGACAAAAAAATGTGGAAACATTAAGGATGTTATTCTACGGATTGGAGAAAGAACTCACTGGTATGGGATAGTGAGAACTAACACTTGTTGAGGATTTTCTCTGATGGCCAGAGAGAAGATAGACAAGCTTTGATAGGAAACATTGAGATAAGCCTTAAAGATAAGACCATTTAGAATAAGGTCTTAGGTTCATAGAGAGGTAAAGAGCTTTACCTATTTGAACCATGTAAATACACTTGGTGGTATTTACAAGAGGGTAAGTTGAATAAGGTCAAAATTTACCTTAGAAAGAAGGCTATCCTTTATCCTCTTTAAAAAAGATGATGTATTCTTTTTAGTAGAATACATAGGCAACTTGAAGATAATGAGGATAAAAACTTGAGGGAATTTTTGAGTTAAACTCCAAAATTAAAGAGCTTTCATAAAAACAAGCACGTTCAAGTATAAATCCTTGAAGAATAGAATGACCTATAAAAGATCATCTTCAGAAACATTTACTAAGTTCCTAGAGGGGTCTTGGATATGATGCCAAAAAGAGAGGTATCCTTCTGATAAGACTCCATTCAATAGATAGAAAAGTTAGATCATCTAACACCATTCAATAGATAGAAGAGTTGGAACTTAAAGGTTAAATCATTTAACTCCATTCAATAGATAGAAGATTTAGGAACAAAGTATCTTGATGGCTTGATAATTATTGTTCCTGAATTAGTTCGAGGACTTGAAAGAATTGGTAAAAGAAATTATTTGTTCCTCTTTGTACATAACTATCTGAGGTATGAATCAAAGTCGGCTCAAGATAGTTAGTATTGATTCTCTTTGGAAGAACTTGCAAAGCTAAGTTGAACAAAGAACTAGGCAGAGACATAGAAGAAAGGTCTACCAACTAATTCTTATTCCTAAAAGAAATGATTTTAGTCATTGGATCGATTTTTTGAAGATCATAGATTTTCCAAAAGGATTAAAATCTACTCCAAGAATTAACCTAACAAAAATCAAAGATGATCAAGATAGAGATACAATTGTAGACATGAAATTTCAAATTTGGGTATATTTTCATTCAGACCTTATGTATCAAGAAAACCTGGATGGTTGTCCACCTTAGTTGCCAAGGAATGCGAAGATAGTATTTCTCCTCATTTTATTGAGCATGTTTTGGCAAGGACTCACTAGACCCACTTTGTTAAGTTCATATCTTTAGCTAAGTCCTATCAAATACAAATAAAGTATATTTGTATTTGAAAAGGACTATAAAAGAATAAGTTAAGTTCAGAACATCTGAATATCCCTCTCCTTTCTGTAGAAAGTGGAAGATGAATCTAATCTTCGGCCCTTTCAAGATAGAGAAAGGATGCCTATTACATACTCTTAAGAAATATACATTTCTTAGAAAGTATGAAGCATACTGAAATGTATTATCTTATGGAGCTTGAGGTTTGTGAAAGTGTCAAAAGGAATAGACCATTGTGTTTTATGCACTGTGCTCATTGTCACACTATACTCACTATGCTCACTATACTCACTGTGATCACTGTGCTCAGTGTACACACTATCATATTGTGCACTGTGCCGACTGTGGTTTGGTTATCAAGTTCGGTTATCCATTCGATTACTCTTGTGGCTTACTCCAAGGTGTCAATTAAGGCATAGAACTATGGCATAACTTTGGCATCTTTGGCTTCCTCTGGCACTCATGGTCCTCTTAGTTCATTTTGGTTCCCTCCACAACCTCACACTTATGTGAGATATGCTTTATCCACTAGTCCTTTTTCACTTATTGATACCCCATTCCTTTTAATTGATATTTAACATAGCTTCTAACACTCTATTCCCCTTATTTATTTATTTATTTAATAGTTTCTTTTATTTATTTATTTATGTTTTTTATATATTTCCAAGACAAAAAGCTTCATTTTCTTTTTAAATATTTCTAACATTCTTTTCACATGTTTAGTAATAGGTTTTGGTTTTATATAAGGCCATGGATCCTACCCATATACACAGGTATTTTGGTAAGTTATTTATTAAATGTTATTTACTAAATGTATTTTTCCTCATCATGGTAGTTTATTTATTAAATGTATTTTCTCACATCATGGTTTTACAAAAGTCATTTTATAATATCGATATTTTTTTTTGTAATCACTTTTGGGTTGCAATATTTCAAAATTTAAGAAAAGAGACTTTAGCTCTGCATATCATTCACAATTGCATTAACTTCTAGTTTTCCATTTCCATGTGTGTGTTTTTACATGAAACATGGAACATGTTTATGATTGTTCAGTGATGGGATATGTGATTGTGTTATGATTTAGCAAGTGAAGAATCATGAGGGCATGAATGCGCATGGAATTATTCAGATATTTTTGAAGATACTTAAAATATATTATTTTAGATATTTTTGTAAAAAACGGTAGATCACTTAGAAAGCAACGATTTTGTAAAAAAAGCACATTTTTGTAAATGCATGCTTTTTGAAGTGCCACCCTCATGTATCTTCTATTTAGAACGTAATGGAAATACCTATAAATACACATACTTTGATAGGCTCGTCCACTAGAGTATGTGGAGGGGATTGTACCCAATCTTGTGTCTAGTCTCTTGTCTCTCTCTATTTTGTTTATACTTTTGCGAGATTTCGTTTCTAAACTATCTCTGTGTATGTGCATCTCCAGGATTCAGCCAAAAACTACAAGAACCTAACAGGTAAAAATTTGCACTATGTTCATCATTTCTACCAAATTACTCAGACAATCACTATGGTGTGAGAAGTTTGTGTTTTTTGAGAAACATTGCGTTTGGGGTGTAGATCATCTTTGCGCACTAAGGACTCCATAATGGAATTTGGCTCATGCCGTTATGACATCGTCATACCATCACGAGGTGGAAAGTAAGGGTAATTCAACTGGTCTTGGCACTAGTTATTGTTTTGTACCTTAATTGTGAAAGAGGGCCAAGAACGAGAATGAGGCATAGAACAGTAGCATGGATTGTACTTGATGTGCAGAGGTGCCTTGTTCCATGTGTAAATCATCTATAGATACTCTTTAATAATGCTTTTCTCTAATTAGGTTGAAAGATGCTACCTCCTTGAGCACTCGGTGGTAGGTCCTGTTTGAGGAGATGGTGGATAGATTCTAGAGATGAAGTGGTGCTGCAAAATCATGTTTCACACTAACCAAAAACAAGTTGTGGAGAGTAGAGTAGATCCCTTGAGCTTCCCAACAATGATAAATAACCACCTAAGTGCTTTGGAGCATGATCCTCTAATCAATGAATCAAAAAACATGAGTAGAAAATTCAACTAAGTGACAAAACTTGCTATTTTGGTCTCTACACATGTTCAGTAAAATGAACAATACTTTCAACCTCCTAGCAATTGATTAAATTCCTTTTGGGAGTATCTAATTAACTTAGATAGCTACCACTCATGAATGGTCTCAATGAAAATGATCAAGTGTACACTGAGAGTGATGCTTAGCAAGTTGGATGACTATCCCGACATTTTTGGATTGTTATAATATGCAAACAAGTGAGTAGAGATGTGAATATATCTTGAGACTAAGAAAAGCAATGACAATGAAACTTTGTAACTATGAAATAGATATTCTGCTGAGTCTATAGGATTTCAAATCACATCAAATGATCAACTATGCACTGAGAACCAAGTCTCAGAAGATCACTGTTCTGAGATGAACATAACAGAGTGGTGAAGTAGAGAAGTAATCAATGTATATGTATTAAATCACATAGAAATGCAATGACATTGGCAATCTATAATTGGACAATGTGGGGATAGTGAAGTGGCTATAGAGTGAGATCACTAATAACAACAATCCCTCTCAAAATGATCTCCAAATCGGGCTCATACTCACACGACTTTTGATCCATTTTTTTAGCTAGAGTTGGAGCCAACTTTTGAATTCAAATTCAAGCTCTTACCATAAAGTGAATCTTAAACTTTAGGAGTTACTTTCTCATCTATTTACTATCAAGTAATTTGAGATTTGATTCCTCCTAACTCCACATGGGAATAGTGCAATCAACATATGCACTTTTACAAGGATAAAAATAATTTTATTTTTACAAGGGAATAGTCATATGAGAAATAAATGATAATTGTCCAAGTATGTAGGCTTGGAATCATTTGCATCAACAAACCCCCTCAAGCCTAACATGCTTGGTCTTTATTTTTCTTTGATTTCTTGCAATCCAATCATCATCTTCAACCTGTTCATCTTTGTTCCATCCAACAATTTTGTGAGGATATATGCACATTGCAAATTGGTTGATACATAGAACAATTGGATGTCCTTACTAAGCAACTTCTCTCTTACATAATGATAGTGCACTTCAATGTGCTTAGACCTTGCATGATATATAGGATTAACAACCAAATGAAGTGAGATAGTGTTATCTCCAAAAATCATTGGAGCATAAGAATGTAATCCCAAATCTGTGTAAAGTAGCTTGAGCCACATAGCTTCTTGTGTTGCATTTGCTGAGCCTCTATATTTTGCTTCAGTTTGATGATAATGCAACGATTGGTTGTTTCTTTGATGACCATTAAATTAGCTTTGAACTTACAAAAGATAAATAGCCAAAAGTGCTTCTCCTATCATCTTTTGAGCCAACCCAATCTACATGAGAATACATCTTGATATCCAAATCAGATGTGAATGGATAAAACAACCCTGCATTTATGGTACCCTTTAGATACTTTAAGATCCTCTTGCCAGCTTCCATGTGAGGTTTTCTTGGTGTATGCATAAATTGGCTTAATGTACTTATCCATAACATATGTCCACTCTTGTTAGGGTTGCATAATTGAGACTCCCAACAAGCCTTTCATAACCTGTAATATCTTCAAGGAGTTCCCCCTTATGAGAACTAAGTTTGTGGTTGAGTTCCATGGGTGTACCTGCATCTTTAGTGTTCTCCATCATGAATTTGACTAAGTTCTAATCCAAGAAAGTATGTTAACAAACCAAGGTCATTGATTTTAAACTCCTCCATCATTTGAGATTTCATTTGCTTGATGCCATTTGCATCATTCCCTATAATGATAATGTCATCCACATAAACACATAGATAAATAACTTCTGAGTTAGTCTTCTTAATTAACAAAGAAGAATCTACTTTGCTAGCAACAAATCCTTGATCCTGCAAATATGTGACAACTCTATGGTTCCAAGCTCTAGGAGCTTGCTTTAAACCATGAAGTGTTTTCTGTAGTTTGCAAACATAATCTATTTTGTCTTTTTCTTCATACGCTAGTGGTTGAGCCATGTAGACTTCTTTAGGAATGCATTTTTAGCATCTAGCTGATATAAGTTCTAATTCTTTGAAGCAACAATACTTACTAAAACTCTGATTGTTGGCATCTTAGCCATAGGTGAGAAGGTCTCCTCATAGTCCACTCCATGGGTTTGAGCACACCCTTTTGCTGCTAGCCTTGCTTTATACCTGTTGATTGAACCATGTGAATTTATCTTTACTTTGTAAATCCACATGGATCCTATTATCTTCATGCTTAGTTTCTTGGGAACCAAATCTCAAGTGTTGTTCTCCTGAAGTGCTTCAATTTCTTCCTTCATGGCTTCTCTCCATTCTTTCTTTTTGTTGGCTTCTTCAAATGAAGAAGGCTCTTCTGACATAGAATCTTTAGTCATCTATACAGAATGCTTGGTGATTAGTGATGTTTCATAGCCATACTTTATGGGTTTCTTAATCTCCCTTTGAGATTTTCTAAGTGCTTGATTGGATGACTTTGGAATGTCTTCCAATTGCTTGAATTTTATCTTGCCCTTGGACTTCCAAGCTTTGTAATCAATCTGTTCTTCATCTTTTGAGTTGACATCTTCTCATATTTGTGGTTCTTCTTAATTCACAGTTGGAAAATCACTTTCCAAGTCATAGGGTAGCTTTATTTTTGTGCAATCATCTTTAGACCATGAATTATTTTCAACAAACACCAGATCCCTACTAATTGAATAGTGGGATTATAAAACCTACATCCTTTCTGGTTTTGGTCATACCAAATGAATATACACCTTTTAGCTTTTGGATCAAGCTTTTCTCTAATCTGTAAGGGTAGATGTGCATAAGAAATTCACCCAACGATTTTACAATGGTCTAGGGAAGGTCTCTTGCCATTCCATGTTTCATAAGGTGTCATTCCATCCAAGGACTTGGATGGAGGCATATTAATTAAGTATGTGGTTGTGGAAATAACCTCTACCCATAAGTAATTTCGAAGTTTCTTTTCATTCAACATTGATCTTGTAGCCTCTACTATTAATCTATTTCTTCTCTCTGCACTCCATTTTGTTCAGGAGTGTATCTTGTTGTAACCTCTCTCTTTATGCCTTTGTCCTGTAAGAATGAGTCAAATTCATGTGAGGGGGGTGTTGGAAGCAGCCAGAGGCACAGACGACGCGGAAGCATGTAACGACGGAGCAGGGAGCGAGTCGGATCAATTTCTCAAACAAATATGTTTTTTATCACTTTTCAAAACATTCAACAGTGATTTTTATCACTAATTGTAACATATGTAACATAGAAAACCCCATTTTGTAATCCATAGCTCCATTTTGTGCAAGCCGAGGAGTCCTCAAGCTTGAGGAGCTTAGGTAGAACAAGCGTATCAATTTTCGTTATTTTTAGATACCGTTTACCCTTCCAAATAGCATCTAGGACCTAATTTTTAACTATGCCGGTCACTAGATGTGAAACCGGTCAAAACTAGTCTAGAAACTATAAAAAGAGCTAGAGAGCTCATTTTTGGGGTTGGTTAGTGTTAGCTTGTTGGAGGTCAGAGTTCTTTTGAGCTTGTAATAGTGTTCTTGAGTAATAGAGTTGACTTCTCACCTTCCATTGTGTCTTGCTTGTCTCTTCGTAGTGTGTGTGTATGTGTGTGTGCATTTCTATGCTTCTCACCTTCACTCTCACTTCATCTCACATTCACGATCTTCATATCACTCCTATCTCTTCCGCGGATTGACATTAAGGAGGTGGAGCTTCTTAACGTGGTTCTCACCATTGTGCTATAGCAACACCAAATTTGGCGCCGTTGCCGGGGATCGAGTCTAGGACGAATGTGTGATGGTAAGAGTATAGCAAGAAGTGGCATTGGAAGGTAAAAATTTCAGTTTTTGTTGTTATTTTTACTTGGTTTTTGTTGTTTTTCACCTCCCCCACACTCCATCTTCATCACCGCATCATCATCTTCATCTCCAAAAAAATCAGAAAATTCACCATATCCACCCATTCTCCTCATTTCCCTTCATTTGTGCATGCGAGAGAGTGAGAGAGAGCTTTTGTGCTTGTGTGTGCTTTTGCTTTCTTGAGTTTTCTTGCAGGTACAGTACTCCAGTGCATCAGGAAGGCTGCAAAAAGGTAAGAAAATCACCTTCTGTCAGAAATTTCCGAGTGTGTCAGACCATCGCGATGGACTGCAAACTTCGGAATTTGAGGTAAGCGACTTCATAGACGTGTAGGCGACACCAGCGTCTCTAGGAATCCACACTTGCATTTGGAAAAATCATATTTTGGTGGACCATCGCGACGGTCTCAAACCATCGCGATTGTGTCACACCATCGCGATTGGCTCACGCCATCGCGACGGCTCGGCCGGACCATCGCGACGGTCTCACGCCATCACGACGGTTCATTTGGACCATCGCGACGGTTCATTTGGACCATCGCGACGGTTCATTTGGACCATCGCGACTGTTCGATTGACCCCACACCATCGCGATTGGCTCACGCCATCGCGCCCACGGTGCCACGTGGCAAGCTAGACCATCGCGACGGCTCGCACCTCACACCATCGCGACAACCCGAAATTTTGGACCATCGCGATTGGCTCACGCCATCGCGCCCAGACCATCGCGATTGGCTCAAGCCATCGCATCTGTGACCATCGCGACGGTTCACTTTGGACCATCGCGATTGTTCACGTTGACCGTTGACTGACGCCATCGCGATTGTCTGCTTGATCGAGCCATCGCGATTGTCCACTTTCACGCCATCGCGACGGTTCACCCTCACGCCATCGCGACGGTCCCAGACCATCGCGATTGTCTCACACCATTGGGATTGTGCACCCCCATTGCAAATTTGAGGGTTTCATTTTTTGGCCAATTTTGGGGCTATTTTTGGGAAATTTTTGGGTGATTAGACTCATAGGAGACCCCTTAGCTCATATTTGGAGAAACATCGGTTTGTCAATTTTTACCCCCCAGGGTCTGAACAGTCATAACTTTTTCATCCGAAGTCCGTTTTTTGAGCTTAATAGCTCGTTAGAAAGCTCTTTACGAGTACTACGTGACCTCAACTGTTTTTTCTTAAAGGATACGTCTATTTTTAGATAATATATTTTGAGGTTGACCTAGTTTGGGATTAGAAAGCCAGGGGGCAAGCATTGAAAAGTTGGGCAAAAGGGAAGGGACTTAAAAGGTGTATATACTCAAGTGCTTGATCATCCAACTGTGCATTGGTCTAATATTGGATTTTTCCATGTCTAGCAAGGGCAATCTAAGCAACCAAGGCAAGGCAGTGAAGGGCATAAAGCTTGGGAAGCGCGGCTTCTTGGGCATCAGAGCAACCAGAAAAGCTGACTCGAGGTTGGAAGATTACTCAACCCCCTCAATCAATTCTTAGCTTAGGATAAACGTTAGCATTGTGGATTAAGATGATAGGAACGCCTCAAGTTCAAGAGAATTAAATTTGTCAAGTCCAAGACTAAAGATAAAGGTGTGTGACACGAAAACCTAAAGGAAAGAACATAAGTCTGACGGAACGAGAACTCAAAGTACCATGGAAAGTCGAATTCCTGACGCATACATTAAGACAAGAATCTAAAGAAATTTAAAAAGAATCAAGAAAGTAATAACAAAGAATCTGTGACGATCTGAGCGTGTACTGAGTGTGCAAGGAAGGAAATTAATGAACCTTAGATCGGGCAAACATATAGGCAAGTCAGATCGACGAAGCCTTAGATCATCTGAGGCAAGTGTAAGAACTACTGCATGATCGTGGGCTCAACAATTGAACACTAGTTATCCCTACGAGAGCTCAGATACTAGTGATTCAGAAATGGCATTTAGCACAGAAAGACCAGAAGGAGGGTCTAATGTAGCATACTTAGAAAAACCAGAAGGACCCTATAGGACTCAACTAGAGTTTCTCCGAACTAATCGATTAGGTGCTCGCATCTATGAGGATGGTTTGCGAAGGCAAGTGGTGCAAATGCACAACCCCGATCAACCCATTGGATTGGAGCATCCAGTGGTGAAATTTGAGAGAGACGCGTACATAGACAAGGAAGGAACAATGTACATATTAAGTACGCAGCCAAACAATACCAACGAGTTTGGCGTAATTCAACCAGAGACGGAAGCAAAACCTCAAGGAAAAGAACCATTAGAAGAGCCTAGAACACCTAGAGGGAAATCTGTACTGACACGAGTACTAATCCCAGACTGGATCCCTCAGGACAACAGAAGCATAGAGTTTTTTGTAAACAAAGAAACTGATGAAGCCTTTTGGAGATACAAGACCGAAATACTTAGTGAGGTAGGTATCATCACTATATACGAGTTCAAGGACCCGGATACACCTGGAAAGGTTGTATACCTGGATGAGACTTCAGAAAGAGTCTTTGTGGTACCTGACCACGCTAAAAATACATACACATGGAGAGGTGAATTGGTATTCCCTCCATCTAGAACGAACATGAATACAAGTCAACAAGGGGCAAGAACATCATCAGCCCATGGAAATCAAAGAGAGAGAAATAAAGAGAGACCGGAAGTAAGTTTTAATCATCCCATAGGGAGAGATAGAACAACCACGGACACTAATAGAGTAGATGGACAAAGAGATCATGGAATACCAGGTGGTAGAGATGATTTTCCTCTACCTAGACCACGTGAACACGCAAGAATATTGAGACCCACTCAGTTAGTGAAATCCATGAAAAATTATTTTGATGGGACAGGAGATCCCTATGACCATGTCGCAGAATTCAAGCAAGTACTAAGAGCAGAACAAGTCGAAGACATGTTCACACAATACAACGCATTTGGACTAACGTTAAAGAACACCGCTTTAACTTGGTTCCAACCTTTGCAACAAAGGCAATTTAGAGACATCCATCACTTTTTAGAGTCATTCATCACTGAATTCTCTAAAAGTGGGATTAGACATGACACGTCTTCGTTGATTCATAGCTTCAAACAGACCCCTCAGGAAACAGTCAGACTGGCAGGACGTAGGTTTAGACAATATGTTGAACGATGTCCAATGCAAGAGCTACCCTCACAAGCCAAGCAAGTGTCATTGTTCTTAGATGGCTTGTTGAGCTCTAAACTACGCTCCTATGTGTACCTAAAAGAACCCAGAACACTAGAGCAATGTGTGAGAATATGCATAGACATTGAGGACAACTTAGGAGGCGAGTTGGAACTCTCAAAGGTCTATAAGGACTCAGACTGTTCATCTCTAGCGTCCACAAAATTGTCTAGCTCGATAGAAGACCTAGCAGAAAAAGTGGCTCAGAAACTAGGAGTTTCTAGTAAACCTAGGGTGCTAATGAACAAGCGCTGTTACACCTGCGGTGGTGACCATATGGCAAATGTGTGCCCCAATGCACCACAACCACAAGCCAACCCTAGTGGCCAATACTGTACAATTGAGAGAAGATACACGAATCATACGGCTCAGGACTGCCCATACAACAAACAAACCGTGAGACAGAACTACCCGCAAGCATACCCGCAGCCAGGTAGGTATCAAGGCCAATACAATGCTCAGCCTTATTACTATAGGCCTCCTCAGAACTACCCATACCAGGCTCAACAGAGACCTCAACCTGTCTTAGCTCAGTAGCCACCCCCACCAGCGAATGTCATCTCAGTCAAATACGCTGCTGCAGAAGAGAATCTAAGTAGGGCCTTAGTGCCTTCTTCACCTTTGATCACAGAGGGTGACCCGAATTCGAACAGTTTTGACTCTACGCATGTAGATAGTCCACCCGCTTATTACACAAAGTCACCAGAACACGTAGAAACATATCATTATGATAGTCCACCAGTGGAACCTAGTTGGGAGCCCGACTATGCTAATGTGATGTACACAAACCCAAATCCACGGCCCCAATTGAGACAACAAAGACCACAGGGCCCTAGAGGACCATGCTTTAGGTGCCAAGGGGATCACTTCATAAAGGATTGTCCACATCCCCGATAGCAGGACAATCACAGTACTATAATATCCAAGGCTTTTGTGCCGATTGTGGCAAAGAGCACATAATCAAAGAGTGTCCTAAGAACCCTGTTAATGCTTCGAATGTGACACCGATCAACGTGATAGGTATTGTAAATAACGCAGATGGATCCAACCCTACGTACGTACCTATCCAAGCTATCACAAGGGCCCAGGCGCTCTTACAGAACCAACAGCTTAATCAAGAGAAAGTAGCCGGAACCAGTGAAGTTGTAGAATCTAGCAGTAAAAAGACAAAATCTTGGAAAGATTCTAGAGAAAGAATTAAGAGAAAATGGAGTAAAAAGATAACTGAGTTGGAAGGAAGTTTGAAGGAATCTAGAGCCAAAATCCTAGAATTGACTTCACAAGAATTGAATCAAGAGAATCCAGCTCAGAAATCAGGATCAGTTTTAGCGGAACCCATACCAGAAAATCTAGACATGATGTTTCGTGCATATCAGGCTAGATTAAAAGAGGGACCTCAGGTAGCTGAAATGAGCAAAAACTACCCTCGAGCTGATCTAGAAATTGAGAGAACTAAACTTTGCATGAAGATGGTAGAACTAGCACAAGCTTTGTTCGAAGCCTCTAGATATCTTAATTGGAATAACATGGCAAAACCGGAATTACACTTTCAAGGAATAATGGAGAGGCTAGAATACTTGATAGAAAGCAAAGAGAAAAAAGATCAGCCTAGGAACCCTATTGTCCCAGAGACACAGGAAAATAATGCACCATCCCTGTCTCAAGTACCCAATACAGAAATTCAAGACAAATTGTCGTCCATACATAAATATTCACATGAATTTTTGAGAGAAATCCAAGAAGAGAAATGGAGAAAGGAACAAGGAACCCATCCTCCTATTCAAGAAATAGATGACTTGCAGGAACAATTTCCCCAAGACATCCCCTCTATTTACGATGAGGTAGAGGAGGAACAACTGAGTGAACACACAGGATTTGAATCTAATTCTTTACAAGAATTACCTCAGTTCACAGGACCTTGGGAAGCAAAGTCTATTAGTATGAGAGCACCCACGATAATAGTGAGGAATGAAGAATCAGTAATCCCTAGAAACACGGAAGTGATCAAGAACACTAAAGTACAATGTAACCTTACTCTGGAGGAGTTATTGAAGATAAAACCAGAATTGTGGAAACATGTAGCAAATCAATTCCCTGAGCTTGCTACTACTCCCTCACAAATAGGATCACAAAATAAGGTACCAGAAGTACCCGTAGAAAAGATTGGAGATGTAAGCAAAGGAGAGGAAGGTAACACTTATCTTCCGATAACCCATCAGGGCTACACCACGAAAGCCATCTTAGATTCAGGAGCCGAAGTAGCCATAGCTACCACCGCCTTATGGAAACGTTGGGGTAAGCCAGCATTGAGACCCACCAGGATGAAGCTACAAATGGCTGACGGACACATAGAAAAACCATTAGGCTTACTAGAAGGCATATCTCTCACCACTTGTGGTGTAGAATTTGAGCATACTTTCGCCATTTGTGACTTTGCAAAAAATCATGCTTATGAGATGATATTGGGACGACCATTCATGCGTCAGTTGCAAATTGTACAAGATTGGGGAACTAATTCTTTGTACTTGCAACATTTAGGAGTGACTACCAAAGTCAATCTTAAAGACTATTCACATAGAGACGTACCCCCAATACAATGGAATACCATCCATAAGACACCAGTAGAGACGGAATCCGTGCACTCATTAGAATCAGATCCTTCTTGGTTGCATGAGGATACTCATTTATGGATGTGTAAAGTAGCCAAACAAGAGGAAGAAAGGTTAGAAGCCAGGACCTTAGGTGCAGAACAACATCCACGAACCCTTCAGGATCCAGCTTATGCACCTGTAGTATTTCCAGACGAAGAGTTTGAACCCCATGGTTGGGCAGAAATCCTAGCAACCATGGATGTAGCCATCAATGAAGAACAATGGACACCCCACTGTGACGAGGATGGCTATGACATTTTAGTTTTCACGATAGAGCCAATCATGTGCGATGCAATTTTAGAAGAATGTGAACCTAGCACTGATGCATTTGAGGATGCGAGTGATGTCGATTTAGAATCAATTATCATGGACTCACCCTTTGCATCAGAGGAAGAATATTTTTTCGAGGTAGAGACTCACACTCAGAGACACGAGGAAATTACGAATGAGGTGAGGTTAGCCACGGAAGTGACTAACAAGAGTGAAGGCAATAAAAGAAAGAAGAAAGCAACCATGTCAGAAAAAGAAGAATCTTTATTTGAAGTACCCGAGAACTTCAAGAAATATGAAATCGAAGATAGAAGAATCATGGTACGAATGCCTAATAGAAAGGCGAATGACGGACAAGTATATGATAACTGAGAGAAAACCAAGAAAATAATAGTTGCCATAGAAGGAGAAGAAGAAAAATGTACATACATAGGGCATGATTTGACAACTGAAGAAGAAGAAGAGCTAGTTTCCCTATTGCGCGAATATAGAGATGTGTTCGCATGGAGTTACAAAGATTTGAAAGGAGTAGATCCAGATATATGTTCTCATAGAATCCCTATGACTCCAGATGCAAAACCGACAAAACAGAAACCGTACACGTATAATGATAACTACGCTGCGAAGATTAAAGAGGAGATAGATCGCTTGATAGAAGCATGATTCATTTACGAAATTGAGCATACCGAATGGGTATCCCCCATTGTGGTTGTGCCCAAGAAGAATGGAAAATTGCGTGTGTGTATTAACCTTAAAAAATTTAATGCTGCCACGATTAGAGACAGTTATCCTCTTCCTATCACAGAACATCTATTGGAAAGAGTTGCGGGCAAGGAAGTTTACAACTTTCTTGATGGATTTTCAGGCTATAATCAAGTAGCCATTGCTCCAGAAGATCAACACAAGACGGCATTTGCCATTGAATGGGGCATATTTGCATTTCGTGTGATGCCATTTGGCTTAACAAATGCACCCACCACTTTCCAGCGACTCATGTGTCATGTTTTTAAGGAATTCTTACGCAAGAGTTTGGAAGTTTATGTCGATGACTTATGTGCTCATTCAAATGTAAGACAGACGCATATCCCAGAGTTAAGGCAAATATTTGACAAATGTTGAGAATATCAGGTCTGTTTGAACCCAGAAAAGTGCGTTTTCATGGTCAGACAAGGCAAAATTCTAGGACACATTGTGTCAAAAAATGGAATCTCTACGGATGAAGAAAAGGTGAAGGTAATTGCAGATTTACCTAGACCAACTAATGTGAAAGAGGTACAGGCATTTATGGGCCATTGCGGTTATTATAGGAGATTCATACACATGTATGCAATCATAGCCAAGCCGTTGTACTCTCTTTTAACCAATTTCGAATGGACAAATGAATGTGAAAATTCATTCAATGAACTTAAACGACGCTTGTGCTCAGCACCTATATTGACTACACCAGATTGGAGTAAGCCATTCCATGTACATGTGGATGCATCCAATTATGCCATAGGATGTGTGCTAGCACAACCCACGAATGAAGGTAACATAGATCTCCCCATAGCTTACGCGAGCAGACAATTGAACGCAGCAGAAAGAAATTACACCACTACGGAACGAGAAGGATTAGGGATGATCTACGCGGTAAAGAAGTTTAGGCACTATTTGTTGGCAAACAAATTCAAGTTCTTTACAGATCATCAAGCCCTATTGTACCTAGTCAACAAACCATGTAACACAGGACGATTGATTTTTTGGTTTCTATTACTCATGGAGTATGATTTTGAAGTAGTAGTTAGGAAAGGAAAGACACATCTTAGAGCTGACCACCTTTCAAGATTAACCTCAGGAGAAGCTCCTCAAGGAGTAGCGGATGATCTACCAGATGCATACTTGTTTAACCTTGAGATAGCACCAGAATGGGCTAAACCTATAGTCCCTATTCTGACATACGGATCCAAGACTTCTAGGATAAAGATCAAAGAGGGAGAGATTACCAAGTCTCAGAGATACCAAATAATGGCAGGAAGCATATATAAACAGGATAATCAAAAGATTCTTGCTTGTTGTGTAGATGAATCAGAACATGCGAATTGGTTGCAATTAGCACACATAGGTGCATTAAATCAACATCATTCAAAACATCGAACATTACAGACTCTGCATAGGCTAGGAGTATATTGGCCTACGATGGAAGCAGATGTCTACAAGTTGTGTAAAGAATGCCATGTTTGTTGTGAAAGACCACCAATAGAGCATGCTACACTATATCATGTGTCTCTCACACCAGACTGGAGTGAACAATTAGTGACATACTTGAGGACGAACACATTCC
The DNA here is from genome assembly GCA_020310875.1 of Ceratopteris richardii. Classification (NCBI taxonomy): domain Eukaryota; kingdom Viridiplantae; phylum Streptophyta; class Polypodiopsida; order Polypodiales; family Pteridaceae; genus Ceratopteris; species Ceratopteris richardii. The sequence goes on along the minus strand of CM035429.1, from coordinate 35,775,193 downwards.
CTCAAGGAATGACCTTAGCTCGACAACGCAGTCTAGAGCAGGAAGCTCACGAATATTCACTTATTGGCGACAATCTATACAAAAGAGGACGAGATGGATATCTAAGACAATGTGTTCATGAGAGCGATTATCTGAGCATACTAGAGACTGCACACCAAGGTGTTGCAGGAGGTCATTTTGGACCCGATAGGATAATCAAAGCCATCCTCTTTGCAGGATTATGGTGGCCCACTCTTCACATGGATGCTCATACCTATGTAAAGAGATGTGATGTGTGCCAAAGAACTCAGTTTCCTACTCGCAGAGACGAAATGCCATTGAAACCCATGATGGGCGGACGTGCATTTTCTAAGTGGGGTATAGACTTTGTAGGACCCATTAACCCCCCTGCAAAAGGTACACATGCGGAATACATTATTGTGGCCACAGATTATCTGACAAAATGGGTAGAGGCAAAAGCCACGAAAAAGAATGATGCACACACAACTGCAAAATTCTTATTTGAAAATGTCTTTACAAGATATGGATTGCCTATAGAGTTAGTGAGCGATCGAGGCACTCACTTTCTAAACCAAGTCATTGAATATTTGTTACAGGATTTTATGGTGATTCACAAGAAATCTGCACCATATCATCCTCAGGCCAATGGTCAGGCTGAAAGCACTAATAAGATCCTTTGTAACGTACTGACGAAACTCGTGAACAATAAACGTTTAGATTGGGACAAACAGTTACACCACGCTGTTTGGGCATATCGAGTGGCCTACTAGACCGTACTCAATGCAACTCCCTTTCAGATGGTTTTTGGTCAGAATGCTGTGCTTCCTTTGGACTTCTTGATACCGACCCTTAAGGTTGCACAAGAACATCAGTGGACCGGCCATGAATTATCAGTGAGAATAATGGACTTGGAACGATTAGGAGAAACCAGGCTAAAGGCAGTAGCAGGAATATATGCAGCGAAGAAGCGATAGAAAGCATATTTTGATGCACATGTGAAAGATAAAGGCCTAAAAGAAGGAGATTTAGTTCTAGTATATACGCTAAAGCAACACGCACGTAAGTTAGAAAAGCGAGGTTATGGACCTATGATTATTAACAGACTCTCAACAAGTGGAGCAGTACAGTTAGCCACCTTAGAAGGAGACGTAATGCCTAATTATATTAGTGGATGTAGAGTCAAGCTATATCAGGAACCTCTTACTGAGGATATGCTTAGACGACTCACGTTGGCAAAGAAGCGTAAGGAGGAAGAAAATAGAATACGAGCGGAAGCTCAGGCAGAAGCAATAGAACGCATTAAACGCATGAAGCTAAGAAGACAAGGACTAGGGAGAGAACATTATAACCATCTGGAAACATCACCCAGATATCCCATGGCCATGTGTCAAGTAAAGTCAAACACTCATCCTAGTATAGTGGACAGGAGACCATTCATTACAGTCAGGTTAGAGCATGGCAACCCTTGCCAAGAGCTCAAGGCTTTAATTGAATCAGGTGCTGCGACTAGTGCGATTAGATGGTCCCACTATAAGGATTCAGGAATAGAAATGCGGCCAATTGAGGCATACCTCGTAGGGCTAGGAGGCATGGAAACCCCTTGCATGGGTGAGGTGGACATTCCTATCCTCATTAAGGATGTGACCATGACAGCGAAGCTACTAGTGTGCCATGATGACGACCTGATAGAACCCCTAATCCTTGGCCAAGATTGGCTATACGATCACTCAGTGGACCTAAATCTTAGACAAAGCTCCTTACAGATTGGAACCTTAGAACAGAAGCGAGTGATACCGCTTGACTTCCCTAATTGCATTCCAACTGAGGTCTGTAACCCTAGACCCTATGAAACGCATGCGACAGAAGACCGGAAGATCTTGGGTCAGACCAGTCACGTTACGTCTACACCAACCCACTCGGGCTTGGCTATGGACAGTTGTCAATCAGAAGGACGACAGGAGATCTTCCATGGGGCTTCCTGCAAACTAGAAGGGGCAGCTACCCAACCGCGAGGGCAGATGAACACAATCAGCGGTCAGGTGGGTTGCATCAGCGGCCAAATGAGCCCAACACCCTGCGGTGCTCATCCTTCCAAACTTGCTGCGGGCTGGCCTAGATTAAAGATAAATAACGAATCACTTCCTAATGGGCAGGTCACGCAAGTGTTGGATCTCCCTTCTTTTCCAAAGCAGAGCGTCCAATGGACCTCTCAAACCCAACCACGAACGAGTCAACCACAACAGAGGAACCCAGACCGACGACACCACCAGACAAGGCAAAGAAAGCAGCAGTATCAACATCATAGAACAAGTGGCACGAAACAAATATGGGTGCCAAAAGGACAGCAACCACAGGCTATTGGCAACACTGCAGACGAGAACAGGACAAAGTTTCACCAGAAGCAGACTCAGCATCCAAAGTCCCCTCGATCTTCTTCTACAAGTACAAATACTCGACAGATTTGGATCGCCATGAAGTATCTTATCAATCGACCCACACCCATGCAGATTTGGGTACCCAAACAATGTATTATAGCCCAACCCTCTAGCCATGTAATGTATACCCCTCAGAAATCTTTCCATCCCTCAATACCACCAAACCCGATACCACTTTTTGTCCCTCAGCAGAAACACACCACCCACTCAAAGACTCTTAGGAAATGGATATCGAAACGTATCCAGACGTCTTCTTGTACCATCTTATCTAACAATTCTCCCACCCCGTTTAAACTCCACCCTTGTACTAATTCACCTTCAACCAAACCTTGTATAAATTCATACACCCAAACCCCACATCATGCATAATAAAAGCTCATCAAGAATTGTAGGCATAATCTGAACCATGTAGGTGTCGAGAGACCTGCATTAGCTCAGCAAAAAGATCATTGCATCAATCTCTTCACGACACTTGGCTACACGGGTTACACATCGGTTATGGAAAGGGATTGCGGTCTCACCTTAATGGGATCATAATTAATTTCCATACTAATGTGTTAATCTTTTGTAGCAGATCTTTTCCATTAGCTCATCAGTCATCATGCAAACCGAAGCAGGACCATCAGAAGCTGGCCCAAGCACACCAATGGCCAATATTGGAGAATTACTCGCAGAATCTTATCCTACGATGCAACCACCACAGTTTCAAGGTTTTCCAGGACCCATGCCAATCGATGATACTCCTAGAGGAGATACTGAGAAGATTCATCGTAATTCTCACTGGTTTCAAGGCCTAGCAGGACCCTTAGCCGACGCTGATTTCATATTTGAGGCCAATTTGGCATTTGATCTTCGCACATGGACCAAGTACTAGTTCTTGTCAAGAGAATTTGAAGGACTACAGAATACACAAGATCTAACGCACGTTTGGGCACGAGCGGGATTTACAGAATATTTTAGTGACCCTCTGCCTAAACCTGATTTTTACAGATGTTTTTACTTGGTAACCACCTTAACGGCTTCAGAGAACAAGGATCTACCCGGCACATTCATGTTACCATAAATCATCCTCCATTCAGAAGGTTTTATTTGTCTAAAGATTTAATTCGCGCAGCTCTGAAAATACATGGAACACACACTCTGACGGAGAGAGAACGGCTAGTCCCAGAGCAGATGAAACGTGGTGACGTAACTAAGTGGGAGGATATTTCTGCTATAACACCTGAGCTCTCTAAGCCATTACGGATATGCATGCAGCACTTTGCTTTCCCAGCTCAGGATCGTTTTACCATGCCCCACAAAAGAATCTGGTTTGGTTTATACTTAGCATGTACTCGACCTCAAACGGTTGATCTAGCTAGCTAGATAATTGATCAGCTCTATTTGGCACAACATAGATGGGAACGAAAGAAAGTCATCAATGGATGTTGTGCTCTTACAAGGATTATATATATGTGCTTGGCGTATGACTTACCAATTGAGCGTGCCATGACCAGTGAGGAACTGAAAGCATTTAAAGGCACCACTAGGAAGGCTAGAAAGTCTAGCAAAGGCAGAGGCGGAAAGCGGATGAGAGGTACTATCCCGTGCCTACAAGTCCCAAAATCACCCTCGCCACAACCATCTCCAGAGCAGTCACCAACAGCAGCCACTCCCACGGTACCACCAATTCGTATACGGTTATCAAGACCAGTTACGTCGGAGGGCACCATCAGTACTGTTGCACCTCAAGCAGCCACAACCACAGAACCTATCACCACAGAAGCTGAACTTCCCACCACTATTGGTGCGGAAGCTTTCTCTTTTCCAATACCCCATTTAGAAGCAGGACAAGCAGAGCCACTGGACCAAACTTTTGATTTTGAGATGCCCGATGCATTCTCCAATGAGTTCCAGTTTTCAGAAGGACAATTGTTTTCTCAAGAATTTGAAAGGCCTAGCTACCCTACCACACCCAGGGATCAGCCACAAGGACAGATCGTGTCCAGCTCTGATGACGAAAGAACAGCAACCGATGACGACGAAGGAGACGACGAAGCTAGCCAGGGAACACATGAATCCCAAGAGCATGAACAGATAGATGGCCCAGGCCAACAAACGGACACACATGGTGATACAAGTACCCATGAAGATGAAACTTACGAAGCAGCCGCTTACACACTGGCTATTAAGAAGCTGTATAGAACTATGGAAAAAGTTTGGGCACGCAAAAAACTGACAGAGGAAGAGAGTCAAACAATAATAGAACAGGAACTTGTCACAGGCGGATTCGAAGACGCATACATCAAAGGATTCCGCGAGTTAGTCAAATCAGTAGGCTCCAACAAAGCGCTCAGGTACTTGCAACGAAAGCCACTACCACAGTTTGACCCCCGCCGAGTACGACTACTTTCAAAGCCCGGCGAATACATTCGTGTACCAACAGGAGCACAGTCTTCAGAACAAGCCAGGGAGGCACGCCTTGTCCCCAAAAGTTCGTTGGCAGTAGAAACCATCCTTGTAGATTCCCCACCCCGCGCTACAACTGTACATACCTCAGTAGTCACTGAAGTACCGACCACCCCAACCGCTCCTCTCTCACCGCCCGTCCATCCAGCCTCCCCTCTTCACCCTCCTTCCCCCAGACCAACATCTTCATTCGTCGGTGGTGTTGCAGAAATTGTCTTTATGACCACTAACCCCACAAATCCCGCACCCATTAGCCCTAGTCTACCCCCTCCCACACCCACCTTTCTATCCAACCCATTCCTTCATCAATCTTTTCCATCTTTCCCCACAACTCGAAGACCCCTTTTCCCATTCCCACCGCCATTAACCTTCTCCCCCGTCTCACCTCCCCGACCCACTGTAACCCCTCTTTCCCCTTTCTACCAAGCTGCTCCAGCCAGCCCCCCTGTAAATTACCCCTCAACCTTTGTAAATCCCGTATTTACACCAGCACGAGTACCCACGATCACACCCATATTCACGGTCACCGCACTAGACACGTCCACTGACATGGACATCTCACCACCCACTGCACCATCACTCACTTCACTCACGGCACAAACATTTTTAGGCACATCACAATTTTCAACAATCACTACATCATCCACCTTCCCACCCCCATTCCCCATTCCCGTTGCATCTACACCAACTGCATCTTCATTTAGCACCCCATTAATACTATCACCCACTGTAGATAATGCATTCCGACAGATGCTCATGTGTATGACGCAAGTAAGAGATGAGTTCACATCTCTTGGTGATAATTATCAGCAGCTGCAGAGGACAACCAATGACTTACAGTCGCAGCTTAATTTATTGTCTATTGAGAATGCCTCTCTGAACACCCGCTACCAGGAATTACGCGAGGCTTATCACAAATTGGAACTAGAAAGCGAAGAAAAGACCAAGGAAGCCACTGCTGACCTGGATAACTTATTAAGAGCCCAGACAGTCCGCAATGCAACGCTAACACGAAACATGGGCTTACTACGAAGACACCTAGCAGCCGCCAAGGAAGAAAACCAGCGCTTACAAGATCAGAACCGAGAAAACTTAGAAGCAGCGCTCGACCACCCAGACCAACCACTCAGTCCTAGCAGGTTCAAAGCCATTCCTTCAGACTCGATGAGGATGCTGCTAGACGATCATGTAAGATTACTAGATGAATACGACCGCATGAATGAGGAGTTACAGAAACTCAAAGAAGATCACAAATTACTCCAGTTACGAGCACCGGCACACCAAGACGTACCAGCACCTGTGGACCCCTCTCCTGACATCTTAGAGGAACTCAACGCATTACGGGCCCAGGTATCGAACCTTGAATCAAGGATTGCAGTATATGAAGCACCACCAAGGCCAGATTCCCCACCTGAGCTTCCAGCTGAGGAAGAAACGGTCACCATTCCGGTGGAGGAAACGTTTGAAGAGGCATACGAGCCACAACCCATCCCAGGCGGACGCGTCACGGTCGAAGGTCAGATGACTTACGAACTCCCGACCCCCGCGTGGATGAAGACAATTGAGGAACTTGGGACAACACACTCAGCTAGAGTAGAGGCACAATTACATGCCATGGCGATGATAGAAGAAAGAATCTTACAGTCTCCATTCTTTGCTCATTTGGCCCCGCGACGATACATATCTGGGCACGAGCTACAGTATAAACCGTATTTTATGTTAATGGCTGAATACCAGTTAGCCATTGAGAAAGAGACAGGTAAGAAACCATCGCATGCAACTCAATTCGAGGAGGCCGATCTACCACTTGATGCGCAGCAAGGAAAGATCTATCAACCAAAGTGGCGCAAAGAGTTACTACAGCAGTATCCAGAAATGATGAGTACATGGGTAAAGGCACCTTTGCATTTGAAGTATAACCCGTGTTGGGGACCAGTACCACGACGCCGCTCCTGGGCTGCCTTTGCTATTAAGGTACAAAACAATAAGCAGTGCCAAGACTAGTTGAATTACCCCTATTTTAAGCCACCCATTGAGTTACCAACTGTAGGCTACATGATGGCTACAATTCGCCACTGGCTCCCTAGACTAAAGCATATGGATGATATAGCGGCGCATATGACTGTCAAAATCTTTGACATGATGCAAATGATTTTTAAAGTCTTCCGACGCGTCAAGGCACCTCATGTAAACACCCCGGGCTTTGAGCATGGCAATTTCGATCTGGTATATGATATGAGTACAACACCATCACTACGGGTGTGTTATGCCTTGCAGAATAAAGTACCTACCGGCGTGCTACAAGCAGACGTTCGAAGAGATGTTCACAACCGGCTTCTGGGAATACCATTCAGAGGTATTCATAAGCAGGCCTACACATTTATTACAATTATTTGTTTGTGAACGAATGGTCTATTCCACACACTATCAGCTCCCGCCACCGGAAGAACCGCAACCAATCGACTGGGAGAAACTCGAAGCAGATCTGGCCCGAGGCATTCGTATCTCCGAGCACACCCTCGCTCAAGACCTCCTACAGAACTATATCCGACAGACCTCACAACAAGGTTCTGTCAGGGATGACAGAAGCGAGAGGGAGGGGGTGTTGGAAGCAGCCAAAGGCACAGACGACGCGGAAGCATGTAACGACGGAGCAGGGAGCGAGTCGGATCAATTTCTCAAACAAATATGTTTTTTATCACTTTTCAAAACATTCAATAGTGATTTTTATCACTAATTGTAACATATGTAACATAGAAAACCCCATTTTGTAATCCATAGCTCCATTTTGTGCAAGCCGAGGAGTCCTCAAGCTTGAGGAGCTTAGGTAGAACAAGCGTATCAATTTTCGTTATTTTTAGATACCGTTTACCCTTCCAAATAGCATCTAGGACCTAATTTTTAACTATGCCGGTCACTAGATGTGAAACCGGTCAAAACTAGTCTAGAAACTATAAAAAGAGCTAGAGAGCTCATTTTTGGGGTTGGTTAGTGTTAGCTTGTTGGAGGTCAGAGTTCTTTTGAGCTTGTAATAGTGTTCTTGAGTAATAGAGTTGAGTTCTCACCTTCCATTATGTCTTGCTTGTCTCTTCGTAGTGTGTGTGTATGTGTGTGTGCATTTCTATGCTTCTCACCTTCACTCTCACTTCATCTCACATTCACGATCTTCATATCACTCCTATCTCTTCCGCGGATTGACATTAAGGAGGTGGAGCTTCTTAACGTGGTTCTCACCATTGTGCTATAGCAACAGAAATACTCACCACCTCCATCATATCTAAGCCTCTTCAAGCTTCTACCTGTTTGGTTCTCAACCAATGCCAAATACTTCTTGAAACAAGTGAAAACTTCATCTTTATGTTTCATGAAGTAAAGAATTTTCCATCTACTATAGTCATCTATGAATGAAACATAGTGCCTTAATCCTGAGATTGATGGCTCTCTGGCAGGACCCCACACATCTGTGTGTACAATTTCCTAGTAATCTTCATACATGTATCCTTTTGTGTTGAATGGTTGCCTGTGTGATTTGCCAAATTGGCATGCTCCACATTTGTAAATCATGTGTTGCTTGGACACATTTGGAATGTCAAGCACACTTTGATCCTTGCATATTTGCTTTAGTGGTCTCTCACCTATATGACCTAGTCTCTTATGCCATATCTCTAGTTCAAATAGGGTTTGATATTTGTAATTGAAGAGTGCAATATTTCTGGTATCTTCGACCTCAAATGTAAAGAGTCTACTAGATTTCTCACCTTTTGCAATCCTCTTGCAGCCTTGTTGAGAGTCCTCCACATATGCTCCATGCCTTGTGAATCTAACTTGTAAGCCCTTTTCAACAATTTTCCCAACACGGATTAGGTTTTTTGTTATGGTTGGCACATATAATACCTTACTTAAAAGGTTCATATTACCATCAAATGCTTTAACATACCCAATCTTCTTAATAGAGTGCCTAGTATCATCACCTGTCTGGACTTCATGCTTCCCTTTAGGTTCTTCAAGATCAGATAGCAATGCTACATTTCCATCACATGATTGGAACAACCCGAATCAATATAGAATAGATGCTCATCATCTTTACCTTTCTTGGATGTCATGTTCATAATCAGTAGAGAGTCCTATTGGTCTTCTATATAGTTGTTATAATCTATTCTACCTCTAAAACCTCCTTGATACATGTTGTTGTAGCCTTGGTTGTATTTGTGATGGTAATTGCTTTGTCCATTGTTGAACCTGCCGTTGGATTTTCCATAGCCTCCTCTGTGGAAGCGCCTCTTCCTCTCTGATTCTTTGTGTTGTTGAAACACTCATATGTGGTATGGTTGGTCAAGCCACAGACATTGTTGTTATGAATTATGGAATAGTTGAACAAGGAATTGTTGGAGTGTTAATTTATTAATGTATTAATGTGTTTTGGTGTTTTTGATATAGCCGATAAAGGTTCCTGAGGAGTGTGAAAGGCGTGAAAGGGAGGACATCAATAATCCGACTTATAATTTATTTGGTTTGTAAATAAACATGCGTAGAGGGTTCTATTGTTATAAACAGTTAGAAAAGTAGTGGTTAGAATAGGGGTCATTGTAGATCGAGATTACTAATATTAAAAGAAAAGACTTTCTACAAAAGTTACTAACTTTTACTTTCACTCATGCTTTTCGAAGCCGGTCTAATGTAACCACTCTTTTTGACATAATAAAAAATTCATATAAATACGTGCACTCTGTGGACTGTCAAAACAAAGTGCATGGGGGGAGATTGCACCCAATACTATGTTTTGTCTCATCTTTTGGCGTGTCAGTTTTTCTGTGTGTTTTCTGCATCTATAACCAGTGGTATCAGAGCCTTGCATGCATCACTGCAAAGGCATCTGTTTCTGTTTGTTTTGTGATTGATCTCTGTTTTGTTGTTCTCTGTTCGCGATCCAATTCAGATTCTGATTCCAATTTCAATTTCTGTTCCCATTTCTGTTTTTGATCGTGGTTCTGATTCCGGTTTTCGTTTCCAATTCCTATTCCCGTTTCCATTTCCTATTCTTATTTCAGTTTCAGTTCCAAAACTAGAACCTATGTTTACACCTATGTTTACTCCTTTACTCCATGGTGTCGACTAAGACATAGAACTTAAGGCATTACTTTGGCATCTTTGGCACCCCATTAGGAAAAAAAGTGAACCCTGCATGGGCCTTGTATTTTTAGGGATTAAGCTTAATCTTGTACTTTGTTAAGGGGACAAGTGCATTTAATAGAGCACTTTTTGGTAGGCTGAAGTAGGCTTTTTTTTAGGCTGAGCTAGGACCTTCTCTCTCTTCTGCACATAGAGAGAGAAAAACCACTTTCCACCTCATCAAATCCGTCCATCTTTATGAATAAAAAAATGAGTTTTCTGAAAAAGTCTCTTTTTCAGCTATTCTTTATTCAAAATGGCCCATACTTTTATGTATATGTCAGAACTTAATTTTTTTAGACTTATTTTTATAAAAAATACTTAAAAAACATACTTTTCAAAATCCCTCCAAAAGTTAAGTGCCACATCATCAAACTCGTAACTTTGGTTGCCCCAAAACATGAATTTTTGAAAAAAAAACTCATTTTCCCTCTAACATACTGAAAAAAGTCATTTTGACCTATCCACATACCAAAACACACTTTTTTTCTTGCACATAGCTACTGTACTAGCCATTCCAGCCATCTATGTGCTTCTTCCCATTCGGTGCTGGAGTTTTGGAACATCATGGTGCTCACATGTATTACGAACATGACACCAGCACCAGCGCGTGCTCCTCACTCAAAGAGTGTACATGTTCGTGTTCCTACAGAATTTGCACCAACAACTAGAGGTAGCAATGACATAGATTCTCAAAATGCACGACGTGCAGCTGGAGAGAAGAATATTGATCTTTGGGTCCATGGTGCTTTGTATCCCTTGGATCCAATGGCTAATGTTCATCCTAGATTCCATACTATCTCCACATTTCTACAATTCCTTGGTTCCGGTGAAGATGGACTCCTAGGCTATTGCAAGCGATTGTCTAACCATTCTACATCTATAGCAAATTATTGGATGCAACAATGTCATCACAACCATTTCAAGATACACAGTTTAGAGAGTGCTATACACACTTTAGAAAGTGCTATCAAATCTTTGGATGAGCACAATAATAGTCTCAAACAAGATGTGGAAGAAAAGGAGAGCACAATTACAAAGTTGAAAGCCAATCTTACACAACTAAAAGAGACTCCACTTGGGATGAGATTTAGGAAACGACCATTATCATCCTTTCAAGCTCTTTCAACTGGTGGTGGAGCACGGAAGCGACGTGTTTACGCACTTAGGTATGTATTTCCTTTGTTTAGTTATGTTAAAAGACTTTTAGATTGAGATTCTTATTGTGCAGGTCATTTGTTGAAGATGCGAGTGCTTCCTCAACAATGGAGGATCAATTGAAGTTTCTGAATTCTTGTCTTAGCAACAAACATGTGCTTATGATCTTGGAGTCACCAATAGGAAATCACATCAAAACCCAAGTGATTAAAGATTTTGCAAGCAACTTAGAAGATATTATTAGTCCTAGTGAGGTACAGATGGTATGTGATGAAGCAGGTGTTAGTACTAGAGCGTACACTGCATTGTACAATCTTTTGAAGGGGGCTCTACAAAACAAAGGTATTTTCCAGAGCATTTTTCCATGCCCTTACAAGGTATCTGTGAGGAAGAAGATAACCAATGAGGATGTAGCCAATACTCTTGGCAATTACCTGCATATAGAAGATGTTATGCCTGCATCCATTTATCATTCATCTACATCAAAGAAAGAGTTGAAAAACACATCTAGACAGGGATTCATCTACACAAAGTACAACAACATATTTGTCAATTTGGAGAGGCTCCAAAAGGAAATGGTTAAATTTTACAAATCCACACTTCAAGGTATATCCATTGTTTTGATAATGACATTCATAGTATTTTTAATAATATAATGTTTGTTATTTGATGTAGATTGTGGTTCCAAACTCAAGTTTGTATTGAAGCTAGACGAATGTCGAATCATAAAGGGACGCCGTATGGAGAGACTTAGTGTGACACTCATGAACGAAGCTATGGCCCATGCTATTATTGATGATAGTGAAGAATCTACCCATCACTTTACATATAGTGTCCAATCAGAGAAAGATATATGGTGGTTAGGTGCTATTGAAGTACCTAAAGAATCCAATGATGTTCTTACATGGATTTTCAATAGGATCCCATGGATCACAGAGGTGATAACTTCTCAAATTCATGGTGCCAAAATCAATGTAGAAAGCCTTGGTGATTTTGAAGTAGAGTGGCACTTAGGTGGAGACTTAAAGACTATCAAATGCATGTTAGGGTGCAAACAAGGTGCATCTACTCTCTATCCTTGTCCATATTGTACACGAGGTTATAAACGAACAAAGAGAAAACAAAACAACATAGATGATTTAGTTGATGACACAGATGCAACTCCATCTGCTGAATGGGATACACCTTTAATGAGGTGTCCCATGTTAGGTACACCTAATCGTGACATGTCAGATAAGGATTGGAATCCCATTATTCCATTCCCTTTAGTCAATGTCCACTTTTGCACCTTGCATGCCTTCATGAGAATTTTTGATAGACTATTGAAGCTCCATATAGAATACGCATTTGCCATGAAGCCAGTTGATAAATCTATTCAAGCTATAAAGAAATTGGAGGAACTTCTTAATTCAATTGGTTGTCATGGTGGAAATGTAACCCTAGTTGTTAAGAAAGTTGGAGAATCTCAAGATAGCTTGCAACAAGTGTCAATGACAGGGAATAAAGCAAGACATTTTTTTAGAAGAGGTACTAGCACTCAAAATAATGAACGTTATGAGCTGTGGAAAGACCTATGCATGATCACAACAGACAATGACTCTCAAGTTGATCTTTGTAATAAGAGAAAGAAAGTTTGGTCGAGCTTTGATAAGGTTGTAGGCTTAATGGGTCTGACTAGGTCTAGTGCTATTCAACGTCAAATGTTTCAAGAAACATTAGTGGAGTTCACCAAGTGTTTCATTCAATGTTGGGGAGAGAGCAATATAACACACTACATTGTAAGTGTAATCTTCTTCTACAAGTGTTCATTGCACTTACCTTTTTCCAATGTACTTAACAATTTTTAGCATATTTTGTTTGCACATGGAGCTTTTTTCATGCATCGATATGGGTCATTAGAGATTTTCAGTACCCAAGGAATGGAAAAGTCACACTACAAAGCGAGGGGTGTCTACTTCAAAAACACCCGACATGGTGGTGGCCCAATGCAATCAAACTACATGGAGGAGATGTTTAATTGGTTTTACCGCACTACATTCTCGAGAAAGTTTTTTGTGGAACGACTTAGGGATTCAAAATTGGCAAAACTTGCAAGAAAGATGCAACACAACATTGCCAGTGAGAAATGGAAGTCATCGTTAGGTCCTCTTCATCATGCTCAGTGGCGTGCAAGGAGACAACGAGAAGGCTCAGCTTGGAAGTAAAGTGAATTCGTTATTTCCCATTATGTGGTAATACATATGATTATTGTAATCTTGATTTCAATGTGTTATTATTTAATATATAATATTCTGTATGGTTTTAAACAGGTTTTGTCCGTTCTAGTGTGAACAAACAGTTTTTTAAAAAACTCTATAAATAGAGAGAACTCACTTCATTTCACACTTTTTGCAACTCAAGAGAATGGCACGCACCAAGCAAACTGCAAGGAAAGATCGCGTCTTCTTTCCTAGCCCTCATCTAGGGACACAACGCCCACCATGGTTGCAACCCCCCCAAAGGCCTCGAAGTGGTTCCCAGAGCACATCTGTGCCTGTGTCACACAATGGCACACCACCTGGGAGCAATTCAGTGCGAGAAAATGAAGTTTCCAATAGACAAGATTATTATACTCAAGGACGATCAGAGGCCATTTCAGATGATGAGCCACCAACAAGGACACCCATCAAATCAAGACCCAAACAGAAGTTGATCAGAAGGAGTGTACCAGAGAGCGACGAAGAGTCATCCCCATATGAGGAAAGCAACAATCAACCACCATGGAATGATATGCAAATACCAACGAGCCATAGGGTGACACATGGAGGTAAGACACTTCCACAAGGACAAGGGCAAATACCAACAGAGGAGGAAAGAGAGCAAAGTCAACAACCACATCAACAACAAAATGTGCAAGATGAAGCTGGGCCCTCACATCGTGTACATCGGAGAAAAAAAAACTATCAACCTCGACGTCGACCTCAACGCCAGCCAAACATACCTCCCAACCCAAGAGCTCCACAAAGACGAAGGAAGCACTGCAGGGCTTTTGCAGAGATACGACACTACCAAAAGTCCGTTGAACTACTCATACCACGAAGAGCTTTTGCAAGGGTAGTGAAAGAGGAACTACAAAGCTACCAAACAGGTCTAAGAATACAAGGGATAGCACTTGAAGCACTTCAAGAGGCAGCTGAGGCCTACCTCATCTCCATGCTTGAGGACTCTAACCTCTGTGCTATCCATGCCAAGAGAGTAACCATACAACCGAAGGACATTCAGCTAGCAAGAAGAATTAGAGGAAATAACCCATGATGTGTATATTATACCCTATGATAGGCTACTTTGCGATGTAATACAATGGATAATAGAAAATTTTGTTTTGACTTATATTCTTTGTCTCTTTTTTCTCTCTCACTCTCTCTCTCTCTCTTTCAGTCAGTTATATATGGATTCAGTTAAACATGCATGCACTTGCCTATTGTTTTATGACTAGATATGTTCCTTTTCTACATAGTGGTGTGCAACATGTCTTTTTAACACCAAAAAACCCCCAGCCACAGAAACCCGGGATTCAGCCCTGCAAAATTTTTGCAGGGCTGAATCCCGCGTTTCTGTGGCTGGGGTTTTTTTTGCAATATTTGGTCTTTGGTAAGCATAAGACATATGGTAGAGATGCAAGGGTCTAGGTATTAAGAGGTTATACCCTATAGGAATTGAGATCTTTAGCTACTAAAGGCTGAGTTTATACCCTACTGAAAACTTCTGGTCCTGATGATACCAAAACCAATTGAAAATCTGAAATTACATAGTTTCCTATGTATTGTAGCACCTAAAAACACTACATAAGGCCAAAAAAGCCCCAGCCACAGAAACGCGGGAAACGGCCCTGCAAAAATTTTGCAGGGCTGTTTCCCGCGTTTCTGTGGCTGGGGCTTTTTTGGCCTTTTTTAAGCATATAATCATACAGAGGACCAAAGCAAAATACAAAGACCCCCAATTAGATACAATTTGTGGAGAGAAGATAAGTTCAATTTTTTAGCACATTCATAAACAGAACTAGACAAATGATGAAAAAAAAAGCTTGTATTATCAAGACATTACATCATTTCTCAGCTGCCTTCAATTTCTCCACAACTTTCTTTCTCCTTTGGAGAGATTGAGGCAGCTGGTAAGTCAATACAGATCTTGATATTACATGGGGGTCTTGCATTCCAAGACTCATGGCGATACCTATTTGCCCTAATACTTTCCCTCTAAAATTAAGTCCTAAAGTAGTTACAACTAAGGATTTCCTAACCAAAATGACACAATTAGTGCCTTGGGTAATTGTACATAAACACAAAATCTTGCTAAGGGCCTTCAAGCACCAAGTGATGAAGTGCCCATCGGGACTGTAGTCTTTGTGTATGATAACAAAATCATCCTTTGGCAACTTTCCGATGTAGTTTGCCAAGGATGCACCACTCCCACGAGAAGCTCGATCCCCACCAGACCTTGCTGCGAACTTGTCGAGCTCAATTGCTTCCTGTTAAGAACAAATGAGAATTCAAGCTCTTACAATGTTAACTTAAAATTATCAATTTATTTAATTCAATTACCACTTACATCATGAAGCTTGTCTTCTTCCTCCCCTCTTCCAGGGGCATCAAGATCAATGCTAGAGTGGGCCATGCCACTCTGCTCTGCTACATGGGATGTAGGAATTTTTTGCTTCAGTATCCTCTCCTGTGCTGCACTGAACTCCTCCTCTGTAGTAGAATTGTTGTCATCATTTAAAATATCAGCACACACCATTGATATGGTGTCTGCCACAGAATCCCCAAGTGGGATGGACTTCTTTTCAAGTATGTCAGATGTGTTGTCAAGTGGAACATCTGACATTGTGGAGAAAATACTCAAGCATTCATCTAGACGTAGACCGAATGCCTTCTCAATGTCATGGAGTAAAATAAATTCCTCTCCATCCACAACGATGCAGGAGAGATATTCAAGTTCCACCTCTGGTAATGTGGGCTCAGAGGGGTTGAGATTTGAAGGGGGGGCCTCCTCCATGCTTGATTGCACATGTAGTTTATCCTCAACACCACCAGGGAATTCTTGGTGGATTGTAATGCTTTCTTTGGAAAAATTTATGGCCTCTGGTTGAGGCTCATTCTTCTCCTTAACAAAACCCCCAGTGGCAAGGTTGGGGAGCTCAACAGGTGTAGGTTCCGGCTCCTCATTAATAATAAAATATGTTGTTGCAGTGTAGGATAGGTACTTTGTACCCATCCTCTTCTTTTTGTTAAGTTTTTTTACTAATGGCACAGAGTCATCTAGTAAGTGCCCAGCAGTTTCCGCAATTGCCATGAAGCGCTTAAGGCGCTTCATGAAGGCTTCATCGCCTCTATGTATGTAGAGTAGAAGGTCACATGGAACCCATTTACCCTCATAAGGCGGTATTTCTATAGAAAAACGCAAGATGTAGTACTCAAGGAACTCTATGATTTCCTTGAGCACATCAGAGTTCAGTTGAATTGTTTTGTCTAGATCAGGGACCCTAGACAGTAGGTCATACAAGTGGTTCTGACCTTTGAACTCAGTTGATTCCAAGAACTCATTGAAGAGTTCACGTGGACGTTTGAGTTGCAGGGTACTGGAGGATGCGGCAGCCATTGCGCGTGATGCTAGCTTGTGTGCGTACTCTGCTAGTGATTGTAGCTCTTCTTGGTTGCAAAAGTGAGAAATGAGAGAATAAGTGTTGCTTTTATAGTAGTTTCAAAATTTTAAAGTGAGTGGGACCCATTTTAAAACTAAAACTGATACCTTCAAATAAAACAATCATGCACAGAACTCTCAGAAAAAAAACTTTTGCTCATAAAAAGATTGAACAGAATCATTAACCAGAATAAGATACACGACAACACAATAGAAAAAAAAAATTCTCAGAACTTTAAAATTATAATAAATTGCCATTGGAAAAACCAAAGATTTGGCAAACTGTACATCATATTGAGATCAAAAAATTTTACATGCTACATGTCTTGCATGTTAAATACATTGTTGCAGATGTAGGATTATAAATGGAACATAGGTGTGTGTACACTGTAGCACTCAAATAGTCCTTGAGCTATGACAATGAAAGTTGAGTTCCATCCACACTCCATTCAAGGAGGACTTTAATTTTATCCTCCAACCTCTTACCAATCTGCAGACAAATAGAAAACTTTAAATGAACATATTTGAGTGTAAGAATTTGTATAAACAAAAGAAGAAATACCATATGCTACTTACCTTATGCCCTTGTATTCTGAACTTTGATTGATCCAGATCCTCAAATCCCATGATTACTAGATGTTCTCTCACGTTGGCAAGAGTCCAATGATGATTTACTGAAATAACTTCCATTTCATTGTTGGGTAGATTTATCTTAATTTCAAATGAAATTAAAACACCCTCAGAACTTTGTAATGGTATCCATTCACCAAGTTTACACATCCAACGATCATAATAGAATCTAATGTACAATGAAGTACGATGTTTCAAGTATCGAAATCCTATGCCTCTTGCACCAATTTTACAAATGTATCTATCCCCTTTGGTGCATCCTTCTACAAGTCCCCATTTTTCACCTAGCAAACACTCTACCTGCTCATACGTGATATCTTTTAACATGAACATTGTTGACGTCTCTAGAATTGTGAATATCTGAAATAAATGTACAAAACAATGAACAGGAACACACCAATGTAATCCTATAGATCTTGAAACTCTTGTAAATTTCAAAGAGTTGTGTATGTCCATCACCATCTTATGCTTCAAAGATGTTAATGTCCATACATCAGGTTGCGGCCACTCAAGCTTTAAGAGAGAATCTACCTTAATCATCTCTAACTTGCCAAAATCATTTGATGAAGAGGGTACAACATATGTATGTGTGTAAAAGAAAACTCTCTCACATAATAGCTGAGCAGGACGGGCTTGTGGAAAGACTATCAACCCAACATCTGCATGCAATGCTTGGAAAGTACCTGTAAGACTATGAAGTGGTTGTTCTTCCACCAAGGTAGAAGGAAATATGTCTACAACAAAAAAATACACAACTTAGCTAGGTATATTCTGAAATTTGGACAAAAGTCAATGAGTAATACTTACAGTTGATAGGATATCTCATTTTGTTTGAGTTTTCCAATTTCATGGTTGACATTGTGAACACATGTTGTACAATGGCAACAGTTTCACCATTTTTGAGCTTTTTGAAGCCTAGTAACTTCCCTTTCCAATGAAGATCCAAGTTTCCACGATCTCTCACACGGTGAGGACCAACACCAGAGGGTTGCATGTACACCCATGCACCTTTGCAGAACTCCTGTCCTAACCAAAATCCTTCTGGAGCCTTGATATTGTGACATTTTATCGCGATAACCTCATCTTTTGGACGTCTATGAGATTTAGGTTTCTCCATTGGAGATCAGGCTATGGAAATGACAGTAGGAATTCAAAGAAGATGATGCATAGAGAAAGAAATGGAGATGCAGGAGCTGCAATGGTGTGCTAGGGAGAGAAAGTAGTGGAAAGAGATGACTTTTTGGGACCTGGGTATGAAAATGGGAGGTTTTGGAGGGAGAAAGTTGCATTTTGAGTTATTTTTGAAAAAGTCACTTTTTTCACTTCAGTTCATGCACGGATTTTGATTTAGAACCCAAAAATAGCACTTTTGATCCTAAAAAGTGGTTGGGGGACCATTAAATGGTGTTATGATGAGTTTTATAACTTTTTGAAAATTTTGAATTTTTGGGCCCAGGTAAGTTACGAGATTCCTTTCTCTCTCTAGAGGCAAAACCTGAACATAGGGGAATCCTGTCCCCTCATCCCCCTTCAGCCTAGTGATTTATAGGCTATAGACTGTGTCCACCACCCTCCTCTCATTGGTCCATCACTAATCACTCCTTAATCCAAAAGGCCCATGCAGGGTTCATTTTTTTCCCTAATGCAAGGCTCCCTTGGCAACCCTTGCCTATGCACGAACCAATTTTAATATATGAGTGGAAATAAGGAGTTCTATATTCACCAAGGTGGGAGGATTTGAACCCACAACCTCACACACATAAGGGAAGTGTTTTTCCGCTACACTATCTCTTTGTATTGTCACTCTAGTTCTCTTTTCTTATATTTAACACCCCATTATGATCACTTAATTTCTGCATATCATACACATACACATTAATAAAATGCCTCCATGAACATTTCCATGCATGTGTTTTTACATGGAACATGCTTATTTTTCGTTCAATGATGAAACATGTGACCGGCCATCCATGTTTATTATATTTTATCAATTGAGGTCAATTACTTTTTCAACTGAGGGGCATGTTATGAATTATGGAATATGTTGAACAAGGAATTGTTGAAGTGTTAATTTATTAATGTATTAATGTGTTTTGGTGTTTTTGATATAGCAACTGAAGGTTCTTGAGGAGCATGAAAGGCATGAAAGGGTGGACATCAATAATCCGACTTATAATTTATTTAGTTTGTAAATAAACCCACATAGAGGGTTCTATTGTTAGAAACAGTTAGAAAAGTAGTGGTTTTGCACTCTATGGACTGTCGAAACATAGTGCATGGGGGGAGATTGCACCCAATATTGCGTTCTGTCTCATCTCTTGGTGTGTCTATGTTTTTGTGTGTTTTTTGCATCTGTAACCTTTGTGTACACGTGAGCACGATCCTGATAACAATTGCAAAGTGAAGAGTTGTATGTGTTGATGACATGATTGCTCCTATTTCATCTACATGTGTATCCACATGAGTGCATCTCCATTTTGTATCCAGGAGGCACTCCATTTCTAGTCTATTTCCATTTTATATTGTATTTCCTTTGTATTTGGGTATTTTGCCATGTGCTTCTACTAGTTGTATTCATTCTCCTTTCAAGACACTTATCCCACATATGATGTACTTTTGAGAGCCCCTCATTTGTACTTGGTTAAAAGATTGATGAGCCTACTCCATGCTCTTGGTAAGCTCATTTCTAATCCACATGAGTTTACCCATTTCATGGTCTATTCATTTTGTGTCTCACACATTCTTTGTTTTGTGAGAGTACTTTACTTTTCATTTTGCTTCTGCGTGTGTACTCTCTACATGGTATCAGAGCACTAGGTGGAGGACTTGGTGGTGCATTTGGCGGTGATTTTGGTAGTGGTGGTGCTCTATTTTGGTGGTGTGCTTTCTCCTCATGAGAGAAGCCTTTTGCCGTCAATTTTTGGGATTCATTCTGCCCATTTGCCCACCCTCCTACCCATATTCTTCATCCATGTGTCCAGCATTTCCCCTCATTTTCCCCTCCCACCCACCCTCTTTTGTGACAAGCTTTGTTGGTTTGCTTCATCTTTATTATTGGTTTCATGGAGTTGATGTAAAATCTCTGCCTTTGAAGTGTTTGTAAACACTCTTCATTACTATTTTTTTGTGGATTAAAGCACTCCTTTTGTGACATTTCGAGTGCATCTGCATTTTTCCTTTTGATGTCCATTTCATGACATTTCTGCTATTAGTATGTGAATGCCTATAATTTGCAGACACTAGCGTTGAGCCTTGCATTTGTGAAGGGCCACGCATCTCCATGCCATCCTTACTGTATGTATCTTCCACATTGATCTTTTAATCCCGTTCTGAGTGGTTTTCGTCTGCCAAATTTCTCTACCTTTGTACAAGTCAGTTTGTCTTTGACTCTGTTAAAAAGATCAGACATGCGAGCCAAATTCTGATTGCCTCTGTTTTGGAAGATACTCAAGACGCAAAGTCAAACATGGGCTTCTAGGCGAATCGCATGCAATTGCCTGATGTCATTTTGGCATGACACAGGAGCATGAGAACGGAGGGCAATCCTCAATTGTTCCCTAGTATTGACCATCAAAAGATGCTCCCATATCTGGAGTACCTCGTGTTAATGCAGGCCATGTGCAACGCCAAAATAGCTCTGAGGGAGCCTGAGGGGCAACGTTTTGCCATTTGAACACAAGGTCCACCACCTCTAACAGTAGGCGCCTATCGTAGCAAGGTCTGTGGGAAGTCATCTCCTCCATGCGCCAGGTCACCAATCGCAGAATCGACACTATAGTTCCTTCGGGCCGGTAGCTGACAGCATCTACACATCTGCTATCAAAGAAATCAACGGACTACTACACCTAGCTTGTCAAGCGACCATTCACTTAGGAGCCTGATTGAGATTCTGAGTCGAACAATGTTTGGGAGGTGTCTGCTGCGTGCACACATGGCGGTTTGAAGCGCTTCTCTAGAAGTCTGAAGCGGGCTTACACATGAGAGAGAGAGAGAGAGAGAGAGAGAGAGAGAGAGAGAGAGAGAGAGAGAAGGAAGACTCGGGATTGCGATAGAGATAAAGACTGGATCACTGTCTGTATGTGTTTTAGTCTCTGTTCGCAAGGGCGGATAGTGAAATCTTTGTGCAATCTCTGTAAAGAGAGAGAGACTCTGCTCTCTTGCTCACTACAGCTCTCTATACGCTACCTGGACCTGAGAACCAGTCGTGACCAAGTATTTGGCTCTGACATCACCTGTGATGTCATAGGATTGGCGAGGAGGTTCTGCAATCAGATGATTCTATCTCATCCAATAACACAAACTAGATATTGGCTCTGGCGCAATAGGAGCTTCAGGTTGGTGCCAATACAGATTGAGATAGTGCGCTCAGAAGTGCGTTGCACTAGGTTTATGATATTTAGACACATTCTAACTATCCTATATTCAACCTGTGCCACGCATAGAACGATTTATCGAGAAGCTTTCATCTGCTGCAGAAACTCTGAATCAATGCATCTGGCATAGGCTACGCCACATTATTTTTGGGCACTTGGATCAATGCATCTGGGATATCGTCTCTTTCTAGCAAGTCACGTGCGGCCATTAACATCATACGTGATCTCAGAAGCTTGGCGCTATATGAAGTCTTTATCATGATTTTGAAATTCCTTGATCAATTGCACGTTTAAGAATCTCTAAATTTAACGGTTTATCACTCATTTTTTGCAATTTTAAGGGGAACCCTTGTGAGTCTTATGGTTAAGCTCCCTCCATTGTAATACAGATTAGTGAGGATTCTACTTACCAAAGGATCCAAATCCACTTTGTACTTTTGTCAAAAGATCATATGAATTTCTAGAGAAACAACCCTCTTTTGAGCACATCATTTGGTACTCAACATACTTTGTAAGGGTTACTTTGTATTCTTCTACAGGATTGTAAACCTCAGTACTTTGTGGAACTCCATTTGGCATTTCTCAAAATGCTTTTGTAAGTTATTCAAGGGATCTACTCTTAGTTTTCTCCATCCCAAGCACATTGTAAGCAAGAAAACCAACTCTATTTTGGCACACTTTGGCACTAAGTGCCCCCTCCTCTTATAACAACAATATATAAGAAGAAGGATTTTGTGTGTGTGTTCTTGTGGGTTGGAGGCTAGTCTAAGCCCACTCACCAAACTCTCTCCAAGTTTCTAAGCCTACTCTAATGCTCCATTGGTGTACAACGGGCTAATCTAAGCCCCCTCCTCTCGCGTCAACTTATCTTGGTGTTGTACAAGTGCAGGGCTACTCTAAGCCCCCCCCCCCCCCCCCCCCCCCAAGAATTTTAAGTGTGGTGTCCAGCTGTTCATTTCAAGCATTGCAATTATTTTGAAGTGGTACTTTTGGCAAGTGTCGTTAATAGTGTTTCTAAACACTTTATCATCAAAGCTTTGTAATGACCAAAAGTGAAGGTAGCTCATTATCTATGGCTAACTTCTTACCCTCTTTCACCCCTATTTTTATGCATAAGGATGAATGCCTCAATGGACAAAATTACAATCTATGTGCCTTGCTTTCCTCCTCTGCCCCTTCCTCTAGTACTTCTTCCTTTACCTTTGAAGTTCACTTGAGAGGTAATTGCCTCTTCTTCATTCTTTTTACCTTTTTCTTTATCTTTACTTTTATTTCTATCTATGTAAAGGGCAGAAGATTAATTACCTCGAGAGTGGTCTCCATTCTTGTTGATCTTTGTCTCATGTATGAAGAGTTTCCCCATCAATGTGTTGAGGTCACGTATCTGCATATTCATATATAGGTCCATTGTTGTGGTAAAGGACTCCCAATTATCATCAGCCTTGATGCCATTTATGATCTGCCTTATTATCTGCTCCTCTTCTATTTCTTCTCCAATGCTCCCAAGTTGGTCAGCTACATCCTTCATCTTGGTCACATAGTCAGCCACACTTTGCTTTGGTTGCTTCTTCAAGGTTCAAAGTTGGTTCTTCCTAGCCCTTGTATTTGATTAGAAGTATGAAGAGATTACTTCACAAGTCTCTTGGGAGGTCTTACAATTCCTAATATGAGGTAATAAGAAATCTGATATTAAGTTAAGTATATAGGACGTGGCTAGAGCATCCTTCTAGAGATGTATCCATATAAGAATCTTCCTTGGAGATAAGCTTGCATCCTTAAGGACCATGCTGGATAGTTGCTCCTATCCAATTTTCTAATGAATGATGGAAATCCATCTCCCATCTTGCTTTTATGTTGCTCTAATATCATTGTTTGAGGAGATGGTGGATAGATTCTAGAGATAAAGTGGTACTGCAAACTCCTACTTTATATCAGCCAAGAACAAGTTATGGAGACTAGAGTAGACCTCTTGAGCTTCCCAACACTCATAATAACAACCTAAGTGCTTTGGAGCATGATCCTCTAATCAATGAATCAAAACAGATGAGTAGAAACATCAACTAGGTGCCAAGACTTGCTATTTGGGTCTCTACATATGTCTAGTAAAATGAACAATGCTCTCAACCTGTTAGCAATTGATTAAATTCCTTTTGGGAGTATCTAATTGACTTAGATAGCTACCAATCATGAGTGACTTCAATGAAAATAATCAAGGGTACACTAAGAGTGATGCTTATAAAGTTGCATGACTATCCCAACATTTTTGGGCTGCTATAGTATGCAGACCAGTGAGTAGAGATGTGAATATATATCAAGATTGAGAAAATCAATGACAATGAAACTATGAAATAAATAGTATGCTGAATCTATAGCATTTTAAATCACATCAAATGATCAACTATGCACTGAGAACCAAGTCTGAGAAGATCACTATTTTGAGATGAACATAATAGAGAGGTGAAGTAGAAAGGTAATCAACGTATATGTATTAAATCACATAAAAATACAATGACATTGGCAATGTATAATTTCATAATGTGAGCGTAGAGATTTGGCTATAGAGTGAG
Source organism: Ceratopteris richardii (assembly GCA_020310875.1). Classification (NCBI taxonomy): domain Eukaryota; kingdom Viridiplantae; phylum Streptophyta; class Polypodiopsida; order Polypodiales; family Pteridaceae; genus Ceratopteris; species Ceratopteris richardii. The sequence continues at coordinate 35,750,734 of CM035429.1, read as the reverse complement.
CTCACTAATCACAATAATTCCTCTCAAAATGATCTGCAAATTGGGCTCATACTCACTCGAGTTTTCGATCCATTTTTATAGCTAAAGTTGGAGCCAACTTTTGAATTCAAATTCCAGCTCTTACAATAAAGTGAATCCTAAACTTCAGGATGTACTTTCTCATCTATCAACTACCAAGTAGTTCTTGATTTGATTCCTCCTAACTCTACGTGGGAATAGTGCAATTAACATATGCACTTTCACAAGGATAAAAAATAACCTGATTTTTACAAGGGAATAGTCATATGTGAAATAAATGCTAATTTCCCAAGTATGTAGGCTTGGATTCATTTTCACCAACATGTCCATAGGTTCAAAACGAGTAGCGTGGGTTGGCTGTTTCTTGCCATCTTCTCAATTGCTAAGTTATATTCCACCATCTACATAAAATAAGGTTTCTATTGTAAATGATTTATTGAAATGTAACGTCTCGGTGCCAACTTTGTGAAATATGGAGACCAAAGGTCAGTCTTGTTGATGACTAAAGGACGATCTCCTTGATGGTTGCCATGGCATGTAATTGCGCTTTGATGTGGGTAGAGTGCACTTTGCCTAACTCTTCAATAGCTTTCATCCATAGAGGTGTGGGTAGTTCAAAGGTATCTTGACCTTCTTCCATTATGCAACCACCAATTGCTAGTTGTGGTTCACACTCTTCATTGAATGTAGCTTCTATAGGAATAGTCACAGTTTCTTTGGCCTTTAATGTATTTGGTGGGGAGTCAAGCCACGGAATTTTTGAGTGATCAGTCACTTGGGTCTATAGTTCTAAGACATGCACCAATAAGGTATTCAGTTCCTCTAGAAGTTTCAATGGTGTTAACTTGTGTCTTGTAGGTGGAGTTTCATGTTCTCTGAGTTAAAAGGTAGTATTATCACTCCTAAGTGCATTTCATTCTTTGGTCAATCTCTCATAATCCTCAAGGATTCTTGCGTGGTCATCTAGCAATATTTGTATTGTCTCTCATGGAATTTCTTTGAAGCAACTCGGCTTGAGAGGTTCTTCTAGGTGGTCTAGAGTAGCTTCAAAGTTTTCCTGGTTCTACACTTGTAATCATTGGTTCTCTTCTTTAGTGGAAGGTAGGTGACATGGTAGGAGGCCCATGTTTCTCATTAATTGAGCATTACGGGTGACCTACTACCTCAATTGTTCTTCTGCATCTACAATGGCTTCCTTGGATTTTTGCTCTAGTTCCAGATCCATAGAATGATAGGACTCTTGTACTTCTTGGTTATGTGCATTGAGGGATGCATTCTCAATGGTAAGTGAGTTAAAACTAGCCTATAGTTGGTTTGTTGTTTGTTGTAGGGCCTAATATTGCTGACCTAATGAGGTGAATTCCTCTCTAACTTGATGCATGCAAGAAAACATTTGTTGAAATGAAACATCTAAAGTGGAAGAGGAAAGAGTGAAGGAGGTTGCAAAAACGCATGTTGTACTATGTGTGATGTAGGGGGAATGGGGGTCATGTAAGGGAGTGTGGATGGAGTTGTGATGGTGGAGAAGTGCATGGGAAAGGGTGTGTGAATAGTGGTGATGGAAGTAGTCATCATGAGTGAGAGTGCAGTGGGCAGTGAAATATCCATATCACTAGAAGTGTGATCTAGTGAATTAATACTATAAAGTGGTGTGGCAATGTGTGATTGTGTTGGTGTCAATACAGGATTACAAAAGTTGATGAGTATGCTACAATGGCAGGTTTGAGCACGAATCGATGAGAAGGAGATGTTTGAGATAGAGTGTTGGTGCTAAGATGGAGTATTGATGAAAGATGAATTGGAGTATGGGGGTAGGAAAAGGATGTTGAGGGAAATGAATAGATGGAATAGGTGATGTTAGGAGAGTATTTACAGCTATTGATTGGAAGGTCGATGTGGTGAATGGTGTCGAAAGGGTTGTGGAAGTTGTGAGGAACGGGTGAACCTTTTAGGTGATTGGTAGCTCATGTATATCTATGTTGAGCAAGAAGCAGCCTACTGTGGCCACTTCCAGTTGTGAGGCTGAGTATAGGGCAACTTTCACAGTGATTGTTGAGTGTGTGTGGTTCAGATGCCTTATGGCTGATTTTGGGTGTTGGTCAATCTTCTGCCACCACCATCTTCACTGACAGTCAGAGTGCATTGGCACTTGTGAGGAGCTCTGTGTTCCATGCTCGCACTAAGCACATTGAGGTGCATTATCATTATGTCAGGAAGAGGTTCTCTACTGGGGAGATTAGCTTGGCATATGTGCCCATGCAAGAGAACATTGCAGACCTTTTTACGAAAGCTCTGCCTAGGGAGAAGTTTGAAGCCTTCCGCAAAGCTTTGGGCTTACTTCCTTTTGTGGATTGATTCCACATAGCTTGGCACTTCCTTATATATGAGTGCTAGCTCCTTTTTCATTGCATCACTCCTAGGGGGTATTTGTTGATATATTTAGGTAGTGATGTTTGTGAATACTCTAGGACTGTCAAGACACTTTTTTCCGTCTTTAGGAGGTTTTTTCCCCCGGCTTCTATATATGCCGATTGCCCTAATGGGCTACTTATCTTTGTACATTCTAGTGGTAGTACATTCTGTATTGTGTGTTGTGCTCCAAGCCTCTTCTTCTTCCTTGTGTTGTTTGCGTGCTTCCACAGATGTCTAACTCCAACATTCATGTTTGTTCTTTGGATCTTCCAAGTCTAAGAGTAGAGCTACATTTTGTGCCACATGATTTGAGCATCCAAAATCTATGTAGAATACATGCTCATTTGACTTGCCTACCTTCATTGTCATGTTCATGAGTGAGATTTATCCATAGACCCTTATGATTTGATTGAATTATTCGATGCTATGTCAACTTATTTGGATAAAAGAGAACAATTTTTGCATGATCATTTGGTACTATTTTTAATCAAAAGTGTTTTTGATCCAAACATTTTTTAATGAAAGGATTTTGATCAAAAAAATATTCAGTTCAAAAAAGGTTTGATGGAAAATATTTTAATAAAACAATGCCTCCCATAATGTACTTCATTAGAGTTACTTTTTTTGGAAAACTTACAGCCTCATATGGAAAAAATATATAAAATCTTTTCAAAAATATTTAGTAATTTAGGATTATAAAAATTAAGAAAATTATAGATTTGTTTGTTTAAAAGTACGAGTTAAAAATTATTGTGATTGTTTGAATCAACATTTATTCTTACTTCACAATAGTATGTGTATGTGTACATGTGTGTATTATCATGAGTGAAAATATATTTTGATTGTTTGAATTAACATTGATTCTTACTTTACAAAATTATGTGTATGTGTTAATATGTGTATGATAATTGTGAGTTAAAAACTATTGTGATTGTTTGACTCAACATTGATTCTTACTTCGTAATAGTATGTGTATGTGTATGTGCATGTATGATTGTGAATTAAAATCTATTTTGATGTGTTGGAAAAGGTTTAAGGTTTTTTTCTATAATTTAAGGGTTGAGAAAGTGTTGATAAGTCAAGTAGAGCTTTCTCGGTCCTTAGATGGTTTTCTCCTATAAACTTATTAATACCTTCTCAAATCCCTTAAATTGTAAAGGGATCCAAGAAAGTTTTCATGCAACTGAGTGAAGTGTTTCATGTGAGATCCTCTTCACAATAGTATGTGTATGTGTATGTACAAAAATGATTGCGAATTAAAGTCTATTATGATTTTTTGACTCAACATTGATTCTTACTTCATAATAGTATGTGTATGTGTTATGTGTGTATGATTGGGAGTTAAAATCTATTGTGATTGTCTTACTCAACATTCATTCTTACTTCACAATAGTATGTGTATGTATATGTGAGTGTATGATTGCGAATCAAATCTATTGCAAGTGTCTGACTCAACATTGATTCTTACTTCACAATATTATGTGCATGTGCATGTATGACTGTGAATTAAAACATATTATGACATGTTGGAAAAGGATTTAGATTCTTTATTAAAATTCAAAGGTTGGCAAGGTGCTGATAAGTCAACTAGAGCTTTCTGGGTCTCTAGGTGGCTCTCTCTTTTAGAATTATTGGTACCTTCTGAGATCCCTTGGATTGTAAAGGGATTCAAGAACGTTCTCATCCAATTGAGCAAAACATTTTTTTGTGACATCATCTTCACAATACTATGTATGTGCATGCATGATTGTGAATTAAAATCTATTGTGATTGTATGACTCAACATTCATTCTTACTGCACAATAGTATGTGTATGTGCATGTATGATTGTGAATTAAAATCTATTGTGATTGTCTAAATCAACATGGATTCTTGCTTCACAATAGTATGCGTATGTGGTTGTGCACGTATGATTGTGAGTTAAGATCTATTGTGACTTTCTGACTCAACATTGATTATTACTTCACAGTAGTATGTGTATGCATGCCTATGATTTCAAGTTAAAATCTATTGTGATTGTCTAACTCAACACTTCACAATAGTATGTGTATGTATATGTGAGTGTATGATTGTAAGTTAAAATCTATTGTGATAGTCTAACTCAACATTGATTCTTACTTCACAATTGAATGTGTACCCATGATACTCCAATTCATATTTCATCAGTGTTCCATCCCTACACCAACACTCTATCTCAACCATCTCCATCTCATTGATTCATGCTCAAACTTGCTAGTGTAGCATACTCATTAACTTTTGTAAATCATGTATTCACACCAACACAATCATACACTGCCACACCACTTTTTACTATTAGTTCACTAGATCACACTTCTTGCGATATGGATATTTCACCACCCATTGCACCCCCACTCATGATGACTACTTCCATCACCACTGTTCACACACCCACTCGCATGCACTTTGCCACTATCACAACTCAATCCACACTCCCTTACTAGACCCTCGTTCCCCCTGCATCACACATAGAACAACATGCCTTTTTGCGACCTCCTTCACTCTTTTCCTTTTCCACTATAGATATCACATTTTAGCAGATGTTTTGTTGCATGCATCAAGTCAGAGAGGAATTACCCTCATTAGGTCAGCAACATCAAGCAATACAACAAATGACAAGCCAACTACAGACTAGTCTTAACTCACTTATCATTGCTCAATGCACGTAACCAAGAGTTGTGAGAGTCCTATCATCGATGGAGCTAGAACTAGAGCAAAAGACCAAAGAAGTCATTGCATACACAGAAGAACAATTGAGGTAGTAGGTCACCCCTAATGCTCAATTAACAAGAAAAAAGGGCATCCTACAATGTCACTTGGTGGCAGCTAAAGAAGAGAACAATGATTATAAGTGCAGAACTAAGAAAACTTTGAAGCTACTCTAGACCACCTATAAGAACCTCTTAGCCCCAGTCACTTCAAAGCAATTCCATCAGAGACAATATAGATATTGCTAAAATACCAAGTAAGATTCCTTAAGGATTATGAAAAATTGACCCAAGAATGTAATGCACTCAGGAGTGATAATAGTGCCTTATGACTTAGAGAACTTGCAACTCCACCCACAACACACAAGGAGACTTTTGGAGGACTAAATACCTTATGGGTGCATGTCTTAGAACTACAAACTCAAGTGACAAATCACTCAATGATTCCCTCACCTGACTCCCCACTAGATATACAAGAGGCCAAAGAAACTATGACTATTCTTGTAGAACCTACATTTGAGGAAGAGTATGAACCACAATCAATAATTAGTAGTCACATAACAGAAGGAGGTCAGGATACCTTTGAATTGCCCACACCTATGTGGATGGAATTTGTCAAAGAGTTAGGTTTTGGTCCTATATATGGATGGGGAGATTGGCGTCAGCTTACACATTATGTTCAAAGTGACTATTTATGGATTATGCCTGAATGCATCTTCTCTTGCTAGTAGAGGGATTACACATACCAAAAATGAAAGATTATATATTGATGGAAGACCTTACACGCACAGAAAAAATAGTAGGTTTAATAAACAGTAGTCAAGGATATTATAGTTCAATGACTAATTGCACATTTGAGGAGTGTGAAAATAGTCAAAAATCACCGTACATGAGTAGAAATGTAGCAAGATACATAGTTGTAAATGCTATTACTTCATTACATGCTAGTGATGAATTATTAGTGAATTATGGATAGTGTAGACCTCCAAGAGCACGTTTTAGTTAGAGAGCGAAAACTTTCTATCCACCTATCTTGTGTTGCATTGAAAACTCTAATTGATTCAAACTCTTTTTAAATTAACTGACATATTTAAATTTATGTTTAAAGTTTACTTTTCATTTATTTATGGAATATGAATGATTTTTATTCATGTGTGTAGATTCCTATGTATGACATTGATGATCTTCCACCACACCATTCAGAGTTCCCAGTAAGACCTCATTTATCAGAAGCTTCTAGGAGGAGGCTACACAAAAGTGATCCTATGGAATATGCAAGATTGAAAGACCTATATTCAAAAGACGATAAAGTACAAGATTTTTGTGATAATGATGAAGATGATGGCATGTCAAGTTTTATTGAGGATGGAGTAAAGTATCTATTTCAGCACTATTAAGGATAGTTTATAATTTTCTCTTTATTTTTAGTTATTTATTTATTTATTTTAATTCATATCATCTTCTTTCATCAAATTATAGGTTATTAATTGAAACGTTTTTACCAAGAAAGAATATTCTTCCTACATCACATGATAAATGAAGAAGATAACAACAATCTTGGTATAGACTATCAGTGTATACATGCATGTCCTAACAATTGGCTTTTATATAGAGGTGAATCTGCAAACTCTTTGACATGTCCAAAATGTCAATCTTCTTGATATAAGGACAAAGAGGGTGAAATCCCAAAAAAGGTATTGAGACATTTTCCATTGGCTCCATGAATTAAACATATGTTTCAAAGCCTTGAATTATCAAAGCTTTTGACATGGGGATTTGACCATAAAAGTAATGATGGAGTAATGAGAATTCCAACAAATAGTGCAGCATTTCAACGTATTGATTCTAGATGGCCTGATTTTGCATAAGAGCCACACAATCTAAAGTAAGGAGTTGTATTAGATGGGGTTAATCCATTTTTTATGAAATCTAGTAAATGGTCAACATGGCATGTGGTAGTCATTAACTACAATCTCCCACCATATCTTAGCATTAAAAAGGAACATTTAATGCTTTCACTTTTAATCCCGAGAAAAAGACAAGTTAAACACATGAATATATATCTTGCTCTCTCATTGGCGATCTCCAAGAGTTATGGAGAGGTATTAATGTCACTGATGTATCAAAAAGCATTAATCAGAGACACTTTAAGGTTAAAAAAATTGTGGCTTGGACCATTCACAATTTTCTAGGGTATGGTGTTTTTTCAAGTAATGATCTATTTTTTAATTTAATATGTATACATTTATATGTGAGCTAATCTAATTATATTTTTATGGTGTTCATGATGCAGGAATATCTACTAAGGGACATAAGGCTTGTCCTTATTGTGGTGATTGGTTGAGATCACTTCATAGTAAGAATCTCAATAAAAATATTTATCTTCGACATCGACGGTTCTTACATGATGATCATCCATTAAGATGCAAAAGAGAAATGGTACATTTTAATGGAAAGATTGAATTAGTTTAGTGTCCACCAATGACACCTATGGATTGGTATCGAAAATGGAGAGATGGGCCTCTTATAGATCCAGAATCCAAAATCTTCAGTGATGATGGAGATAATGAGAATGTAAAGATTAGAAGTAAAGAAAAATTGGCACTATGAAATAATATGTCGATATGGTATTCTTTGGAGTAATGGAAGGAGTTAAAGGTCTATCATCTTCTTGATCCTATGCATATATTCAAGAATATTGGTTATTCATTATGGCAACATCTTCTTGGATTAAAAGGCACAATAGCACCAAGAAATGATTTGAAGGGGCAAAACTCAAAACCAAAGTTATGGCCAATTTTGGATAGAACTCGACAATAAACAACTTATGCACCTACTCCTTGGATACTTACAACAAAACAGATACAAACTATCAACAATCGGATTCAATTGATTTGAACACCTATAGGATATGGAGCATCTTTCCAAAACATGTTTATTGTGGATGATAGAATCTTATCTTGGTTATAAAGACACATGATTGGCATAACTTTCTAAAGCATATCCTACCTCTAGTTATCAATGGATCTACAACAAAGGGAGTACATGACATGATCTATCGTATTGGATCATTTATAAGGTAATTATTATACTTTTATATTTAATAAATAAGACTATTTGTTATCTTTTATTTATGAAATAATTTCTTTGTTATTTGATTTATGATAATAATAGGTGGATTACATCAAAAGAGATTGACAAACACTCGATCCCACAAAAGAAATGTGAATGTAGGGAGCTACTATGTTTGATAGAGAAAGAGCTTCCAACATCATTTTTTGATATTCAGGTCCATTTATTAGTCCATCTTGTGGATGAAATACAGATTGCAGGTGTTGTAAACACTCAATGAATGTTTTGGATCGAGCGATTTATGGGAATATTAAAAGGTTATGTGTGACAACGAGCAAAGCCTGAAGGATCTATGGCAAAGGGATGGATGCTTGAAGAATGCATGTACTATGTTAGTGAATACCTTGAAAGATTTCATGAAGAAGCTCCATGTGCATGGACCAACGAGTATTCTTCAAAAATAACAGATGAGGTATTATTAGTTAAGGGAGTTCCATTTCAATTTACATTATAAGAAAAAAGTGACGTTTCTACTTTTGTAGCATATAATAGCAAATGCATGCAAGCATTCATTAGCAAGTTGAACATGAACTTCAAAATCTCCAAATTAAAAGATGGAGAAACAAAAGATATAGACGTAATCTCGATGGTAACGAGAATACAGATATATCTTCTTTCACGGATTGGCTATATACTCGTATGCAACGAGTCAATGCAAATAATGAAAAAATCTCAAATGAGGAGAGGGAGCTAACGATAGGTTGTGAAAGAAAGGTAATTTGATTTTAATAATATTCTATTTGTTCACATATATGTATATTAACTTCTCTTAAACAATTTGATTTTTATTGTAGGCTCAAATGTTCATAAATATGTGGGCTTTTGGACAACATGAATTAGAATCGAAATGATTGATTCTTTATCTAAAATAGAGGATTCTAGCATTGTTGCTCTTTCAAACAACTATCACATGCTAGCTCAAAAGATACCAACCTTATAGATAGTGAACTTTGCTACGTAGGAACAATTGTTGGTATCTATGAAATATCGTTTCATAGATTCAAACAGGTAAAAATAAGTTTTTATATTTTATGATATAGTTTATTATTTTTTTAAGCACATGATAATGAATTTTTGTTTCTTTATATTTTGATAGGTTATTTTGAAGATTGATTCGTTTCGAGTTGAGTATAAAGATAATAGTTCCACATTGAGAAGGAAATTATCTAGGTTTTGGGTGATTGATGCTTTGAAAATAGTGTGGTTAAATAGAGAATCATATATTCTTCCTATACATATTGAACAAGCATTTTTTTATAAAAACCCTGATGCTCATCCTTGGTGGCAAGTTGTTCATGTTCAACCTAGAGGTTGGTCATTGTTTGAACACTTTATTGTTACAGAGATTGAAGAAAGTTATCACAGATATTGATATATCAATGTCTCAAAGAGAAATTAGAATCGTTATACATGACAATGATAATAATGTACTTAATGAAGACAATAATACTCTACATGTTGATTCTATTGATGATGAAGAAGAATTACTAAAAATCGATATTAGTCCATCAATAGATGATGTCATTTATGAGAACATAGATTGAACAATAGAAGAAATAATAGAAATCAATAAGGATAATGAAGATGAGACTATATTGATGTCTTACCAAAATGATGGTAATAATGAAAACACATGAGTAGATTAGATAGTAGATCCTACTCTAGCTATCAATCATAAACTTGAATCATTTGAATGGGTATCAGACAATAGGTTCTCCTTTATTCAACTAGAATATAGGTGAATCCCACCACATAGATGAAAATATGTTCTTTTAAGTAAGAACATGAAGCTTGGGGGTATGCCTAAAATTTTGTATATAGCGTGATTTTTAAGGATGAAATTTCTCTCATGTATATATGCATATGTGTGTGTATATGTATGTTTATTCATGTGTATCATATCTATATATATGTTAGTATGCACATATGTGTGTTTCATGTGCATATGTGTGTGCATGTGTGTGATATATTGTAGTATGCACATATGTGTGTTTCATGTGTATATGTGTGTGCATGTGTGTGATATATGCATGCATATGTTAGCATGCACACCTATATATATATATATATATATATATATATATATATATATATATATATATATATATATATATATATATATATATATATATGCATGTGCATTTATCTGATATATGCAAGTGTGTTTATAATTGTGTAGGCATGTATATGTATGTGTGTATATATATGTATGTGTATATATATGATGTGTATATATATGATGTGTATATATATGATGTGTATATATATGATGTATATATATATGATGTGTATATATCTTTATATGTATTATGGTCCTCGTTGATTCAAATAGCTATATATAGAGGCATAAGGTTGGGAGAAGAGACATCTCTCTAATATGTAGTGGAAGGATTAGATGCAATGTGTATATATACCTCAACCATATGGCAAACACATACAAATATGGAAGTATGAAAAAGTATGGTTGAAAATACCATACATGCATAGAACATTACACACACACACACACACACACACACATATATATATATATATATATATATATATATATATATATATATATATATATATATATATATATATCCCTAGAACTTTATATATATGTGTGTGAATGTATGTGTGTGTGTATATATATGCAAGTGTGTTTATAATTGCGTACGCATGTATATGTATGTGTGTATATATATGTATGTGTATATATATGATGTGTATATATCTTTATATGTATTATGGTCCTCGTTGATTCAAATAGCTATATATAGAGGCATAAGGTTGGGAGAAGAGACATCTCTCTAATATGTAGTGGGAGGACTAGATGTAATGTGTATATATACTTCAACCATATGGCAAACACATACGAATATGGAAGTATGAAAAAGTATGGTTGAAAATACCATACATGCATAGAACTTCACACACACACACACACACACACACACACACACACACATATATATATATATATATATATATATATATATATATATATATAGAACTTTATATATATGTGTGTGAATGTGTGTGTGTATGTATATATATATATATATATATATATATATATATATATATAAACCCTAAACCCTAAATATAACAAATAAAAGCAATGCATATCATGCATTATCATGATGATGTGACATAAGTATGCGGATCTCTTTTAGGCACCATTTATGGGACTAGGCAGTGCCAAATTCTAACTCCAATGAAGTAAGAACATATTTTTTGTCTCTCTCATGTGTTAGTTAGCTGCCGGAATGGGATAGATGTAATGACTGCCGAATGTAACGGAATTTTCAAAATTCGCGCTAAAAGTTGGTACGCGCATCTTGTAAAAGTTATATAAAGCAATGTAAGGAGAATGGAAAGAGAAGAAGTCTTTTCTGGAATTGCCAGATTGTTCGCCTAATTATTTGTCAGAGTATTGTTTACACTGTTGTGAAGTTCTGAGTATTGTGAGTGTTGAGTTCTATATCGTCTGCTCACATTGAAGTTCACCGTAACGAGTGATTGAGTGATGGATTGTGTGTCTGAGTACTGTTATCTTCAGTTGTTGAAGTACCCTGAGTCAGTTTGAGTAGTTATCTTGCTATGTGAATCGAATAGGTAATCTGTTGCCGTGTCGGAGTATGTTCTGTGTGTTTTTATCAGACTCATTGCATTCGGTGTAATAACTATTGACCCCAAATACGAGTACGAACTAGTATCTTTGGTAAACGTGGACTTTTGAGATCACTAGCAAGTATTGTAACGAGTGAATCTGTCAGCTATAGTATTCACTCTGGTTGATTTACGGTATAATAGTGAATCTGTAGAATGGACTACTGCTCTGTTCCAATAGCAGAATAGTCTGAAGAAGTTCGGTACGCAAGAGTAAAGAAACCCAATATTGTCTAGTTATTGCAAGTAACTGAGCTAAGATGCGCATTCGTGTTTTTGATGTTGTGACTAAGTATTGGGAAAAGAGTACAGGGCCTCTGTCTAACAGACCCCTACCACTCCCAAGAACCCACATTGGTCTGGTAACGCCTTTCGGTAATGATACTGAAAGTTTAATACAGTTTACGGTGAATCACTATTTTACGTTTAATATTTGTTCGGTAACGATTTCGGCTAGTGAGTAACACAGCATTACTGTATCACTGTAACACTGTAACATTTGGCGCTGTCTGTGGGAAGGTGGCATCAAGATTGTCAGTCGTCTGTCAAAATTAGATTATCGTTCGATTGGCAGTAGCAACAGAATCAGATTGTTGCAGACTGTTCCGCTAGTAATACTACACGATTAGTACAAAAGATGATACATGCCGGTTACTCGATCCGGTGAAACGTATCCCAAGAACCATCAGTCTGGAGTACTAAAGCCAACTTTGGGAGGTAGAAGTACAACTAGGACTGACCCAGTTATCAAGAAAGTTAAGAACGTTAAAACTGATTCCGGTCATATTCCGGTGGAACCTGTTACGCCTCTGGTACATTCCGGTACTATTTCGGCATAGTCTATTGAAGATATAGTAATTCCAGAATCTACCAAGACACAGTGGGAATCTAGTTTAACAATCTTGGAAAAAGATTCAGATTCATCTACGATTAGAAACACTCTAGTCAAAGAAATCAGCGAAGGCGAAAGAACGCCGAATTCGGGCATAATTTCGGTTCATTCCGATGATATTTCGGTAAGAGAATCACAGTTTTTCGATGACGATTTAGCATTTTCTGCTGAATCTTTAGCCCAATCATCGTGCTTGGAAGCGAGTTCCCATACATTGGACATCAAGAAGGAAGGAAAGCTGTTTGAAACAGAGATTCGAAGCATATTAAGCAAGATAATCGCATCGAAAAGTGCGCCATCCGACGATACAAATTCCGGTAGTTCAGATATTCCGGCCCGAGATACAGAAGGAAGGTATAATACACTCACGATGAACGGGCAACAACAACAACAGTTATGTCCACCCAAGCCACCTCCAACGGGAGTGACATACACAAAGTTTGGTGGATTTCTAGGAGATGATCCGGATGCTCACGTACGCACTTTCGAGATAAGCTACGCAGTTCTCAACCATCCACCGGATCAGGCCTACAAAGCCATTGTCTTCCAATCTACACTTGTCAATAAAGCAGCTAGATGGCTTACAGAATATGATATTAATCATTTCGGCACCTACGAAGCAGTACGAGATGCTTTTCTGCAGCGATTCAGGCTAAAAAAGGATCCAGCCGAAATTTTTGACTATCTGCAGAATAACAGACAGAAGGCAAATCAAACCGTACAGGAGTATGCTACTCTCTTCAGAACACACTTAAGGCAGCTACCATCGGCCCATGCTAACTTACCAGATGACGTTATCACTCAGTGGTTCATCAATGGCTTGGTTCCACAACTTAAGCAGATCATGATCATAAGATGTGTCGGAGCCATGTCCCTCGATGCAGTCATTGCAATGACTCTGCAACTGGAACACAAAGTCGGTGGATTTACAGAAGATTTGGAATGGTTAAAAGCAAACAAAAATGTTGCAGAAGATATGACTAGACAAGTATACTGCAACACATGTAAAAATTCAGGACATACCAGTGCTAATTGCGCACTTAATCAGACATTCTGCGCTATCTGCAACATTGCCGGACACACCAGCGAAAACTGCGCATACAATGCTAGAGTACAGGGAACAGCGACTGTCAATGCAATTCTCCAGGAACAAGGGCAGCCAGCCAACCACTATGTGCCTCCACAAATGAGAAACAACCAGCAGCAAGGATATCGAAATTACCGAGGACAGAGGAATAACAACTATAATCCAAGCCGCTGGCAAAACGGACCACCACCGGAAAATTCCAATTTACCACCACCACGCTGTCATTTTTGTGGAAAATTTGGACATATTAGGAGATTTTGCAAGGATGCAGCTGAGTATGATCAAAGGAAGAAGGAACGTCAAAATCCAATGGCCAACATGGTAAAAATCACACCGGTGGAGACACAAGCTGCTACAGTCCAGACCCGTTCCGGTAAACAATTGCAATTGGCAGTAGAAATATTTGAACCAGGGATACGTGAACAACACAGAATGTACAACAAGGCTAGTCAATGGACCACAACAAAACCATCAGTCTTCCCAGAGCCCATTCCGGTAACCCAGCCCTCGTTAACAAAGGAAGGAACACAGCAAGGGGAGTTAGCAGTAGGAACATCATCAGCAGCAGATACATTACCAACCGTAGACACCTCTGCATCAGCAGAGGCATCAACTTCAACATCAGTAGAGTCTATCAATCAATCTCAACAGGCCTGGGAAATCTTATCTAAGGCATCTATCACTCTGCCTCTGGGCCAACTATGAGCATTAGTACCTGGAATTCGCCAGCAGTTCCAACAACAGTTCAGTCCGGTACCTTCTTGTATTTCGGCGACAGCAGTAGTTCAACCGGAACCTGATTCTACGATTGATCATTCAGTCCCCTTGATTACAGTATGGTATAAGAATCATAAGATTACGCAGGTATTAATTGATGGAGGCTCTGGTGTTAACATTGCGATTGCGGCATTATGCAAAAGATTAGGATGGACCGAAATCAAACCAGTTCAATTTTTTGTCAGAATGGCAGATCAATCAAGAGTCCATCCCGTAGGACTTGTGCGAAATGTACCCATCACTTTACAAGGTACGACCTTTAAAATGACCTTTGTTATACTAGATCTGCCGGAATCCACTTTGGATTACAACCTTCTTTTCGACCGACCTTAGCTGAAGCATGTGAAGGTAATACAGGACTGGTCTGCACAAGATCTTACGTTTAAAGATGCCAATCGTAGATATGTGGTAAAATTAGATGCTATACAACCTTGCGAGCTACATGCTAGACCGTATTTTGCTGAACCAGTCCATATGCTAGATGGATTGTCAGACGATGAAGAAGAAGAGTTTCTGAAGAATAACGCTGATTTAATTTCCTTAGGAACTGTTGATCTACAGACCGTTGTAGATAATTGGAATGCTTCACTTTGTACAGTAATACCCGTCACAAAAGAGGCTAAGAAGGAAGACACTATCTCGCCACATGACGATGAACTGCAGCAACTCTTTAAACCAACAGACAACACAGAGAAACATCAACAGTTCTATGTCCCCGAAGATCAGCTGATCACTTACAATTTAGGAGATGAAGATCATCCGCGTCCTGTAAAGATAAAGCAAAACTTACCGGAAACATTTCAAGCAGGCTTAATCCAGCTACTCCGAGAATTCACCGACGTCTTTGCATGGGACTACAAAGACATGAAAGGATTGGACCCCCGTATCTACCAGCACAGGGTCATGCTGAAGCCAGAAGCAAGGCGGATAAAGCAAACCAACTACCGGATGAATCCCCATTATGCATCTCAGGTAAAGGCAGAACTAGATAGGTTATTAAAAGTCCGATTCATCGTGCCGGTAGAGCATGCTGAATGGATCTCTCCGATTGTGATCGTGCCAAAGAACAACAAGCAATTGAGAATCAGTGTAGATTACCGGAAATTAAATGCAGCAACCGTACCGGATCCTTTTCCAATCCCCTTTTTGGATACCATGCTTGATAGAGTAGCAGGTCACGAGATGTATTCACTGCTAGATGGATACATTGGCTACAACCAAGTGAGAATGGCCGAAAAAGATATAGCAAAAACTGCATTTATTACCAACTGGG
This sequence comes from Ceratopteris richardii, assembly GCA_020310875.1. Classification (NCBI taxonomy): domain Eukaryota; kingdom Viridiplantae; phylum Streptophyta; class Polypodiopsida; order Polypodiales; family Pteridaceae; genus Ceratopteris; species Ceratopteris richardii. The sequence continues at coordinate 35,734,763 of CM035429.1, read as the reverse complement.
GTGTCTTTGCTTGTACGGTAATGTGGTTTGGATTGAGAAACGCACCAAGCACCTTTCAAAGATGTATGCAGGAGATCTTTTCTCCTTATCTCACTTCATTTATGCAAGTATATCTCGACGATTTTTCAATTTTCGGTAAGATGATAGCACAACTGTTCCATTTACGGTGCTGCTTTCAGAAATACAGAGAGTATAGAATCTGCTTAAACCCAAACAAATCTGTGTTTGCGGTTTCATGTGGCAAGTTACTTGGCCACATTGTATCTGCACAAGGTATCCAAGTAGATCCAGATAAAATTTCGGCAGTATTAGAAGCTCCGTTGCCAGCTACTCCAAAAGAAGTCATGCGCTTTTTGGGTCAAGTACGGTGGCATGGAAGGCACTTACGGTGGCTTGCTCATTTGGCAATACCCCTGAACAAGCTAATCGCCAAAACTCCTCGACAATTTGAATGGACCCAGGAATGCTAGATAGCATTTGATCGTTTAAAGCATTTATTAACACAAGTTCCTATCTTACAACTGCCGGACCGGGATCACCCATTTCATGTATTTGTTGATGCGTCAGATATAGCAATAGGAAGTGTGTTGATGCAAAAAATTGATAAATGGTTCAGACCAGTGTATTATGCAAGTCGAAGATTAGCCCCTGCTGAGAAAAATTACTCTGTAACAGAAAGAGAATGTCTAGGGCTAGTATATTCGGTCAAGAAATTCAGACATTACTTGCTAGGCCGTAAATTCACATTTCATGTAGATCATGTTGCACTTGTCTATCTAGTTCGGCAACAACATCTAGGTGGTCAATTAGTGCGATGGGTCTTACTTTTACAGGAATTTGACTACGAAGTCATTCACCGACCAGGCAGTTCACATGCCTTAGCAGATTTTTTATCCCGCTTAGATTCCGGTGAAGCTCCAGTGGGTATAGATGACACGACACCCGCGATTTATGTATCAGAACCAATTAATGAAGTTTCTACAGACCCACCTATCCCATTTTCATATTATGATCAGATCCTGACCTTTCTCAATTATGGTTGCCTTCCACCTCAAACTTCTACGGTAGTACGCAGGAAAATTGCAGTCTTTAGCCGTCGATTTTGGTTAATTGCTGGAGAACTATATTATGTAGATCATACCGGAATCCTACTTCGATGTATTCCATCGCATGAAGTTAACTCAGTTATCACTTTGACTCACTCGATTCCTTCCGGTGGCCATTTTGCAGCAGACTTAACTCACCGAAAAATTCTGCAGAGTGGTCTTTGGTGGCCAACGATGTACAAAGATATCTCACAGTTTGTCAAACAATGCGATACTTGCCAAAGATCTGGCCAGCCTTTGCAACGACATCTCTTTCCTCTGCAACCCATCTTACCATTGGAACCTTTCCAAAAGTGGGGTCTAGATTTTATCGGTCCGATTACACCTCCAGCAGTCTTCAGTAACAACCATTACATACTAACATGTACAAACTATGCAACCAGATGGGCCGAAGCCTGGGCTTTACAGTCTGCTACAATAGTTACGGTAGCAAAGTGTCTGCTAACTGATGTCTTTCCACGTTTTGGCTTACCATTGGAAATTGTCTCAGATCAAGGCACTCATTTTGTAAACAATTTAATGAAGGCACTTACACAGTCGTTCCAGGTCACACATAAATTTAGTTCTCCTTATTATCCTCGTGCCAATGGATTGGCCGAAAGTACAAACAAATCTCTGCTAAATATCCTTCAAAAATTGATCATGGAATCACCGGAAAGATGGGATCAACTGCTACCTGCAGTGTTATGGGCATACCGGACTACCTACAAGGTAACAACAGGATTGACACCTTTTAAATTAGCTTATGGCTTAGAAGCAATAGCACCAATGGAGATACTTATACCAATTTTACGAGTAGCCATTACCCAGAAGCTACTACCAGAAGAATCACTGTCATTTCGGTTGGACACACTCAGAGAGTTAGATGAGCACCGATGGCTCAGTTTTTTAACTATGCACGAAGTCCAACTAAGACAGGCAAGGACGCACGATCGAAACCTGAAGACTCCAGTATTTTCGGTGGGACAGCTTGTACTTTTCTATAACGCAAAGTCAAATAGATCCGCAAGCAAATTCAAATTACGGTGGTTCGGCCCTTATAAAATCTCAGAGCAAATCGGTCCAGCAACTTTTCGGTTGACTACGTTGATCGGAAATCCACTTCCAAAAGCAATCAATGGCTCGAAGCTGCGGCCGTATCAAAGCGCTACTAGACCGCATTAAATCGTTCGGCGGTGGACCGCATTTTTTTTCTAGCTTTTGTTTTTTACTTTTCATTCTCTTCTTTCTTTTCTTTTTAAAATAGCGGTGTTTTGTCATAAGCCGCCCTCCTTACCAATTACTCAAGCATGCACACCAAATTAAAAGCAATATCATTCCAGCACCGCACAATGATAACCATCACTTTCTACCCCCCCCACCGTAATATCTATACTTAAGCTCTTCGGTTGCGCCAAAAAACGCTATTGTGTTCTTGTGATTGTGCTTGTGTTTTCTGTGTTCTGTGTATCCGTGTGCTGTGTCCTGTGTATTCGTGTTCGCATGCGCAATGGAAGCGTTGGCGAACTACACAACTTTCTGTGATGGTATCCCTACCGAGGTCGGAGAATACCTGCGCATCCGAGGGTTGGCCAACTTCGCTGAGCTGCCTTGGCACTCAGTGGAAGCCCATCCCTTCTTCGCACAAATCATCCCTGCCATCGCCCAATCCCCCATCACCGAACGACAGTGGATCTTCCCCTCCCTACCATCTAGAACCGTAATAACCTTCCACACCTTCGCCGAAGCCTTCCGCCTCACTCCACAAGGCCGCGAGAATGGCCCAAGTATCCCCGTAGCCCGCATGACCGAACTTTTCCCCTGCCATTCATCGAACTAATACGCCATTCTCTGCCGCCCCGAACCTGAAAGAACTGCATTACAGTTCTTAGTCGCAATCCTTAACCTCCAGAAACGCACCTAGGGTATCTCCCGCCCGTTCTATTCCGCCATCGCCCTTGCTGCACAAGAACCCCTTAATTTCACCTCCTTTTTCTTTCACCGTATCCACAAGGAGTGTGTAGCCATAGTGAAACAAGTTAACAAAGGAACCACCGCTCGATCCAGACTTCCCCACATCCTTTCCTTTCTCTTCCCAACCATACTCGCCGCTCAACCACCACCACGAGGACCCGTCCTAAGGCATGAAGAGTCAGTTCAGCTACTAGAAGATGAGGAAGAAGAAGATGAAGAAGAGCTCAATCAATTTTTCCGCCGGAAACGTATCAGAATTAGCTCCTCAGAAAGTGAAGCACAAGGCTCAGCCGAAAAAGATAACGATGACGATAAAGACGAAGAGAAGAATGAAGAGGAGACATTCCACGATACCGCTACTTCAATGCATAATGAATCATCGACTGAGCAACAGGATCGAATAGAAACAGAATCAATATCGACCGAAAAAGAATCAGAGCAACAGGTGGACGAGCAAGAATCTGCCAAGGAAGCACTAGACAAGCTACTGAAGGCAGTGGAATCCACAGAAGCGAACAACGCACAAACTGAACAAACAAACAAGGTAACAACCATTGACTCTGCCCTCCCCAAAACACCGCTTGTTAACCCCATTTCCCAACCGGAACCACCCCGCAGCCCCACCAAGCCCAGTGACCCCACCGGAACTACTGAAACCTCGACATCCTCCCTCAATTATTCACCACCGAATTCACAACAACTCCTCACCGAAACCTCGTCGCAACCTCGCCCTCCTCTGCCACCCCACCCCGTTCCAGTTCGGAATTAGAATCTATGGGTCGCTTCTTGATCGATCTATCCCAACAACTGCCGCAACACCTGAAGCAAGCCACAGATAGTGCACGAGATGAATTCCAATGAAAATTGGAAGTAATGGAGGCAGACATCACCCCCCTCCAGGAAGAGTTACAAGCAGCAAGAGCGGAAAACCATGCACTCCATGAGCAGATGAAGCAACTACAGGCTACACTCCAAGCACAAGAAGAAAGCTCAAGCCAGCAAGATAAGGCATTAGCTGAAAAAGACGAATTACTGACAGCTGCCGACACCGAGATAACAAAATTAAATCAAACAATTAAAGATACAGAAGACACACGGATCGCGCTAGGAAACTTACTAGAAGAAACAAGAATCCAGCTGCAGGACACAGTACAGAAGTACCAAGAGCAACAGAGAGAAGCTAAGCAGGCAGAAGAACAGCTACATAGAACGCAAGAATCATTGGATGAGGTGAATTCTATACTTAAACATCAATTACTCAGGGAAGCTAAAAATCAGAAGGATTTAGCGAACGCCCGCAGAGAACGAGATGCATATCACAAAACCATACAATTCTAGAATCAACAGTTTGAAAGACTAGATAATCAGGTCCGCAACCAGAAAGACCGAATCAGTGAAATGCAGAAGCAAGTAAGTGAAATGAAGACAGCCAGAGATGCGGCACTATCCAATGATTTCTACTTACAGGAGGCCTTTTTGCAAACACAGGCCAAAATTTTGCTCACCGAAGCCATTGCCCTCAGTTCTGTTAGAGTAGATGCGCAAGTAGTAGAACCCGACACCCTTAAACAATTATTAGAAACCCTTAAGAAAAAAATAGCCCGTACATTTAGATTAGCCAGGAATATGTATTTAGAAGGTATCATAGACGAACAATGATTTTGTAATCCAAATAACTTGTGGGTTCGAGTCCACCGTGCGTGCCAGTGTTAGTCGGCCGCCGGAATGAGATAGATGTAATGACTGCCGAATGTAACGGAATTTTCAAAATTCGCGCTAAAAGTTGGTACGCGCATCTTGTAAAAGTTATATAAAGCAATGTAAGGAGAATGGAAAGAGAAGACGTCTTTTCTGGAATTGCCAGATTGTTCGCCTAATTATTTGTCAGAGTATTGTTTACATTGTTGTGAAGTTCTGAGTATTGTGAGTTTTGAGTTCTGTATCGTCTGCTCACATTGAAGTTCACCGTAACGAGTGATTGAGTGATGGATTGTGTGTCTGAGTACTGTTATCTTCAGTTGTTGAAGTACCCTGAGTCAGTTTGAGTAGTTATCTTGCTATGTGAATCGAATAGGTAATCTGTTGCCCTGTCGGAGTATGTTCTGTGTGTTTTTATCATACTCATTGCATTCGGTGTAATAACTATTGACCCCGAATACGAGTACGAACTAGTATCTTCGGTAAACGTGGACTTTTGAGATCACTGGCAAGTATTGTAACGAGTGAATCTGTCAGCTATAGTATTCACTCTGGTTGATTTACGGTATAATAGTGAATCTGTAGAATGGACTACTGCTCTGTTCCAATAGCAGAATAGTCTGAAGAAGTTCGGTACGCAGGAGTAAAGAAACCCAATATTGTCTAGTTACTGCAAGTAACTGAGCTAAGACGCACATTCCTGTTTTTGATGTTGTGACTAAGAATTGGGAAAAGAGTACAGGGCCTCTGTCTAACAGACCCCTACCACTCCCAAGAACCCACATTGGTCTGGTAACGCCTTTCGGTAATGATACTGAAAGTTTAATACAGTTTACGGTGAATCACTGTTTTACGTTTAATATTTGTTCGGTAACGATTTTGGCTAGTCAATAACACAGCATTACTGTATCACTGTAACACTGTAACACATCAAACTCA